>JAAGEH010000046.1:6230373-6297138 GCA_011751065.1 Lasiurus cinereus
ACACACACACACACACACTATTTTCTTAAAGCATCTAAGTGTGAAAGAATCCATCTGTTATACCTTGGGATAGATTTAAGATAATATGTTACCCAGGGGTATGTGCTTTTTTTATTGGCTTTGAGAAAGAGAGACAGATTTGTTGTTCTACTTATTTATGCATTCGTTTGCTGATTTTTTTAAATATATTTTATTGATTTTTTTACAGAGAGGAAGGGAGAGGGCTAGAGAGTTAGAAACATCCATGAGAGAGACATTGATCAGCTGCCTCTTGCATGCCCCCTACTGGGGATATGCCCGCAACCAAGGTACATGCCCTTGACCGGAATCGAACCTGGGACCTTTCAGTTCACAGACCGACGCTCTATCCACTGAGCCAAACCGGTTTTGGCTGTTTGTTGATTTTTGTATGTGCCATGACAGAGATGGACCTACAACATTGGCATATCAGAATGATGCTCTAACTGCCTATGGATATGTACTTTTAAGCCTCATTCCAAACTGGAATTAATGGCCCTGTGCCCAGTTAATGAATTTTAGGGAAAATTGGCAGGGAAGAGACACCTGAAAGTTTGGCAATAGATTGTCAATTCACTTTTCTCTGTGAGACTGGATATCAGCTAACTTCCTAAATAAAAAGTACATATATATAAATATATATATAAATATTTATATATATATATATATGTATATATAAATATTTATATATATATATGTATATATATATATATAGTATAAGTGAGATGTATATAATATGTGATATATATGATATGATAAATATATGTCAGAAGCTTTAGGGGATTTTTGTTTGTTTGTTTTAAGAGACTTGGGAATAAAGAGAAAAATATTATACCATTCTTATGTCTTAGGGCTTCTTCAGCTCCCCAGTTCTTATCATTCAAATAATCTTGAAATGTTGAATTCTGTTCTTCTAAGGCAGTGGTCGGCAAACCGTGGCTCGCGAGCCACATGCGGCTCACGAGCCACTGTTTACCGCTCCATTGACTAATGAGTTTGCCGACCACTGTTTTAAGGCCACCAATCATATAGAATTACTACTCTATGACCTCATGTAACTTTCTTTACCTCCCAAAAGCTGTATCTCCAAATACAGTCACATTGAGGGGGAGTGCAATTGCGTCCATGGCCAGGACGAAGGGTATGTTAGATCCGTGGGGTCTCCGAATGAGCAGCAGCTGGTCTCGTTGCAGAACAGAATTTGATCATTATGTGATTGTGGCACTAGGTTGTCTAATCTTTATTGAGTGCTTTCTCAAATCAAGTTTCTTGAAAGAATTAAGGAATAAGAAAGCAATAAGCTTTTGTAAGACACATCAAGCAGTAAATGCCTACATTGATTGTTCAATAAAAGGATTTTTTTTTTTTTTTTTTAGTTTCTGACTCAATTCTACACAGCAACCAGCCTTGTCTTCTGTGTCTTTTGCCAACAAAATTTAAAGGAAGGAACTGCTGGGTGCACGGATTTGTGTTTTTGTGAGCTGAGCCCGCCATCCAGTGGCTGATGTGGGAATTGCACACACAGAGCAAACAGTACTTCAGCAAGTTCAAGGTAGAACTGCCTCACAGGCCCCTTGATGGCAGCAGCAGAGGTCTGACCCGATTCAATACCCACTAACTTAACACGGAGAAGTTAGAAAACTGGGGGACCGAGCCAGGAAACCTCCTGCCTGATAGGAAGGTCTTATAGGGAGAAATGAAGTCTTGCAAGAGCAGTGACCTCTGGCAGACTTAACCCGCTCCTCCCAGAAAAGCAGCATCCAGCCAACAGCTTGCCCCTCCCTGAAAGCAGGAATCATGGGGAAGAAATTCCCCTCACAACAGGCAACAATAATAATAGGAACCTTCCCGCATCTTTCAATACAACCCCATTCATTCCCTCTCTCTCTGCGTTCCCCTTCCCCTCATCCTCTCGCTCTCCCCCGCTCCCTCCTCTTCCCCTCCCCTCTTGTTCTCCCCTTCCCTCTCCCTCTTCCTCTCCCTTTCCTGTACACACACACATACACAGGCACACCTGCACACACGCATGCACACACACATGCACCTTTTATTCTTTTGCCTCAGTGCTAGATCAACCAAGTTCAGAATGAGCTGGGACATGGCTCTCTCTCAGAGAAGAAAACCTGTAGCATGTCAGACTAGTTTTGCTTCCACTTTTATGAGACCTCTCCATCTATACCTGTTTCTGCTCTTTGTGTATTTTCCTTGAGCTCCTGTGGATGATATTTTTATACCTAAAGGATCTGAAATGGTCAAAATTGAACATTTAGTAAATTAACTTCTAGGACCAAGAGTCACTCCCTACCTCCTTCCCATCTCCAATTACACTCAGCTGCACTGTCTAATGAGCTCCCCAAAGCTTGTGCAAGGAGCTAAAAAGACATTTTAAATCCCCTATTCTTTAGCAATAATATAAATAGGCACCCATTTTAAACAATATGAATTTCCTCAAAGACTAAGTATCTAGAGAGATATTGGACTGCAGAAATAAAATCCCCTTGTAAGTTACAGCTGGGGAAAAAATGAATCCCTGAAACATTCCCCTCCCAAATTTTTATTTTGCTTAATCTTAGAGACTCCTACCCTGATCCCTGGGTCGAGTCAGTCCCTGTTTCAGTAGCCAAGCCTAACTGTCACGGAAGGAGTGCCTTCATCATCTCCACGTTGAATTAACCAAACTCAAATCTCTCCCTTAAACAACTTGTCAAGGAGTCAGCGTAAAAAGGGAAATAAAAAAGAAGATACCAAGCATAGCACCGGGCACAAAATGTAGAAAACAGAAATGACCAGCTCCTGTACCATAGTTACTCCAAACAGAAACCATCTTCTCCAAACCCAGTATTTAAAGCAGTGGTTCTCAACCTGTGGGTCACAACCCCTTTGGGGTCAAATGACCCTTTCACAGGGGTCGCCTAAGACCATCAGAAAACACCTATTTCCCATGGTCTTAGGAATGAACAGACCACTCCTCCGTGTAGCAAAGTGTAGCAATGTAGTTTACTGTTGTCATATGAAGACTGTTACCCATGCTACACCATGATTCAAGACAAAAATTTCATTTATTTATAATTAGAAATAAATATTTCACAATATATAATTACATATTCTTTTTGTGATTAATCACTATGCTTTAATTATGTTCAATTTGTAACAACGAAAATACATCTTGCATATCAGATATTTACATTACAGTTCATAACAGTAGCAAGATTACAGTTATGAAGTAGCAACGGAAATAATTTTATGGTTGGGGTTCACCACAACGTGAGCAACTGTATTAAAGGGTCGCGGCATTAGAAAGGTTGAGAACCACTGATTTAAAGCGATCCCATTAGCAGAAATATGCTACCAAAAAGGTATTGTGACGTTATACACCTACTTTCCTAAGAAAAATAATTCATCATACCTATGGCAGCCCCCAAAAAAGGGCATCCGAGACAACTCTGCCTCTAGCATGCTGGGCAACAACCTCAGGAGCTTCCCAGGTGATATCTGAAACCATTCCCCTCCGAGGGCAAGGAGAGGCCTGAGAAAGAGATGCACCATCCAGAGTGGTGGATGGCAGGTGTCAAAAGCGAGGGAACTTACTGAGGAGACTTGTTATGGGCACCACCGGATGAGTAAATCTCCACATCAACCAACCCACCAGAATCTTGTTAGAAAGAGGTCTTAACGGGGCTAAGTCACGCACACCATCCAGATGGTCTCAATAACACTTTGCTCTCTCAAGGCTGTGTCCTTGGAAATGGCTCCGGCTGTGGGAATTCAGGGTGGAACCTACATTCCAAGTTCCAGAAAGAGGTAGGGAGCCTCTTATTGCTCGGATGCAGCTCCAGGGTCAACCAGAAGTCACCCCCTCCCGTGATCTCTCCCAACACAGCAAAATAGAGGACTTTGCAAGGTAGTGCCTCCAAGTCTCCAGGTTTTCCCTGAGATTCTCTTTCTTCCCTGGGATTCATGCCACATATTTTAAAGTCTTTTAATGTCCAACTTCCTTTTGAGTCTTGTGTTTCCGGCATCTTCATATTTAACTAGTTAGAATCCAGACGGGAAGAGTGATACTATAAATTGTATACTCCGCAAACAAGTGAACAATTTACGAACAGTCACAAGAACCCCTCTCACGCTCAATCCTGAAAGGAACACAGATCTGACATGTGTTATATCTGTCTCACCTGACCGCTAGGATCTCAGTCTTTTTTCTAAAGAAATTCTCTTCTTCCTCTTCCAGCTCAATGAGCAGCCTTTGCTTTGTCTTCCTTTCGCTTTCCAACTGCAGTGGAAGTAGGCCTGGTTGCATTGTGCTTCACTTAATTGGACTTCACAGATGTTGTGATTTTTAAAAGTTGAAGACAATCCGCCTCCCTCCCATCACCACCATCACCACCACCACCATCAGCAAAAAAAGAACACGTCCCTTTATTGTGTTACTTGCTTTATTGCGGTGGCCTGGAAACAAACCCGCAATATCTCGGATGTATGCTTGTAATCCGATTCTGAAGTCAAGCCTAAAACCCAATTTTACCAAGTCTATTCCTCCTTGAGTTTCAGGAAAAACTTGATTCTGAGAGGTACCTGTCTTCCAGGTACAAGCCCTTCAACTTTCTTCCACGTTCAGGGTTTAGCATCATTCAAATTAATTTATTCTCAATCTCAGGGGGAAAACACAGCTGAAGTAATAAGCTCCCTTTGAGGACCCTTGAATTTACAACATTTGACACTCAATAGTGTGAAACCCAGTTTTTCAGAAGGTAGTTCTTTGCTCCCCAAACATTAGTACAGCTGTGGTCTCTGGTATTGTGATTTATCTCATAGGCATATTTGTACTCTCCCTCTTTCAGGGCAGGATCAATATTTTCCTCCTCTCTTATTTATATGCCCTTAATTTACACCTTTGGTCAGTGTCCATGTTTATTTGTTTATTTTATTAAAGTCAAGCCTGTGTGTTACCTACAAAGTAGTGACTCATCATGAATCAGGGCTTCTGGCAACAAAAGAGAACCCACCACTCTCCTCCTCCTGTGCTGGCAGTCAGCACAGAGAAATGCTGGTGGAAATATAAGGAAATACAGAAGCCCTGGCCAGGTGGCTCAGTTGGTTGGAGTATCAGCCCATACACTAAAAGGTGGTGGGTTTGATTCCAGGTCAGGGCATATACCCACATCAATGTGTCTCTCTTTCTCCTCTCTCACCCTGTAAAATCAATTTTTAAAGAAAGAAAATATAGGAAACTCTACTTCTTACAACTCAAGAAACAGAGGAGCTTCCTCTGGGAAGCATCATCACTCCACTGGTAGAAAAGCAGGGAAACAGAAAGGCCCGAAAAATAAGCTCCTTACGCCTGGCCAGTGTTGCTCTGTGGTTGAGTGTCAACCCATGAACCAAGAGGTCCCAGGTTCGATTCTCAATCCCTACTAGGGGACTTGTAGGAGGCAGCCGACTGATGGTTCTCTCTCATCGATATTCCTATCTCTTTATCCTTCTCCTTTCCTTCCTCTCTAAAAATCAATAGAAACATATTTAAAAAAAGAAAAAAGAAAGGAAGGAAGAAAGAAAGAAAGAGACAGAAAGGAAGGAAGGAAGGAAGGAAGGAAGGAAGGAAGGAAGGAAGGAAGGAAGGAAGAAAGAAAGCAGTAGCTCCTCAGGAAGTCTGTCCAATTTAAATCTTTTTCATTGTAAATGTTATTTGAAACTATTTGGATCACTGCCCTAAGGAAAACTATTGTTCTCACACTCTGCTGCCCTGAACTAACAAACAGGGGTAGTTAAAGGTGACCTCAAACCCCGTATTGTTATGATCACAAGCTCCAGTTCTGCAAGGCATGGAGCCTGTTCAGCCTTAAAGCAGCACACCTGGTGAAGGCTTTTCTAGTAAATACACTCAGTGTTACTGGAGAGCTGCCCAGGTCAGAGGGGGCTCTCTTCTCCTCGGTTCTTGTCATGCTCACAAGAAAGAATTCGGACAAGTGCCAGAAAGCTGTGTTGAAGCTACGCAAGCTAATTTATTAAGGAAGCAAAGCAAGTGAATGTATTAAGAATACACTTGGCATAAAGCACAAGTGGGCAACTCAGCTAGTCTGAGTGCTCCCTCCTGGTGGGGGTTCAAGGGTTTTATACTTTTCCCTCCTAAAGGTTTCAAGGATCCCCTGCTTGATAGACTAGATTCCAAGTTCCCCTTTTACATTGTTGTGACTTTTCCCAGAATTTATGAGAACATCTGGTGATTTTATCTTGGTAAATCCCAAGACTGCTGACTTTTTTGTTCAATGGGTGAGATAAACTCCCCTTTCTTTCCTCTCTCCCTTCCCCTCTGCCTGCCCTAGCAGCTATCTATCCTGCCTAATACAAGGAAAGGTAAGTCCCAAAGCCCTTAGAAATTGAACTTTCTGGTAACTCTGAGTGGACACTTGTCATAGTAGAAAAATATTTGTGTGAAACTATGTTATAGTAGAAAAATACTTGTGTGGAACTTAGTGTGATAAACAGCTGTGTGTTGTTTTGAACATTTTTGGAAAAATATGTTTGTGAAGTAACTTAGAAGAGTATATCCCATAGATAAGGACTTGTTTTGAACTTACTTGTTTTTAAGTGCATACCTATGGCACATTGATAGAAACTTGTTTTGCACCCTAATTGATAAGCACCTGGACTACCATAGGTAAACAACCTGGCTATATAACAGGGACCAAAACCTGAGACAATTGATGGACTGACAATCCACGCACGCTCTGTGTCCTGCTCCACGCCAAATGATGGAAGATGGCTGAAGCTGCAGTGGAGCTATGATCCAACTTGGCGAGATCTCAGGTGCTAGAAGCCATAAAGATTTCCCTGCTAAACCTGAACCTTGCCAGCCATCAGCCCAGAGAACGTCGTAGCTACCCCACTGAGGAAGCAACATCTGGGATCCCGTTAAGCCTGTACCCACGTTACCAGGAATTTGTAATGAGTAATAAAGTGCTGTGTGATTTGCAATTGCATATATTTGTGTGTCAAAATTCCTCTGACAGTTTTAACAATCTTGCCAAATAAAAGAGTAATATGCAAATTGACCGTACCTCCGCTATACCCACAAGCCACGCCCACCAACCAATCAGAGCCAGTATGCAAATTAACTCAACCAAGATGGCTACAGCCACAGAAAGAAGAGGAGGAAGGTTTGGGTTGCCCCTGGCAATGGAGGAAGCCAAGCTTTCCGCAAACCCTGGCCAGCCCAGGCCTGCACTTAAGGCAAAAAAGTTTCAATGGCTGTGCAAGCAGAAGGCTTGGCTCTGTTCAAGATTACAAAGTTTCAATTGTAGAAGATAAATAAATCCCAGATACCAGAAGCTCTGCTTGGGTCACTGGGGGACATGACTGGCCTGCAAAGCACCACAGGCTCCTCACCCAGGGCACCCCATGCCCCAAGGGAACACCCACCCTGATCCAGGACACCCTTCAGGGGAAACCAGCTGGCCTTCACCCATGCACCAGGCCTCTAGCCTATCTAGTAAAAGAGGAATATGAAGATTGACGATCACTCCAACACACAAGATGACTGCCTTCATGTGGTCAAAAGATCCTGCCCCCATGTGGACACAAGATGGCCACAACAAGATGGCCAGCAGGGGAGGGCAGTTGGCAGGGACTAAGCCTGCAAGGGAGGGCAGTTAGGAGTGACCAGGCTGGCAGGGGAGGGCAGTTTGGCAGGGGAGTAGTTAGGCATCAATCAGGCTGGCAGGGGAGCGGTTAGGGAGTGATCAGGCTGGCAGGCAGAAGCAGTTAGGGGCAATCAGGAAGGTAGGCAGATGAACAGTTGGTAGCCAGCAGTCCTGGATTGTGAGAGGGAGCAGGCTGGGCTGAAGGACACCCCTCCCCTGTGCACAAATTTCATGCACTGGGCCTCTAGTATTAATATAAGGTCAGATGATGATGCCTATCCTCAGTCCTGCTTATTTAGAGTAGTCTCTTTGTTAGCAACTACTTAATGTTGGAATACCTGTACTGTTAAGTTTATTTCAAGGGACGCCTTGGATAACACCCCATATACTCTACTCCAGTGGTCAACAAACTGCAGCTCTTTGGCCCCTTGAGTGTGGCTCTTCCATAAAATACCACATGCTGGTGCACGACTGAAACTTCGTGGCCCATGTGCAGAAATCGGTTTTCGACTCTCAAAAGAAATTTTAGTCGTTGTACTGTTGATATTTGGCTCTGTTGACTCATGAGTTTGCCAACCACTGCTCTACTCAGACAACACTGAAATGGATGGTTGTTCTGAAGATAGATTCTCTTCTCAGTCTCTTCCTCAGGGCCCTTATCCTGGGAGCATTTGGAGGTTGGATGGATAAGAACAGGCTCTCAAACAAACAGTGGGTTTGAAGGATGTGGAGGCTGGCGATTCATCAGTCTGACAGAACTTTAGATGACACTGCATACGAAGAACCCTAGCAAAAGAGCCCCCATGAACTAAGCATTAAACAGGCAGGAAGCTGCTTCTCCTGGGATATGGAAACGAGTTTGAAAGGAATGAGTAATTCAGAAATAAAGATGAACTTCATATCGGGCCTGAAGGGGTTCCGCTGGGGTCCTTTTAAGAAAGCTTGAGTTCTCTTAAGAGCAGACTGAGAATAGAGAGTGAGTCACTTATTTCTCTCACAGATTAAGCACAAGCCTCCAGGAAGCAAGACACTGACTGCCTGGCACCATTTAACATGACAAAAGGCAGAAAAGTCTCAGCTAAATTCAGTCCTACAGGGAGGCAGGTGGCCAGCAATTCATTGTCTCCACACTCTGCTGTCAGAGGGTGAGTCACACTCAGAGCCCAGCTAGGAGGCAGCTCGGTGCCCCCTGAAACTGCATTTCTTCAGAAACCACCCTCTGGGCCCGGCCAGGACAAAACTGTCAAGCAGACAAGTGTATCCCTAGCATCTTCTTGAGTGACAATTTGCAACCCCTTGTGGGTGCTGAGCAGAAGTGAAATATCATCACCCTTTCCCTGAGACACATGAGTCTCCTGATTTGTCTAATAGCTAGGACCTCCCCTAAGAGGATTAGTGTAATCAGCACCTCTACCCATGTTACAAGAACATCTCCAAACCCTGGACCCAAATTTGCATCTCCAGGTTAGCACTCTCTCCTGAATTCTATTCCATCAGTCATTTTTTCTCTACTCTGCTACCAGCACATTTCAGAAGTGCCCCTAACTCAACAGAGACACACTGATTGTCTTCTCAGTCCAGCCCTACAACACCTCCAGGACCCTTCTGCTTTGGTTAAAACAACACCATCCAACCACACTCACCCAAACAAGAAAGTGGGCACTGTTCCAGTTCCTCCCCTAACTCCAAAGCCCAACAATCATATCATTTTAATATCTTTAAAATATATCTCTTGCCGAGATCGGTTTGGCTCAATGGATAGAGCGTCGGCCTGGGGACTGAGAGGTCCCAGGTTCGATTCCGGTCGGGGGTATGTACCTTGCTTGCGGGCACATCTCCAGTGTGGGGCGTGCAGGAGGCGGCTGATCAATGTCTCTCTCTCATCGATGTTTCTAACTTTCTATCCCTCTCCCTTCCTCTCTGTAAAGAATCAATAAAATATATTTTAAATATATATATATATATTTTTTTTTTTCTCTGCCCCACCACCTTGGAAGCAACCCTGGTTACAAAATTGAAGTAATTCCTTTTAGTTGTGATTTTTTGTTTTTTGTTTTTTTACTATTTAGAAGAATAAAAGGTTTATTTATTTAATTATGTTTTACGTTGGGAGTTAATTATTTCTATATTGAATTTGAAACAAACGAAGCTTTGTCTGAAATTACTGAGAAATACACCCTCTACTTTTGTTAGCCTAGGTAGCTAGTGAGTATTAACAAAGGAAGGGAGCAAAGGGAATCAGACGTAATAAACTGGGGAGCTGAGTTTCGACAATAAGCCTGCTTCACCAGGAAGTTGCAGCATTCGGGGTCCCCAGGAGACCCCTGCATCCTCCACCCTCAGGACCTAGTCCCGGAAACAGGCAGGAAGGATTCTTCCTGGTCATTAACCTGTATTACCAATGGAGGAATAAAAACAATTAAGGTGACATTTCTCTGCTGGGTGCATGCCCTGTAGGAGCCCAGATGGCACAGGGGCCAGTCCTTCTACTTATGGGACTGAATGTTTTTTCCCCACCCCCTGAAAAAAAAAAATTCCTATGTTGAAGCCCTAATCCCCAATGTGGCTATCTTTAGGGATAGAGCTTCAAGGAAGAAATTACTGTTAAATGAGCTCATGGGATGAAGCCTGATCAATAGGATTAGTTTCCTCAGGAGTCACCTGTTATGTCAGATAGTCCTTCTGTCTCTAACTTGGTTGTCAGCTGTCACCAGCAGTTTTTTTCTATTAAAATGCCCCTTCTAATTTGCTACAAAGTACCTGCCTCCTTAGCACAGTAGGCCGCATGCCAGTCTCATAATTTGCTATAATGCTTTAAGGAATCAATTCTACAAGCTGATTCTACGTGGATGGATACTCCAGCAGACCTCCCTCAGGAAAGCCTCACTCCCAGATGGATGGTGGCTCTTAAAGGCTCCTCACTGTCAAAGCCCTCCCCTGATTGCATAGCTTTCAAGTCAAACTGTCACCTTTTTAAACTACTTCAAATTGCCTCCTGCCAATCCCTCTTCTCATAGAAAGTGGTTCCCTGCGCTCTTTTTCTTCAGCTGTTAAGTGTTATATATTACTAGAGGCCCAGTACTAGGGGTGGTGGTAGTGGGGGTGTCCTTCAGCCCAGCCTACTCCCTTTCAAATCTGAGACCCCTTAAGGGATGTCCAACTGCCTGTTTAGGCCCGATCCAAGTCAGACATCCCTCTCATAATTCAGGACTGCTATCTCCCAACTGCTCACCTGCCTGCCTTCCTGATTGCCCCTAACTGTTTCTGCCTGCCAGCTTAATCACCCCCTAACCACTCCCCTGCCAGCCTGATTGATGCCTAACTGCTCCCCTGCCAGCCTGATTGATGCCTAACTGCCCTTCCCTGCAGGCCCTGTCACCCCCAACTTCCTTCCTCTGCTGGCCTGGTCACCCCTAACTGCCCTCCCCTGCAGGCTTGATCACCCCCAACTGCCTTCTTTTGCATGCCTGGTCCCTCCCAACTGCCCTCCCCTGCTGGCCATCTTGTGTCCATATGGGGGCAGGATCTTTGGACCACATGGGGGCAGTCATCTTGTGTGTTGGGAGTGATGGTCAATCTGCATATTACTCTTTTATTAGATAGGATAGAGGCCTGCTGCACGGGTGAGGGCCAGCTGGTTTTCCCTGAAGGGTATCCCAGATCAGGGTGGGTGTACCCTTGGGGCGTGGGGTGGCCTGGGTGAGGGGCCTGTGGTGGTTTGCAGGCCAGCCACGCTTTCTGGCAACCCAAGCGGAGGCCCTGGTATCTGCGATTTATTTATCTTCTACAATTGAAACTTTGTAGCCTGGAGCAGAGCCAAGCCTTCTACTTGCACAGTTATTGAAACTTTGTTGCCTTGAGCAGAGGCCTGGGCCAGCCAGGGGGTGTGTGGAAAGCTTGGCTTCCTCCATCACCAGGGGCAACCCAAGCCTCCCTCCTGCTCTCTCTGTGGCCGTAGCCATCTTGGTTGGGTTAATTTGCATACTTACTCTGATCGGCTGGTGGGCTTGGCTGGTGGGTATAGGGGAAGTATGGTTCATTTGCATATTACTCTTTTATTAGATAGGATTAAAAGTATTTTCTTCAATATCAGTTCATCCTCTTTCAATGAAGGGTTGATGTCCCTTGCCATGGGGCACAGAGAAGCTGGGCCGGCCCCTGAGTTGGTGTTGCAGTAGGGCAGCTGGCCTTGCATTCCCTCAGAAACCAGTCAGCCCTGGCCATTTCCAGAGGGAGCTGAAGGCTGTCTTCTGGCTGTGGTCCCATCACTTGGGGGGCAAGTCCTTCCCCATAAAGAGGAATCGGCATCATGGCATTGGCGCCAGAACATAAATGTAAAGCATGTTCTGAAAATACCATGCTTAGGAGCAAAAGCTCTAGAAATTACTCCTCAAAAACTACTAACAATAAAAGAAAAAAAAGGTGTTTTAAAGTGCTGATTCCTGGTGCTGATATATTTAGAAATGAAGAAACAGTTGAGCCGATGGGGAGCAGCCCCTGGATGCTGATGTGACAATCTTCGGGGTTGGGGAACCATTAGAAATCTGTACCCAGAAATGTCAGAGGCCATGGGGTGGCCAGGTAGGTGGCTTATTGCTGTGTCCCAGCTTGATCCTCACTGAAACCTCAGATTTTGTGATTCCCTTGAGACACCAGGGGAAATGCGTGAGAGTTCATTCCGGAACTGGAAATAGACCAGAGCATGGAACCATCAGTACGTTCTGTTGTATTTTAAGAGCAGCTTCTCTATCTGTTCTAGGTTTAAATCATGTGATCCCTGAGCCAGGGGCCTCTCCCTTGAACTCCAGCCAACTCTGGAAAGAGGTCCAGAAAGTTCCATGAAGAGGAGGGGAGGGGCAACAAAATGGAAGGAAGGGCAGTAGAGGGAAGGCCAGAGGGAGGAGAAAAAAGGAAAGGAGAATGAAAAAGCAAAATAAGCCCCTGGCTGGTGTTGCTCAGTGGTTAAGTGTTGACCCATGAACCAGAAGGTCACAGTTGGATTCCCAGGCAGAGCACATGCCTGGGTTGCAGGCTCAATCTCCAATGGGGGCATGTGGGAGGCAGCCAATCAATGATTCTCTCTCATTGATGTTTCTAACTCTCTCTCCCTTCCTCTCTGAAATCAATAAAAATATATTTAAAACAAAAAGAAAGAAAAAGCAAAATAAGACTAAAGGCTCTGACAGTGGACTAGAGGATTGTCCTGATATACCAAGGTTGGGTTCTATCCCGGGACAGGGCACATATAAGAATCAACCAATGAATGTATAAATAAGTGGAACAACAAATCAATGTCTCTCTCTCTTTAAAAATCAATCCATCAGTAAAATATTTTAACAGCTGAAAAGTGGGAGGATGCTGCCCCAGTGTCCTACCTGAAATCAGGGTCATCTGCCCCTCTCCCCACCTACCACGGCTGATTTCATATTGAAGAATAAACACCATCCTACCTACCAGTGTTGTTCTGGAGAACACAGTTGCTGGAGGCTAAGACCAACAAGTAGTTAGCATAATTATGCCAGAATTTCTTTAGGAGACTAATGGACTTTGATATTCAGCAGGACCGGCTGAATGGATGAAGGCAATCCCCTAACCCAGTGGTTCTCAACCTTCCTAAGGCCGCGACCCTTGCATACAGTTCCTCATGTGGTGGTGACCCCAACCATGAAATTTTGCTACTGTTATGCATCGTGATGTAAATATCTGCATTTTCCGATGGTCTTAGGCGACCCCTGTGAAAGGGTCATTCGAACCCCAAAGGGGTCGTGACCCACAGGTTGAGAACCGCTGCCCTAACCTGATCGTCCTTTTTTTTTTTTTAATTAATTTTTATTAATTTTTTATACATATCTCCCCATTGTCCCCCCTCCCTCCCAGGCGTACCCCGCCCCCCCAGTGTCTGTGATCATTGGTTATGTTTATAAGCATGCATACAAGTCCTTTGATTGATCACTTCTTTACCTCACCTAACTTTAATCTTTCTGCTATAATTTCACAGTCTGTTTGATGCTTTATGATTTTTGTCCTCCTGAGAATTATCAGTCTACTCCCTTTCTGTGCTCCTGATTCTATTATATTCACCGGTTTATTCTGTTGATCAGATTTTTAATTCACTTAATTTTTAGATTCACTTGTTGACAGATGTGTATTTGTTGTTCATAATTTTTTGTCTTTTACCTTTTTCTTCTTCCTCTTCTAAAAGGGTACCTTTCAGCATTTCATATAATACTGGTTTGGAGTTGATGAACTCCTTTAGCTTTTTCTTCTCTGTGAAGGTCTTTATCTGCCCTTCAATTCTGAATGATAGCTTTGCTGGATAGATTATTCTTGGTTGTAGGTTCTTGTTGTTCATCACGTTGAATATTTCTTGCCACTCTCGTCTGGCCTGCATCGTTTCTGTTGAGAAATCAGCTGACAGTCGTATGGGTGCTCCCTTGTAGGTAATAAACTGTTTTTCTCTTGCTGTTTTTAATATTCTCTCTTTCTCTTTGCTCTTGGCATTTTAATTATGATGTGTCTTGGTGTAGTCCTCTTTGGGTTCCTTTTCTTTGGGGTTCTGTGTGCTTCCTCGACTTGTAAGTCTATTTCTTTTACCAGATGTGGGAAGTTTTCAGTCATTATTTCTTTAAACAGGTTTTCAGTATCTTGCTCTCTCTCTTCTTCTGGCACCCCCACAATTCTGATGTTGGTACGCTTGAAGCTGTCCCAGAGGCTCCTTACATTATCTTCACATTTTTGGATTCTTTTCTCTTCTTGCTTTTCCAGTTGAATGTTTTCTGCTTCTTTATATTTCAAATTTTTGACTTGATCCTTGCCTTTCTCTAGTCTGCTGTTAGTACTCTGCATAATAGTTTTCATTTCAGTCAGTGTCTTTATCATCTTCTCTTGGGTCTCACTAAATTTATCCATCTTTTCTAGCATATTCTTGCAAAACCTTATAAGCGTGGTTTTGAACTCTATATCCAGTCGTTTTTTTTCCTCCATTTCTTTTGCTTGTAATCCCTTCCCTTGTCTCGGCATTTTCACTGTGCCGGGGAAACTTCTGTGCTGGATTCAGCCGCAGAAGCCTCTGCTGAGCTTGGGAGGGTGGAGTCTCAGGGCTTAAGGGACCGCCTTGCCTTCCAGTCGGCCCCGCCCTCCACGGCCCCTGAGTCTCACGTGACTGGGTAATGGCTGGAGCGGTCCTTGTGCGCGCGCACCCGCAGTGCCTCTGACCGCTGCCTTTCCGGCTCCCCTGCGAACCAGGACCACACGAGTCTAGGTCCCCAGGGTTTCGCCCGAAACAGGGGCCCAGTGGACTCAGAAGTGGCACAGTTGGGAGGGTCTGTCTCCCGCCCACTCGCGAAAGCCAGCGGCACAATCAGCAATCCGTCCTCCGCGTGGTGCCGTGCGCGACCAGACCTCCGATCCTTTGCAACTCCCCTAAATTTCCGTGCACTTCTCCCTTTTCACAGTCCAAACTCCCCCCGTATGAGTTTCGGCTGGATCTGGGGTTTAGTGTCGTAAGAGAAGGGGTTCAATGCCGTTGGGAGTCTCCGTTTCCCGCCCGCCAGAGAAAGCCAGCCAGGTACTCCGGCACCGCTCTCTCAGCGCGCTCGTCTCCGTACCTCAGCTTTTTGCAGCTCCTCTGGGTCTCCGTGAGCCCCTCTCTTTCCCTCTAGTTGTAGAACTTCCACTCAGCCAGCTTTCCTGTGGTTCTGGATGATGTCCGTTCTGTCTTTTAGTTGTAGTTTTGAAATTGTTGTGCGAGGCAGCAGTATAGGTGTTTACCTATGCCGCCATCTTGGATTCTCTCTCCTGATCGTCCTTTTATTGTTTACCAGACTTTACCCTTGATATGCCCGTTTGCTTTGCTAAAGGGAAAATGTGTATTCTAGTAAATAAAAGAAAAGGAGACCGAAAGGTTATAGAGCCTCTCCGCTAGAGAGTAAGGCCTCCACCTGGCTCCCCAGGCATTCTAAATTTATATTTCTTTTCTGGCGTATCCGTTTGTGTGCGGCCCCTTCTCCAGACCTTGAACCCTCGCCACAAATGGATGCGGCATTCACACATAGTAAAGCTTTGTCACACTTCCTCCCCCAGCACTTCTAGCAAATAATCTACAGAAAGACAAGTCATGCGCCGAAACCGAACCCTCGCACTTAAAATAAAGAAAGTGGGTGAGAGAAAAAGACAGGGAGAGTGATACCCACAGATAACTGAGTAGTGGAAGCTGAAAACAATCTTTTCCATTTACACTCAAAGTGAGACTGTGTAAAGGAGGCATCTATTTTTCAAGTGACTTGCTCTTTATAACAAGTGTTCAATGCAGAAAAAAGTTTAATAGGGCAGAATTAGCTTTGAAACTTCATATTCAGGAGCTTTTTTTTTTTTTAAATGTTTCACCTGCAAAAAACTGTGCCTCATCTGTGGGAGAAAACAGGATATTTTCAAAGGTTGAAGAGCCCCCCCAAAAAAAATGCATCTTTTAGATTTTCTAAATAGTGTACTAGAAAATGCTCTTTCTTGCAGGAAAGATCCCCCCAGAGTGTTAAGGATACATTTACTCCAAAAGTGAACTACTGTGAGGTTTTCATTTTTCTCCCTTTTTTTTAACAGGTCTCTTAGCAAGACATTCAGCAACCTTGGCCTCCTCTGACCCAGACAGCTGAAACCTTTTACAGGTTAAGGCAGGTTTCAAAAACTCGCTTTTTTGACTAGCAATACAGTTAATCCCTATAATAATTTTTAAAATGTCATTCTTATATAAATTGAGCTAAAAATCCAGTAACCTGAACTAAACCACACTTACAGGAAGGATGCTATGAAGTATAATCCCTGTTAAGCAACAGACTTGCTTCTTCCTCTTCATTTTACTATTTGGAGTTCAGCCCATAAATGCCTAGAAATACTATGTGGAATGATTAAAAATAGCTATGATAGGCCATAGGTACTCAGAACCCATATTAATTTTTCATACCAAGTTGTTCATTGTTGTCATTTCTGGAGAGAAGGTTTCTGTTTCATTTTGTTTTTCTTTATTTTAGTCTTAGAAAATCCTCCTGTTTGCTAGGAAACGTTCATTTTATTATTAAGCCATGGAAGTGTTTTTTACATTCATGAACTGGAAATTTCATTGAAGAAATTGATAAGGTTGAACCATGTAGCTAAGAATATGCTTGAAGTTTTCACTGGGTAAAGGGGAAGGGTTGGGGGCAATACATTTAGTAATTCCCTTTTCTTCTTTACTAAACTATGTTTCCAACACCATCACTGAGGCTGCCTCAACTGGGGATGACATCAACACCTCTAAATGTGGCCCATCTTCTTTTATGTAAAAGAAGGTGAAAATAAAAAAGTAAAACAGGGTGTGCAGAAAGCTTAGCTTCCTCCAGTGCCTGGGAAACCCAAACCTCCTGCTCTCTCTGTGGCCACACCCATCTTGGTTGGGTTAATTTGCATAATTATTGAATAATAATAATGTTGTTATTCCCATAGATATAAAAAAAACTAGAGGCCCAGTGCATGAAATTTGTGCAGGTGGGTAGGGGTGGGGAGAGAGGGTGTCTCTCAGCCCAACCTGCACCCTCTCCAATATGGGACCCCTCAAGAGATGTCTGGTAGGATCAGGCCTAAACGGGCAGTCAGACATCCCTCTCACAATTTGGGACTGCTGGCTCCCAACTGCTCACCTGTCAGCCTTCCTAATTGCCCCTAACCACTTCTGCCTGCCAGCCTGATCACTTCTAACCACTCTCCTGACAGCTTGATTGATGCCTAACTGCTCCCCTGCCAGCCTGATTGCCCCTAACTGCCCTCCCCTGTGGGCTTGGTCACCCCTAACTGCCTTTCTCTGCAGGCCTGGTCACCCCTAACTGTCCTCTCCTGTAGGCCTGGTCTCTCCCAACTGCTCTCCCCTGTAGGCCTGCCCTGCCCCCCCAATTTTCCTCCCCTGCTGGCCTGATCACCCATGACTGCCTTCCCTTGCAGGCCTGGTCCCTCCCAAGAGCCCTCCCCTGCTGGCCATCTTGTGGCAGCCATATTCTGTGTTGGAATGATGGTCAATTTGCATATTATTCTTTTATTAGATAGGATAGAGGCCTGGTGCATGGGTGAGGGCTGGCTGGTTTGCCCTGAAGGGTATCCCAGATCAGGATAGGGGTTCCCTTAGGGCATGGGGTGTCTTAGGGCTGGTGGTTTGCAGGCCAGCCATGTCCCCTGGTGACCCAAGCGGAGGCCCTGGGATCTGGGATTTTTCTTCTATAATTAAAACTTTGTAGCCTTAAGTGTTGGCCAAGGCAGGCCAGGGTGTGCAGAAAGCTTGGCTTCTTCCATTGTTGGGGGCTACTCAAGTCTCCTGCTTTCTCCAGCTCGGCGGCCACAGCCATTTTTGTTGGGATTTATTTATCTTCTATAATTGAAACTTTGTAGCTTTGAGTGGAGGCCTGGACCTGCCAGGGTGTGCAGAAAGCTTAGCTTCCTCCATTGCCTGGGAAAGCCAAGCCTCCTGCTCTCTCTGTGGCCACACCCATCTTGGTTGGGTTAATTTGCATACTCTTTACTGATTGGTTGGTGGATGTAGCAGAGTGATGGTTAATTTGCATGTTATTCTTTTTTTTTTATTAAATATATTTTATTGATTTTTTTACAGAGAGTTAGAAACATCGATGAGAAAGAGACATCGATCAGCCCTGGTTGGGGATGTGCCTGCAACCAGGATACATGCCCTTGACTGGAATCGAACCTGGGACCTTTCAGTCCACAGGCCAATGCTCTATCCACTGAGCCAAACCGGTTTCGGCTGCATGTTATTCTTGTATTAGATAAGATGGGTTCACTTAGACAGACATTCCGCAGCCACCATAAATCTTTTTTTTTAATATATTTTATTTGTTTTTTACAGAGGAAGGGAGAGGGATAGAGAGTTAGAAACATGGATGAGAGAGAGACATGGATCAGCCGCCTCCTACGCGTCCCCTACTGGGGATGTGCCCACAATCAAGGTACATGCCCTTGACCGGAATCGAACCTGGGACCCTTCAGTCCGCAGGCCGAACCGGTTTCGGCCATAAAATCTTATACAAAGCAAAACCCCAATTCCAGCAACATTCTGGGACCTGAGATTTCCGTCAGAGTGTCTCCAATTTAGTGACTTCTCCACTTCAACAAGGTCCTACACTTCTCTGTGACCTGTTTCTGTGACCGGCTCCATGTTTCGCAGCTGTATGTAGCCCCAGGCAGGCATCGGTGGGCAGGAAGGGGCTCTCAGAGCAGAGGGAAGCATCGGATCGCAGCCCTGCAGAAACCGCAGGAATAAATTGACGCGCGCAGCCTGCCACAGGCAGGAAGGGTAAATAAAAACGTACCACCACGTTAGCTGTGCTCCAGCTTCCTAAATGTGCCAGCCATGGAGGGTGTGGACCCCTGCTGGGATGGCGGCGAAGGTGACAGTTCACGATTCCACACGCCCCAGGGCTAAGAATTTAATTTCCTTTTCCATCAAATTTTGAAGTGATATTTCTCTCCTTTTCTCAGGAGCACAGAGTGACTGAAATCAATGCAAAAGTGAGAACCTGTTTGTTTCAGGGTTAGAAAATTACCCTATTTCTGCGAAGCACAGACTTCTGGGAAATCCTAGGTGCAGTCTATGTTGTATTAAACGAATAATTTAACTAAGGTGCTAAGAGGATAGAGAGGGGTCAGCAAAAGTCTCCACTTGAGCCCAGCTGGCATGGCTCAGTGGCTTGAGTGTCAACCTATGAACCAAGAGGTCACGGTTTGATTCCTGGTCAGGGCATATGCCTGGGTTGCAGGCTCGATCCCCAGTGTGGGGCCTGTGGGAGGCAGCCGATCAATGATTCTCTCTCATCACTGATGTTTCTCTCTCCCTCTCACTTCAAATTTAAAAAAAAAAATGTTTTTAAAGTCTCTACTTAGTGGATCCATGAAAGCTTCCTGGTGTGTGACTCTGAGCTGAGCCTTGAGGAGAGAGCCGGGTTTCGCTGGATGGAGAGCATTCTACGAAGACAGAGAGCATGAAGGCGCTGGGCACCCACAGTGAGTGTGGGGCTGGGTGCAGGACACATGACCTTCTGAACTCCTGGAAGATAATAAAATATCCTCCGGTCACTTTTGAAAATAGCCTCAGTTCAAAAGCTGAAATACTTAGTCCCACATAATAGTGAGAGCTCCCAGATTTAGCTCGTGTTGTATTTTCTCCGGCCTTCCACTTTTTCGGGCTTCAGTTCAGCAGTGGGGAAGTGGGTGTGCAGCTCGGCCTTCTGCTCTCTCCTAGCTGCTTCTTCCTTGCAGAGAAGCTGTAATTGCAGACGCCACCTGGGGTGGGAGAGGGTGGCAGTGAGTGAGGAGGTGTGGGGTTCCTGCATCAGGAGTATGCCCACGCGGGTCTGGCTGCAAGCTACAACTGAGTTGTGGTGGTGCTTCCCACGGGTTCTTCAGAAGCTCCTCAAGGTTCCCATGAGCAGGGGGGGTGGGGGGGCTCTTGGCAACTCCTTCTTTAACCCTTTGGCATCCAGAGGCAGGTTACCAGCCTCCTCATGCCGAGTTTCCCTCTCTCCACCAGTCAACCCTGCACAACAGGCGCTGAGAAGACCACCCACCAGGTCTCCCTCCCACTTGGTCCAGGTCTGTCCACAGGAAACAGTCACACTTCCTGGGCCTTGATGCTCCCGGCACAAGCCCCTCTCCTGGCTCTGCCACCACAGCAGCTTCGGTCCCCCTGGGCTCCTGTGCAGGTGTCAGGCCCAGTCCCTGTGTCTCCCTCTGTGGGGGACTCACTTCAAAGCTTCCCAACTGGCCTCATGGAAGCCCACGCAGGAAGCTGGAATTAGAACACCCTGTCACCCCTTTTCCAAAGGAGGCCTTTGTCTGTGCACATGTGTGTGAAGAGACAGAGGTAACTGTGTTCATCAGGAATCCTCTGGGGGGAACACTGACTTTCCCTTGAGTCAATGTCATGAGAAATCTGGAGGCAGAAGGTGAGTTCCCGCCACGGGCCTGGCCTGTGCCTTCAATAAAAACCGAAAAAAGTGAGGGTCCATGCTGCTCAGGGGGCGGAACCTGAAGTTCTCGGGAGAAATTGGGGTGGGGAGGAAGGAAAGGAGCCTCAAAGCTGGCACAGCATGAGGACACCCCCAGTGAGGTAACGGCTAAAGGAGACTTTGGGAAGGACAAGAATATCCAGGTAGGATTACTGGCCGTGGAGTGTACTGTGTAACCTGCTTCGCGTGAATACACACCGCCTGCTGAAATCCTTAGGAAGCCCATGCGGCTCTCAAGTCTTCCTGTGTGAATAAATTCCACTCCGACTGGGGTACAAGGGACGAAGTTGGAAAGAGAATGCACTTCTTGACACAGAAGCAAAGTATATCATAACATCCTGGGATTCTTTTACTTTTAAAAAATATATATTTTTTTTATTGATTTCTTACAGAGAGGAAGGGAGAGGGAAAGTCAGAAACATCGATGAGTGAGAGACATCGATCAGCTGCCTCCTGCATGCCCCCCACTGGAGATGTGTCCGCAACCAAGGTACATGCCCTTGACCGGAATCAAACCAGGGACCCTTCAGTCTGCAGGCTGATGCTCCATCCACTGAGCCAAACCGGTCTTGGCAATTGCTTTATTTTTAAGTCATGAGTTCTTGATTTTTCCAAGGTACACACAGCAGAGTCCAACCTAAGTATACCAAGATCACTGACGGAGACAGGAGAGGTGAGTGCACAGAGGGTGGTGACATCCTGGATATCACGTACAACAGGAAGAACTTGAAAAAAACTCAAAAATTCTTTTCATCTTCAGGAGACTATAAATTAATAGAAGTTAATCCTATGCAGTACTGTTAGTTGATAAATAAAGCAGACACTGAAGTCTGGTGAGGCCTACCTGAATGCCCCAGGACTCATCAAAAGCAAGAAATAGCCCAACACAGCACAATAGTGGGAACCATTCTTCCTAGGGGCAGAGCCAGAGTTCTGCTAATGAAAGAATTACTCTTTTCTTCAGATAGGATTAGACTGTGTTGTTAATTTAAATTCTTTCCTTATGGACAGTCCATTAGTTGATTGCCTGGCAGTTCCCTTGACAGGAAAATTCCCCTCGAAGGGAAGCATTGTTCACCTCGCTGGACTCCAGCCCACTCTCCTGCCTGAAAACTTGGGCAGAGGCAAATAGCAACATCGATTCTGGTAAACTCAGAGAGAAGCAAGGTGGACCCACATAGGCACCAAGATCTCCTCCTGCGGAATGGGCATATGAATATAATTAAAAGGTAAATGGCAAAAAGAGGGAAACTATAAATATAACAGATAAAAAGTTAAATTCTTAACCCATAAAAATGGTTTCATAATTTTATGTGCTTTTCAAAAGACCCAATTTTCAATGAATAAAGCAGCAGCACAATTACCAAGAAACTCAAGAAATAATGTTTGATCTCCACTAATAATGAAAGAAATTCAGATTATATGACCTATCAGGTGGGCAAAAAATATAAAAGAATGATACTACCAGGGCTGGTGAGGCTGAGGAAATGACTGTCCGTTTTATGGAGGACAATTTGATAATACATGTCAAAGCCTTAAAATGGGAAGTTTTGACCCTACACGTCCTTATCCAGGAATTTATGTCAAGAGGATTTTCATCTCTTAAAAGTATTTTAAAAGAAGACCATTGCAGCAGTGACAACAAAGAAAAATATCCTAAGTACCCAAACTTAGGAGACGAGATAAATCAAGCATGGCATGTCACACAATAACATACTGTGTAGCCATGAAAACTGTTGTGGCATTGGCCTGCACACTGAAAAGTCTTAGGTTCCAGGGCACACATCTCCGTTGTGGGGTCGAGGCATGTGGCAGAGGCAACCAGTCAATGTCTCTCTCTCACATAGATGTCTCTCTCTGTATCTCCCCCCTGCCACCCCGCCCTCTGCCTCCCTTCTACTCTTTCTGAAAAGCAATGGGGAAAAATATCCCCAGATGAGGATTCACAAAGCAAAATAAAACAAAGGTGTGTGAACATGACAAGATGTCAGAATTTATATCAAAGTGAACAAGAAAGCAAACCCCTCATGGAAAACCAGTTGATTCTGAGTGGGGAGGTTATAGAAAGTTCATTTTTCTAATTGCATTTGTTTTTTTCTAATGAACACGTACTGTATTTGCGACTTCGCTTTTCAGTTTAATATTAATATAAGAGGAGTTGGTGCCAAGCTGCAGGAGGCCCTGTGTTCCAGGTGAGAGGTTCTTAGAGGCCTGCCTGGGAGCTGACTCCTGGCTTGATTCTCCTCCATTCCCCTCTCTGCTGAGTTCAGCATCTCCTGAATATGCTCTAAATATCAAAGAAATAAAAGAGTCTCAGGACCCCACAGGATGTGTGTGAATAGAAAAACTTTGCTCAGAGAAAGGCTGTTTAAATGATTTTTACAGGTTTACAGGATAAATTTAAACAATGAAAGACTCGAGGTGTTTTCGTTTGCTAGAACTGTCATACAGCACCACACACAGGGTGCTTTACACAAAAGACATTTGGAATCCAAGATCGAGGTGCCGGAAGGTTCAGATTCTTCTGGGACCGCTCTCCTTGACTTGTAGACAGCTGTCTTCTCCCTGTGCCTTCACCTGATCTTTCTTTTGCAAGTGTCTGTGTCCTAATCTCCTCTTATAATAGGACCACCCTAAAGTCCCCACTTTAATTTCCCCTTTAAAAATCCTATATTCAAAAACAGATTCTGAGGCACTGGGAGTTAGGACTTCAACATATGTACTGGGGGGGGGGGCGCGGGGGGAGGAGGGAGCAGGAGACACAATTCTGTCAGGAACCAATTCCATGTCATAATTACAAGAGTTTCACCAAAAGGTTTCACCTTAAAACGGGAAGTTTTTACCCTACAAAAGAGAGGGAAATTATAAATATTACAGAGAAAAAGTTAAATTCTGAACCCATAAAAATGGTGAAGGTTGGGCAGCTCATCAAGGGTGAGCCACATATGTAGTTTACCTGTTGGAATGGCTAAAAAGCACTTCCCCCAAACCTGAATAGGACTGTTAACTGCCAGACAGCTCAGGGCATTTAATTGCCTCCTGTTGGCCAAACACCTTAACAGCTGTAGGCTATTTCCCAATCTAACAATACCCTTTGATACCCTACCCTTTGAAGTGTATTATCTCCACCTTGCCTTAAGACAAATTGTGTTAATAAATACCATGGGGTCCTTAGACAAGAAGTCTTCAGTTCCTTTAGCTGAAGCACTTCTGACCCCCCAATGCCTTTCAAAATTATCTTTCGTCTTTAGACTCCTTCTAGAATCAGCCCCTTTCTCTAGATTGCTGAACCCTTTGTAAATGCTGGGAAAAGAATCCCACAGTTCAGCTCATAACACACGGTTATCCTGGGACTAAGGTTAACACAGATGGGGATGGGTGGCTTGAAGATGGGTCCCATGTAGGGTGGTAAGCAGTATGGTACTTAGCAGAGGCTTTAGAGATGCTCTCTACAGGAATTCAATTCTATCTTTAAGACACTTAGAATCTAGGTTTGGAGGCTAGATGTAATGAGTTCTCTGTTGGGGGGTAGGATAGGTGAAACGAAAAAAAATGTTTTAAGAAGCTCCTTTTTAAACTGTAGGGAGCCACGGAATTTTCTCAATATAGGTCCAAGGAAGATTTCCAGTTGACAAGAGAAATAAATCCCATTATGCCCAGCACTTAGGAACTGGTTGACAGACTTAGACCTAAATCCCTGCTGTTCTATAAATGAATGCACAGAGTCCTTCTATGTGGCTCACAGAAACTGGCCCAAAGTAAACAACTCTCTCTCCTTCAACAACTTGACACATTAGCCACAAACCTGAACCCATAACCAGAAACCAATGATCTGGTTTCCTGTGCACCATGTAACCTGAATTACCAGAATTAACCAGTAGATGGTGCTCTTGAACCAGCGAAGTAAATGTTTAGTCACAGCATGAAAAATGAGCCAAAGGAACAAAAGAAACTCTTTTTTGTTCATATGTTGCTTTCATAATGCAATGTGCAGATGACATATTATGGAATTGTATACCTGAAAACTATGTAGTTTTACTGACCAGTGTCGCTGCAATAAATTCAACAAAACATTTTTTAAAAGAAAGAAACTGATACTTGCTGCATGCTTTAAATGTATGAAATTCAAGTGAATCAGTAAAAATAATAAAGTGCCCCCATTAGGTGCTAAGACAAAGAGGGCCTGGGGGCTTGATAAGTCCCACATCTTCCCTAAGGCTTACAGAGTTCCAGCAGACGCCTTTTTCTCCTGCCTTGTTTCTATCTTGCACATTCAGCACTCCCTAGCTTAAATACCCCTACCCTTAATCAGCTACAATAGGCCTTGGAAGAAATTAAAAGTTAATTTATATTCAGAAATTTTAAGACTGTCATAACAGACAGTGATTCATGAAACAGAGTATTACATCTACTTCCAAATATTTTATTATTCCAACTAAGCTTAAAAGGTTTTCTTAAAAGCTTCTGGGATGCCCACTCCTTTGCACCTTCCATTAAGTGAAAAATAAGTTACTTTGGTACTCTGAGAAATTTAGCCCTGTGCCCTTAAATGTCAGAATTTCTTAACTCCCCTTTCATTAACCAAGCCATTAACAGCCTTCTGATTACAATGGGGCTGCCCCTGTCACATTCCTATAGGCGAAGTGTGAGGATAGCTAACCTTTTATCATCCCTACAGTATATTTAGCTCTAACATAACTTCAAGGTCATCCCACGACATCTTTCAGCTCTTGGTTAATTCTATCACAGCCTCTTTGAATAGGAAAAATCTTCTATCCTGTTATTTTAACCATCTGGTGGGACTACAGTGTTTTGTATTCTAAACAACTGTCAGAGATTTGCTGGACAACACAAAGATAAAGCAACGAATACTTTCTGGAGGAGAGAGCATGACATATTCAGAAATGCCTTGTTTTCAAGAATGAACCTGAGGCAGAGACTTGAGGCCTGAGACTACTGAAGAATGGTGCTATCCCTGGGAAACTCACGTTCAGTCCATCTATTCTTTTTTTTTTTTAATATATTTTATTGATTTTTTAGAGAGAGGAAGGGAGAGGGATAGACAGTCAGAAACATCAATCATCAATGAGAGAGAGACATCGATCAGCTGCCTCCTGCACAACCCACACTGGAGATGTGCCCACAAGCAAGGTACATGCTCCCGACCGGAATCGAACCCGGGACCTTTCAGTCCGCAGGCCGACGCTCTATCCACTGAGCCAAACCGGTCTCGGCAGTCCATCTGTTCTTACAGTAAATACTCTAATGTGCTGTGATGGTGCTCAGGCAGGTCCATATGGCAGAGCTCCCAAAACACCCTCTGCTGGTGGGGAGGGGCGTAGCCCAGAGGGTAGGGGACAAAAACCACAGGGGAGCAGGGTAGAATTCCATGTTAACATGAAAAGTGAGAACTTGGGACATCTTGGAACCTCGGCCTCTGCCCAGCAGCATGTGCTTTGTCATCCACTTTGCAGAACTCTCTCTGAGATTCTCTATCCGTCGCCAATAAAGAAACGCTGTCGTCAGGGTCTGTTGGGCCTTTCTATCAGCCACATGATGCCCTGTTGTGACAGCTGCACACAACCGGAAGGAAACCCCCAAACCCCCATGGAAACAGACTGAACAAGGTGAAGAGAATGTGATGGCCCATGCATCTGAAATACCCAAAGTTATGTCTGACTGTAGGAAAGGCTTGAACCAGGGGCCCAGAAATAACACCAGCAACCTGATTTTGAGCCATCTTTCACCACTGCCTACCTGGGAGTCAGCTTCACTACAGGATGATTCTGCGTGATCCGAAAACTGCTCCGACGCCCCCAAGGTTCACACTTCTTTCCTCATTAGTGTCAGCAGGGGAAAGAGCACATTTGTTTTAGCATTTCCATAAAAATCCTGAGGTTCGCTCTGATTGGAACAGCTGAGGACACGTGCCCACCCCAGATCCAAAGGCTGTTGCTAAAGACGAACTTAGATGAGGCTGTAGGTGCCAACGCATATGGAGGCCAGAATTACTCTCCTGCAACAACCCAAACAGAAACCAAGGACCATGTATGCCGGGAAGCCGTCCAGGCCACAACAAAATTCATTTTCTCTCTCCTTCTGGCATTTGGTGTGAGACTAGTCCATATTTCACTTCCAAGTTGTACTTAAAATAGCGGAAAAACGGGAAGCAACTTTAATGTCCAAAATGAAGTTAAATAATTCATAGATGTCTTCGGTGTAATAAAATACCATATATACAGTTTTCAACCTCCTAAATCTCAGGGCCCTATAACATCCTCAAAAATTATTAAGAACCCCAAAGAGCTTTTGTTAATGCAGGTAATAGCTATCAGTATTTACCATTTTTAGAAATTAAGACTGAGTAAAAATTTAAAAAATATTAATTTGTTTAAGAATAGCAGTATTACATGTTAACATCAATACAGTTTTTGGAAACTCTACTCCCAAGAGTGAGAAAAGTGACATTGTCATCGACAGGTTTAACAGAAGTGTCTGGATTCTCAGATCTGCTTCTTCATTCAATCTGTTTCGATATGCTGACTTGGCCAAAGTTTATAAAGAAAGTTTGATCTCAAACAGGTTATGTGGTTGGAAACAAAAGAAGTGTTTTCATAACCTTTCCAGCTAATTGAAGACATTCTTCTTCAATTATATCCAAACTGGACAAGTGTTAGTTTCTTACTGTGCTATGCAAAAATCCCTTGGTCCACTGTGCACTCTGAATGGATCTTTTGCCCATGCATGATTTTATAAGACATCAGAGGCCCGGTAACATGAAATTTGTGCACACATGGGGCCCCTAGGTGATCAGAACCAATCAGGTTCCCTGCCTCCCCCTCTCCTCCTTCCCTTGCTGCCTGCGTCTGCCAACATTCACCTCCAGTTCACTGTTTTGGCCTGGGGCCCAGCCCTCATCGAGCAATCAGGACCCGCCAGTTGAGGGGAGGGACCAGGAGGGTAGCCAGCAGGCCCCATTGGCAATCAGGGCCTGTGGACTAAGGGCAGCTCTTGTGTTGGGCGTCTGCCCCCTAGTGGTCAGTGCACATCATAGCAACCGGTCATTCTATCTTAAGAGTCCCTTAAACTTTTTATAGGTGTATTAATCATTCAAAAAATATTGGTTCTCTGAGTTATGCAGATCCTCTAAATGTTGCCAAAATTCAATAAATGTTTAAAAAAATTAACTCTTTCCATCTCATTATAAGAATCTGTGTTATGGCATGGGAAGCTGTCAAACTCCTGGTAACAGACACAAGTTTTTCAAAATTATAGATTTTACTAGAATTCTCCAATTTTATCATTGGAGACAAAATATCCGCAGTTTTCCTTGAAGTGAGAGGATGACTTTTCAGGAAATGTCTACCAAACACTCACATCTGACTAATCATAGTTTTCCATCAGTCCTTCTTTTCAATAAAAGTGGTGTTCCATGAGGACAACTCAAACAATCAAAGGAGTGCTTTTTCTGGAGATGACCGTCATGCTTTGCCAGCTGAAGAGCTGTATGCATACTGGCACTTCATCACACAGAAGACTGAAAAGGACTAAGAATTAGTACAATCAGTAATCCGGTACCATTGCCTTGCTTCGCACTAAAACAGCAGTTGCCAACCTTTTGGACCTCACGGACCACCAGTGGACCACGGACCTCCGAATGGCGATCGCTGCACTAAAACACCAGTGGTTTTACTCCCTATTACTCTGCACCCTCACTGCAAATATCTACATAATACAAAAGGCAGATAACATCTTGGTATTACGAAAATAGTTTTGGCTTTGAAGACCCCCTGAAAGGGTCTTAGGGACCCCAAACAGTCCGCAGACCACATTCAGAGAATTCCTGTACCACATAAAGCCACAAAACAGATTCTGTGGAAGATTATTCAATGGCAAAACTGTTCAAATAGAAAAGTGATTAAATAAATTATAGGACAGAAAAGAATATTATGTTACTGTGGAAAAACAATGAGATCAATATGTACTGACATGGAAAGATCTTCATGATATATTAAGTACAAAAGTTTGTTGCAGAAAATTACTTATAGCATGATCTCATTACTTTAAAAAAAAGACTATGTACAGATACAAATGCAAAAGCATGTAAATGAAGAAGAAATGACTAGAGAACCACATGTCATATATATGATAGAAGTTAGCTTCTGGTAAAGGCTGGAAATGGCATGTGAGGGAACAGGACTGTGGGGACTTTCATGTTCTAAGTGTAACCTGAATGCTTTACCAAGAAAATCCTTTTTTATATTATTCATGTAACAAACTTACAAAAGAAGTGCATATAAAAAGTTATGGCAAATGTCATAAAAGGGGTTAACAGGTAGGAAGGACTATTGGTGATTTTTCTTTTTTTCATTTTTCTAAAACAATCATGTATATATTTTTTCTTTATTAACAATAGTTATTTGTATTTACCAAAGTCAATTAAGGCCATGTGATAAACTGCTTAAAGCTATATTAATTATGGTTTACCCAAATCAGAGTCAAGAGTATGGGTTTCAGATATTTAAGTTATATGTATGACATTAATAGATTTTAGAATCAAATTCTGACATCCTCAAAAAATAATGTTATTAAGTAAACAAAGGCTTAAAATACACTTATATACACTCTTCATAACATTCAGTATGAATAACATTTTTAAAGTTTATTATTTAAAAAATAGTAGAAATTTTGTAGAAAATGAAGTTTTCTAGTACAAATGATCTCTTTTGTTATATTCTTTTTCCCTATTTACATGGAAACCACAATGTTTCCTTTTCACAGCTCTGGTACATTTAACGACGTGTAGAGGAGTACTGTCTAAAGAGAGTAAAGGCAATTTGTAAAGTCACTTGTTTTCCTCATGTACAAAACAAAATCTGGGTAATATGGGAATGTTTTATGTCACACACATTATCACCAGACAACTACTAATCTGTTATCTGAATCATATCACACAAATTACATTTTCCAAATATACTGCTGATGTAAAATGATTAGAAAACCGGCAATACCAATTTCTTAAAGCAATCTTAAAGGAAACTCAGCATTCTATGATGTGCTCAGAAGACTCAATTTTATGGAAATTGCACAAGGCTGTTTTAAGATAACAGCTAATTAGTGAATAGAGGACTTTTACTTTAAGATTAAATAATTTTTACGCTTAAGTATTATTTCCCACTCTTTTCAAAAATAAAATACCTCTCTTATAATACAACCAGACAAACATAGTTCTTCTGGCAGCTGCCATTTTAACTAAAAAGACCCTTCTTTTTTGTTTTGACCATTGATTTCTTGCTGGTAACAGTTAAAGTCTCATCACTTCCTTTGGCAAACCACTCAGGTAATTTTCTCTGTGAGGTTTCGGATGAAGTCTAATAAGAAAGAAACAGAAAAGGAAATTTTTACTGTTGAAAATATGTCAGAAACAAAACTAACATAGATTACTAACTATACAGCCATTACCCTTCCCTTGCCAAATAAAACAAAAGAGTGAAATCTATACAATTTATTTCTGAATCAAAAGTAAATAAAGAGATACAAGATCACTACATCATTGCTTTAGGCCAGTGGTCGGCAAACGGCGACTCGCGAGCCATATGCGGCTCTTTGAACCTTTGTGTGGCTCTTCCACAAAATATCACAGCCTGGGCGAGTCTATTTTGAAGAAGTGGCGTTAGAAGAAGTTGAAGTTTAAAAAATTTAGCTCTCAAAAGAAATTTCAATTGTTGTACTGTTGATATTTGACTCTGTTGGGTAATGTGTTTGCCGACCACTGCTTTAGGCAATTTATTTGCCATCCTGTGGTGTACGCTTAAACATTCAAGTATACTCACTTGGAAAGGAAAAAACTAGGTATCGTTTCAGGTCTAGGTCCCACAGTGTATGTGCTTTGGGGTGACCAAAATGGCGAATTTAATGCTCTGAGGAATATATCTGCTTGGGTGCACATGTGTGCACACACACGCATGCACACACCCAATTATATTAGGCATCTGAAAAGCATGTAACTTCTACACATACAAGAGTTACTGAGACATAGAAGATATTCAAATAAATTTGCTGAATAAATTTAATTATTTTTCATTTCATAGATTTTTAAGAATCTGCTAAAAACCAGAAATCCAATTCTGAGGAAAAAAAAAAGAAAAGAAAAAAAAAAAAAAGACAAATGTATCCAGGTACAACACTTTGCACAATTTTAGGGGCCCGTGCACCAAATGATGCCTCAGAACCCTAAAAATCCCTGAAGAAAAATTGTTTTAAGAACCAAAGACAGTGATTGTGCACTAAACAATCCACACATGAAAAAAATAAAAGTGTTAAGTAGGTAAATGTTCCATAAGCCTAAAATTGTATTAACCTGTGTTATCTTAGTTTGAGGATATGACAGAGAAATCATCCTACCATTGGTACACTGTGGAATCCGGCAGAGTTAGTTTGGTTATCAGAACTATTTGAACTTTATGATATGGTGGCCTCATCTCGGTTATAATGTCTGCTAGCCAAAGGTACAAAAGTATGATTTATTCTATTTAAAAAATGAAGACTATACCTATATATTGTACATTAACGGCTTATTATTTTATTATGTTTTCTCTGCTTAAAAAATTGTTTTTAAATATTTAAGGATGGTAGAGGGGGGAGTAAAGATACTTGGCAAAAAAACTCTAAAGCCTATATTTAAAAAGGTAAAAACTGCTCTGGCTGGTATGGCTCAATTGGTTGGAATGTCATCCCGTACACCGAAGGCTGTGGATTCAATTCCCAGTCAGGGCACATACCCAGGTCTCAGGTTCCAGCTCTAATTGGGTATTGTAAGGGAAGCAACTGATAGATGTTTCTCTCTCACATCAATCATTCTCTCTCTAAAAATCAATAAAGGTCATATCCTCAGGTAAGGATAAAATAAATAAGTGAAAGTGAAAATAGTAAAAGCTGTTAACTGTTCCAACTTAATTAAAGAAATTAAGTGTAGAAGAAAGGACTATTCACATTTTTGCAAAAGCTAAAAATTAAAAAAAAGTAGCTGTTTAATATAGTACCTTTTCTCCTGAGTACTTTTTTTCTCAAAGGGAAGAGATGATCAGGAGAAGAGATCATTAGACTTACTATAATGTTTGCCTCACAGATAATAAATATTAGGGATACAAAGTAGCACAGATAAAAGGCTTTGGGTAGACATAAAATTGGCACAGAAATATTTATTATTCCCAAAGACCTTAATATCAACATCCCTTATAGGCACAGACAACTATAGTTGCTTACAACTAGAGTTAGGCCCCTGAGTGCATTTAGAAGAAGGAGAACAGTTAAGATTATAACAAAGTCAAACACTAAAACATAGCATGAAATCTAGGAGGAAAAAATCTAAAGTCTTGTTGTACCCAAATACCATGGAAGAAGCAGGAACTTTGAACCCAGACAGAACTAGTTTAAGTTCTAATAGAGTCACTTTGCTAAATCAATGACCTTATGAATGTTCTTTAAGCCTCAATTTCTTCACACAGGAAATGAGAATAACAGTACATAACATTACTAGGTTATTTGGAGAATTAAGTGAGAATAAATGAAAACATCAAAAAACATTCTGATTTATTCATGACACGCATCTATTGGTAGCTAATATAACTTCTGTAATATTTCTGTAGAATATCATCTTCAGCATTTTTTATAGTATAATAATAATTTCATATCAGCGAGAAAAAGAGAAAACTTGCTTACACTGTTTGTATCTTTTGAGTCTCAACAATAAGTATCTGGGGAAATTTTAATTATGAAGTCTAGCTCACCTACCAGAAACAATGCCTGTCAGAGATGACTTCCTTCATAAGTAGAAGACTAAACTTCCCAGCGACCATAACATTTAAAGGAGACATTTACATCTTCTTGATACTCTAAAATCTGTTAACAAACTATTATCATTAAGTTGAGCATACAAAACATTAACTCATCTGCTGATTTTATGTGCACACATATATATAAGCAAATAGAGAAATATCTATATTTGTATTTCAATTCATATAAAACAAAGATATATCTAAACATATTAGTTATCAAGCCTAATGTATTTGTCACAAAAACTATTTCATTAATCAATGTTACCTGTAACGGAGCATCTGCAAAAAATTCTTCTATTTCTGGATCACTGGGTGGCTGACTCAAATAAGTTGGTGCATTTCTGTGACTCTTCTCCTTCAGAAAACAATCACAGGATATTTCCCATCAATCTTTAACACTTTTATGACATACAAAATAGTTACAGCATGCACTATTTTCTTAAAAAACACTATGCCTAACAAAGCAAAGCTTAAGAAAATTCTTATTGAAACACTGCCATTTGTGACAACATGGATAGATTTTGAGAATATCATGCTAAGTGAAATAAGTCAGATAGAAAAAGTCAAGAACTATATAATTTCACTCATATATGGGAAGTAAAATTGAAAGCAACAAATGAACAAACAAGGCAAACAAAAACTCATGGACACCGACAACAGTATGGTGGTTCCAGAGGGACACGGAGGAGGGATAAATAACGGGTAAAGAGGGTCAAATATATGGTGATAGAAAGAGATCTGACTTTGGGTTGTGAAAACACAGTACAATATGTAGACACTGTATTATAGAATTGTACTCTTAAAACCTATATCATTTTATTAGCCAATGTCATCCCCAATAAATTTAATTTAAAAAGAAAATTATTATTCTAAGGTATTAAATTTTAACAATGATTGTAGTAATAGTATTTATGAGAAATTTTTATGAGTATTTTAAAATAGTTGGCAAATAATATTGTATATTTTAATTTATGATGAAATTCAGTGGCAGGGCGGAAATTCTGTCTCTGTCTCTTCTGGAAGTTCTCTTTCTCTCTTTCTCTCTCTCTTCTGGAAGTCAGGAAAAATAAGAAGGAAAAAAGTGATGCAGGAGCAGAGGGTGCTAAGAAGATGCTAGAAAACAGCAGCATAGTTTTTTAAATTTCTCTGAATCCTAGCACTACATCAGATAGAACTAGATATGAAAAACAAAAACTCATCATCTACTTTTACAATCAAGAAAGCTGAAAGGTTTCCTCAGGAAACGGAAGCTGTACGCATGTGAAGACAAGCCGTAGACCTGCCTGGTACAACATCTGGATGGGAGAAAGCAGAGGCAAGCAGCGAGGTGCCTGAGAACAGGAGGACCCCAGTCTACTGGAAAGCAAGACAGACGAACAGAGAACAGCATCTGAGAGTGGGAAGGCTTCGGCAGGCGGCCGAAAGGGGTCCACAGGAACCCTTTGAGTGGCTACAGCAGCTGGCTCCCAAGAACTCTCCTGACCAGGCAAGGCTGCCTTCCAGGAGAAGGCCCCCCACTCACGGGAACTGCTGGGGTGAACTAAAAACCAAGCAGGCAGGCCTAGCAGAGACCCAGGGAAGAGAAAGCCCAGGTCAAAGTGGCAGAGGAGGGTGCCTCAGAAGCCAAGTTTCCATATTTTGGACATAACACAAGAACAACAGAGGAGATTGCTCTGTGGACCTGGAAAACTATCCTGAACCATGCCTTCTTTGGAAAGTACGGGAACATTCATTTCACAGGAAAATGAGCAACAGAAAAGTATCACGGTCATATCCCAGATACCAGAAAGACTTTCTAAGACACAGAGTAAAACTAACTTCTCAACATGAGCTGAAAAACATTAATAATTCAAAACATGAAAGAACTTCATAAATCAGAAAAACTCAAAAGTGAGTGAAGAACAGCTCAAGAGAGAATTAGAAATGCAAAGTAAAATTTAAGAGAAGTTTCCTGAAATAAACAAAATCTTAAAAACTCTCAGAAAACTTTCTGAAATTAAATATTTACATATTTAAAGAACCCACTGTGTACCTTTGTATATTAATTCACAGCTACCATATATCAAAACATAATCTTCCTACTTTAAACATAGGCACGACTGGGCCTCTATCTTAACAACAATCACAACAGTTTAATTTTTTTAAAATATATTTTATTGATTTTTTTACAGAGAGGCAGGGAGAGGGATAGAGAGTTAGAAACAATGATGAGAGAGAAACTTCGAATCAGCTGCCTCCTGCACACCTCTTACTGGGGATGTGCCCGCAACCAAGGTACATGCCCTTGACCAGAATCGAACCCGGGACCTTTCAGTCCACAGACCAACGCTCTATCAACTGAGCCAAAACGGTTTCGGCAATAGTTGTAAATTTAACAATGCACCAACTAATAAAAAAACTAAATCTTCCTCTGACATTATTCTCTATCAGAAGTCTCAGAATTATAAGAAGAAATATACGAAGGGATACAACCAAGTCATTTGAAAGACCCTGAAACTATAACTCTGATAACAGTACTGGAGTAGTTTTCCCATAGCAGGAGGTAGAGGAAAGAAAAAATACTTTGGCTAGCTCACTCACCTCTTAATCTACTTCCCAGCCCCCAAACCCTTACTCCCCTAAATAGGCAAAAAAGGCTAAATCTATCTGTTCTTGGTACCTGATGTTATTTCAATAGAGGAAAAGCAAAATGCTGAAGTGTGGTTAAAATAATACTTTATATAAATGTATTTCAATATTCAAGAAAATTACACCTTTTCTTTTCTGTATTGATAAGTAGAAGTTGTAGAAAAATAAGGTCTTAGGCACCTGGTATAGATTTCAGAAATAAAAGGCTGGCATAGAAGCCAAATTTCACTAATATCACCCAATCCATACTTTCTTTAATGTCCTTATAGCTAACTCAATTGTCAAAATAATGTAAAGAATTCCAATAAATCAAATTTCATGAGGTTATCTGGAATAAGACTATAAACAAACCTAATTGAGGAACACAGTTAAAAAAGACCAGTTCTGCCGAGACCGGTTTGGCTCAGTGGATAGAGTGTGGGCTTGCGGACTGAAAGGTCCCAGGTTCGATTCTGGCTGGGGGCATGTACCTTGCTTGCGGGCACATCTCCACTGTAGGGTGTGCAGGAAGCAGCTGATGGATGTCTCTCTCTCATCAATGTTTCTGACTTTCTATCTCTCTCCCTTCCTCTCTGTAAAAAATCAATAAATTATATTTAAAAAAAAAAAGACCAGTTCTCTTATATCTAAGCTCTTGAGAAAAGGAGTTTAACTCTTAGAAAGCCTATAAAGATCACCTTAGAACTGAAATGGAGCTCCTAATTCTCCAATATAAATATTAGTAACCGCCTACAACTATGCTGAATTTATCATCTAGGAACTAAAATAATTTTTAGCTAATTATTAGTTTTTACAAACACACATGGAGTCTTGTAATTTTCGACCTGGAAGATACTGAAGGTCAAACATTCAAATGCATACCATCATCTAATAGAGTCACATTGTCAAGGAATTTTTCTCACACCAGACACAGAGAAATAATTTTCAGAGCACTTGTTTTTAATAAAATGTGCCACCTAAAATAATTCTCAATTCATGGTCTTTCTCTGATTATGCAAAAAAAAGTGCACTGGCATATGCTCAGGACTAGGAACCGTGATTATCCTGTACCTGGGCTGATGAATGAGAGAATGAAACACACACCAGTTTGGGAGGCATTTATACTAGAATTTGTTTTCATTTTCATTAATCACATAAACCGTCATGTGCTTAAAGCTAGGATTAATTACCTATAAAGATAGATAATTTCCATGCTATATAATATGAAGTAGAGAAAAAATTTAAGCTAATACTCTACACAATAAGCTAAAAAAGGCAGACTATATTATATTCACCTTTTGTCATGTAAGAAATCACTTTTCTCAGTTCAGAGTGATGAAAAGCAATGGAAATAGAGCACACAGATTTAAAAAGTAACCTTATATCAGAATTTATGACAGTTTAAAAAACATAGCATTCAAGTGGTAGAATATGCAAACTGAACAAATTGATACTTTAGGAAAATTCTTCATATAATTAACACCTTGGTGTCAGGGCCTACTTCTTCCTTGCTTCTCTTAGGACTTGAAAAGCTCGCTTCAGAGTTGGGAAAACATCTCTTTTTGTTGGAATCACATGAAGGTTGGCATAACAATCTGTTGTCACAATCTTTTTCCAGGATTTCAATTGCCATATGGATAAGGTATGTGTCAATGTTTTCAGGAACAAACATTCTAATGAGTTTAATTTTATTCAACTCTGTAAAAAGATGAAAAAAAAAAGATTTAAAAATAAAATACACAGAACATCTTCGAAAACCCATGAGCTGGAAATGGTGAAATATTTTGGGTGGCCAAAGAAAATGTTCCTCTTTCCAATGCCACCAGTCCTACAGAACGGAAACGGGGTGAAATGTGTCCCTTACTCCTGCACCTCCTACACCTTTTACCTACAAGATACAAAATCAGGTCAGTGTCATGGACGCTGCATAAATTATGTTTCATACTGTCTGGGAATAAAGGCCACCATGACCAGAATTGTTTCTAAAGGAATTACATACGCTTCGAATTCCAAATATCAGTTACAGGTTAATGTGTTGAAAATAATTTATTCTTAAATAGAAGCTAACCATATCTGTAAATAAGATGCCAATAAAGTGATCCTTTCAATGGATTTGGTAGCATAACAAAACACGTGAATTATTTAAAATGCACATTAGTAACTAAATTAGTTTCCTGGAAAAGGTGTATCTTATTTTCAGAATCAAGGAATTTTTAATTTCTGTAATTCAACAGAACTGATTCAGACTGTGCCAGTCTCTTCACAACTTTACAAATTATGTAGCGATGCCTTACAGACCACTATTGATGTTTCCAGTACTTCCTTCCAACATCACATTCCTCTGCAATTCTCCAGCTTAGAACCTATTCCCTCCTCTTCCTGTGGTTCATAAAACTGGTATCATACATTTCTGACACCCAATTCAAATTAACAGCCAGACACCAAGTATTTTTAAATGCCACTCTGAACAGGTGGTCTTTAAATTACTACAGTTGGCAGGTTTATATTCTCCTTTCTTCCAAAGTTCATATCTTGCTACTACAGGACAGGAATTCCCAAATAAAACTGCAGATTAAAAAAAAAAAGTCAGGAAGAGAAAGTAACACAGCTAATACATATTAGGATAGTGGTCTATCTAATTATTTGGCTTATAATGTTTCTAACTTTAAAGCTTTAAAATGTAAAACTGATGCTAATCACAACCTTGGAAATATAAGATTACCTCTAAATGTAAGAAAATCAGCAATGTGACTGCAATATCTATCAACCAAAATAAAATTGTATTTGTCTCTTGGTCATATCATGCTAATACCACTGAAATTCTGCCAATCTTACTTCTTCATCATTTATAAAATCATCTTCTTTTTTTAAAATATATTTTATTGATTTTTTACAGAGAAGAAGGGAGAGGGATAGAGAGAAACATCGATGAGAGAGAAACATCGATCAGTTGCCTCCTGCACACACCCTAGTGGGGATCTGCCCGCAATCAAGGTGCATGCCCTTGATGGGAATCAAACCTGGGGCCCTTCAGGCCACAGGCCTCCGCTCTATCCACTGAGCCAAACTGGTTTTGGCCTAAAATCATCTTCTTTTGTATTTATCTATCATAATTTACTTAGAGTTCTCTTCCATTTCTCTTCAATTTTTCTTTGAAAAAAAAATAGTTCTAATGAACATTATATTACAAATATCTTTTCAATTTTCTAGATTCTCAGAAGTAGGGTTGCTAGTTCAAAAGTTGTAACCTTTGATACATATTGCCAAACTACCTCTGTTACTCTGTTATTGATATCAAACTACTAGCCACAGTTATTGAGCACTTGGAATATAGCTGATGAACTCAAATGTTTAATTTTCAGTAATTCTAATGCAAGTATGCAGCCCTCAAGTATCATAAGGCAATTTACCAGTAACTGATTTCTCTATTCAGAAGCATGAAATCTTATTTTACAGTGATGAGAAACTGTTATTTTATGATCTTTTCATTATAAGTTTGATTGAAAGCCAAAAATTAAATTAAATTTAAACTGATACTTTTAGATATGTTCGGAACAAACTGGATATCTTCATTTACTTTAGTCAAATGTGAATTTTATCAAAGCTTTATACAGACTAAGTATTTCAAATTAAAATTTAGCAGCAGAATTGAGATATATTATGAATATAAAATATCTACCTGATTTCAGAGGTTTAGCACAAAAAAACCTCATTAACAATTTTTATATTCATTATATGTTGAAATGACAGCATTTTTAATATATTGGGTTAAAGTAAATGATATTATTAAAATTAATTACATCTGTTTATTTTTACTTCTTAAATGTGGCTACCAGAAAACTTGAAATTCCATATTTGGCTCATGTTATATTTCCTTTTGGATAATGCTGCTCTAGAAAAACCATTCAAATTTTCCCACACCCTAGCCAACTAATACACTACATTCTACTAAGTTAATTTTCTTCTGTGGATATTTATATATCAAATAAACATGCCTCTGTTTCACTTAGAGAGAAAGGAACTCCTACCATTTGCAACAGCATGGATGGACCCGGGGAGCATTATGCTAAATGAAATAAAAGTCAGTCAGAGAAAGATAAATATCACATGATCTTGCTCATTTGTGGAATATAATGAACATAAACTGATGAACAAAAACAGATCCAGAGACAGAGAAGCATCGATCAGACTGTCAAACCTCAGAGGGAAGGAAGGGAAGGGTGGGGGAAGGGAGAGAGACCAACCAAAGGACTTGTATGCATGCATATAAACACAACCAAGGGACACAGACACTAGAAGGGTGAGGGCACAAGCGGGAGAGAGCAGGGGAGGACATGGGGGACATAAGGACACATATGTAATACCTTAATCAATAAAGAATTCTTGTAAAAAGCTATTAGATCATGAAAAATAAATAAATAAATATTGAATAAACAAACTATACTAGTATGTCCTTAGTCTTATCATACTATAAATGTAAAACATAGAAACCAATTTTGGGGGATACAGCGACACAATCTTGTACAATCATATCATTGTTGGCTAAATTAATTATTTAAAAATGATATGATTGTACAAGATTGTGTCGCTGTATCCTCCAAAATTGGTTGCTATGTTTTATATTTATAGTGTGATGAGACTAAGGATATAGTATGATTGGCTAAATGAATTATTTTAAAAAGAAACAATATGGCATTTCATTCCACTTGAAACTATTTCTAAAATAAGAATGTCTCCTTTTTCATAAATTACATATTTTATATATATATATACACATTTGCCTATGAAATTAAACTATTAGTGATTTAATAAATGTACAGGTGTACTTAGAATATAATTTCAAAATATAATTGGAAAATTTATATATTTACATATTTCTTATAAGTATTCTTTATATTTTTTATCTTAAAAGTCATCCTACTACATATGCAAATAAGGGGCATCTAGCTGTAAAGATGCATATTATTCTGCCCTAATTATCCAAGCAGCTAAGTGTTAAAAATAACTACTGGAGAGTAAAATAATAAGCACTGGCTGTACTCCTTTCGTTGCTTTTAAAGAGATCATATTACCCCTACTTTTGTTGCAGGTCCCTGGGAAGCCAGCCCTAATTTCCAAGCACATGCACATAAAGAACGGGAGGATGAAATTATTCAAAATATTATCCAGGTACCTCATTAAATGTCTTGCTTAATTTATTATTAAGCATAGTTAGAATCTCAACTCCACCCATAAAAGCAGCAGCTTACAATTATATAAACATGATAAAACTAAAAGAATAACAAGGTATGGAATTCATTTAAAATATTGTTAGAAAGATAAAAATCTACATAGCAAATTAGATATATCAATTCAATACTCTATTTTAGGTATAAGTTTATACCATAATAAAATATAGAAAATTCTCAATTCTGGATTGTATAAAATTTAAATGCCTATCAAACTTGTTCATTAAAATACCAAATTATAAAATATGGCTATAGTTAAATAAAAGATTAAAATAACATCTCTGAATAATTAATATACTATGTATATCCTTATTTTTTACAATTTATAATACTTTTTCAATAAAAGAATAGTTTTTATCAAGGAAAAACAAGATTTCAAAAGCAAAATCTCACATCGATAAATGATATCTTACAAGCTCTAAAAGAACAATCAAAGGAAATAAAATTTATAGCTCATGGTTCTTGCAATGTCAACTTTGGCTTTGGCAGTAAACTACAAAAAATATTTTTTCGTATTATACTAGAGGCCCACTGCATGAAATCCATGCACAGGAAGGTGGTCCCCTCAGCGTGGCCTGCACTCTCTTCAGTCTGGGACCCCTCAGTCTGGCTCCTAACCACTCACCTGCTGCCAGCCTGATCCCCCTAACTGCTCTCCCCTTTTGGCCCAATTCCCTTAACTGCTCTCCCCTGCTGGCCTGATCGCCTATAACCTCCTCTGCCTTTGCACCACCAACATGACTTTGTCCAGAAGATATTCAGTCTAATTAGCATAGTACTCTTTTATTAGTATAGATGTACAATCTACATATGGCATACTGACAGAACAATGAAATGTGTTAAAAAGTATTCTGCATTGTTCTTTGGAATTTCAATTTATTGAAAGAAAATTTATTTGCAATAAGTATACAATGGTAAAGACAAATGTTTTAACTACTGTTATAGTCACTAATGATTACAAATGTTTTTCTCATGTCCCTAATATTTGTTGAATCAGGTTGTGCAATTATAGAGAACTTTCCATGTTTATATATCTGCTGGATTTTAATATTTATTAATTTTAAGTTATAAGAAAATTGAAAATTTTAAACTCAGAATGTAGAGGGTACTAGGTAGAGGATATTTAAAGATACAAGATATACAAATAGAGTAAACCAAATATAATTAAGTATATATAGTTTACTCATTAATTAGAGGTTTATAAACCCAAATCTTCTACCAGGATTAGAAACTGCATATTTCTTTCTTTTAAAGAGTTGGCAGCACAACTTTGACATGGTTTAGTAAAAAGAAAGCTTGCTCTGTCATTAACCTAGAGTATAAAACAATTTGCAATCCTCTAGGCCTCAAATTCCTATCTCTGAAACAGGATGCCAGTAGGAAGATGAAAATATAATGATTTCCAATTTCCTTTCCAAATGAAAAATGAAACAATTTTACAACTATATGATTTAGAAAGCAAATTAGCAGCCCCTCTGTTCTTCTCCATAACCAAATAAAATATATGTTGCCAATACCTTACTGAATAGTAGAATCTTAAATCTCCCATTTTTCCCTGTCCATAGTTTTGAAACTTCCCTTTTGGTATACCTATTAACTTCGTATTTTGTTAATTAGCTTCTAAAATAAAAGAGTATAAAAGTAATCACAAAGGGTAAATTTAAGAAGCCACCAAATCTGGCCATCTACTTCTTCATCATGATATTCACTATTACTGCTTATAATACCTAATACAATGTAAATGCTATGTAAATAATTAATATACATGTTGTTTAGGGATCAACTTTCTGAAATTTTTTTCCCCCCAAATATTTTCGATCTGTTGTTAGTTGAATCCATGAGTATAAACCCGAGGATCCAGAGGGCAAACTACTTACCAAGTGCCAGGGCATTCTGTGCAGTATCTAATTATTTCTCACCACTCTGTTTAAGAGAGGAGGAAACTGAGGCTTGGGAAAATTGGGTAATTTGCCCAAAGTACCGCAGCTCCGAAATGGTGGAGCCAAGACCTGAATCAGATCAGCTATTCTGGGAGCCTCTGCTCTTCCGAGACTAACACCATCCATCAGTCTTCAGGATTTAAGGAAGGCAGCTAAATGATTGCCTACATGACTGTCAACAGGAAAAATCTGCCTATTCCACAGCTCATCAAAGACACTCATTTCTCTGAGTCCTGAGAGGCCCTTAATACACTTAAAGTCTCATTGCCAGGATTAGAAAGTGCCTATTTTTTTCTTCTAAATACTTGGCAGCACAAGTTTAGTATGATACAGTAAAGAGAGAAAAACTTTAATCCCCTGGGTTTTACTTACATGACACTGCCCAAACTTGCCTGTCTCTCTCTTCCCTGTGCTTCCATAGCTGACCAATGGAAGGGATGGAGTGTTCTTTCTTAGACCTTCCATCAAGTCTTGCTCAGCCTAGAATTAATACTGCTTTTTAATGGGACTTGAATGTCTTTGTTCTGATCAATTTAATTTTGATTGTGCTTTTAAAGGATGATCTTACTACCCTCTTTTCCAAATGTTGGGGGGGGATTGTATAGTTATTCCCAAGTGGGGAAGAATCTGAGATAAAAAATTATTTGCATGGCAGCCATAAGCCACTGCTCTGTCCTAACAGTCTGAATAAATTTATCAGATTTATTGAGTTATTAACACACCCGTTTATATTTGTACATTTAGGAGGGAAAATCCTCTAATGTACCTCATCCTATTTAAAAATGTCTGCAGGGCAAGCAAAGTGAGCACAGTTGGGGTTCTGCAGCAAAGTGAGAAGAGGAAACCCTCCTACAAAAGAAAGCCTAGCAAACGTGGTCCATCCTTCAAGGTCACAGTGACAGATCCCACTGACTGTAATGATTAGAATGGCTACTTAAGTGACACCAATGACAAGGACACAGGAAGATTTAGGGAAGAACTAGGAGTCAGTTTTGGGGAATGAATATAGAAAACACTGGGTATTCCTGCTATACTCCCCGCCACGTGATGAGGTAGAAATCAGGAAAGAATGAAAGTGCACTGTTTTAGGATTGATGTGTATGTTGTCATCTGAAGCTGAAAAAAACAACAGCATGAATTTCTCTGACTCAGGCTTTCCCCTGAGTGACAATGGGAAGAAAGACTGTTTTTCTACCACAATAAAAAACCTTACAAAAGCAAAGCTTTCATAGTAGCATGAGGAGTTGATGCTAAACTGAAAAATATTAGTGGATTGCTGGTTTACTTCATCTGGGTTCCATGACTCAAGTCATTAAGGCTGCAGACCAGGGGGGTGGTTATCACCTGAGTTGATGGGAGGGTTTCGGATAACATCAGTAATAATCTTCTGAACCTCTGGAGTCAGGCCTGCTCGCTCCATATCGACTGGATAGCCAGCTTTCACCGCTTGGGATAAGTGTATGCCAACTGCTGTGAGAGGCAGAATCCTGTTCTCAGCTACACTCTTCTAGAGAAACAGCAGCAAAACCACCAGTCAGTTTTTTCAAGTTTCCACTGTACTGTATGAAAACAAAATGCCCAAAACCTTTGGGTAATAAATGTTCGCTGAGAAATAAACATTGTACTCAACCTTCACTTTATAATGATCAATTTCTTTAAAACTACCTACATTAGAGAACTCCACAGATTCTACTTTTTACAATTATTATACTGAATACAACATATAATCCTCTTCTCTCCGTAATTATTCACTTTAAAACTTAAAATAGTGGCAAGGAGCACTATTTAAGTCTAAAAGCTGCCACAACCAGTGAAAATATAGTAAACTGTAATCCAATGCTCTAATACTTGAAATAATATACCATGTGCCTAGAATAGAATTAAACAATTGTGTTAAAATTGAGGATACTGTTACATATTTCTGTAGCTTTTACACAACTGTAGCTCCAAATTTATTTAAGATTATGTATTAGATATAATATTCTTTTAAATACTCCAAGAGTTTAGTCACTTGGCTCTAAATTAATTCATAATACTCTCTTTTAATTCAACCTAAAAGACTGACTTTGGATTGGATTTGTGTAAATGTTGACACTTTCATAGAAAAAGAGCCTTTAGAGCAATAATTTCATCCTTCAAAGGTAGGTTTTAAGTTACTTTCATTAAATGTCTACCCTTTTCTACTAGACAGTGTAACCTTGTGTGCATATCAGGGTTACTTGACACCAGGCATCAAATTACCTAAAACTAATTGCATTATTGCTCCTGATTAATTAGTCCTTAGGCATGTTTAATTTTGTAGTAAACTGGCAAGACTGTCTCAGACTCCTGGGAGATAGAGATAATTACACTATGATATTACACAATAATATACAAGCAAATAACAGCAAAAGATGTAAATGAAGATATGCTACTCTTCACATTTTTAACCATGAATATGTAATATAAACATAAAACCTCATATCATGGATGAGTATTAACATGCACTTTAATCAGAAAATTTGAAGGCTATACCAAATTTTCTTAGAAACTATATTCAGTTATACCATGCATATATGGTCCAATTAAGAAATATAAGTATATTTAACAGGTACATTTACGTTACTATATAAGAGGCAGAACTGGAATCCCTATTTATCATGTAATGTACACTGAAATTATTTGGTTTCCTGTGTAATGGATTCTGTACTTTTAATTAAGGAACCCGACTATCAAATTAGAACATCTATTAAGTAATTAATACAAGCTAAGAATTATTTATACTTATTTATATTAGACTTTAACCAGAATAAAAAGTGTGTAACGTGGCCTAGTGGATGAAGACACAGAAGAGGAAAACCACAATCAATTTATGGTCGGACAGAATAGGAATTCAAATTAGTGAAACTTAGCTGGAAGCCTGACTATCTTTATTCCACTAAGATAAACTCTCTATTTTGTACAGTATAAGGCATAAGTAGGTTTATAGTTACTCATATGGAAAATAATAAAATAATACATAATAATACAAGAATAAACTCTGTTTCATGTACTCACAACCATAAGCCTACTTTTACTCACACCATTTATTTAAAAAATACTCAAAAGTCATAAGGATTTATGCCAGAACAGTGAAGAAACATTAAATGTAGCTATTTTTCACAGTAGATTTTTTTCAGAGTATCAGGCATGGTTACAAAATAGAACAGAACTAAAGGATATAGAGTGAATAGCAAGTTTGTTGAATATATAAGGACGTAAATATTTATATGTTTGTTTTTCATATTGCTCTGCATATTCTTTTTTTTTTAACAATGTATTTTGGAGGTTATTTCTTATCAATACATATGGCTGATAGTTTCTAAACCATTAATCCGATTTTTAAAAAACAGTCTTGCAATATGGCTGCTCTAATATCCCTGAGCTATAAAGGTGTTTATCAATACCTCAGATATAATCTCTATAAGATAATCATGGTCAACCCATACTTGCTGTTTTTACTCAATTGACAGAGGTAGGCTTAACAGAAAAAGAAAATGGCATTCTATTCTAAAATTAAATATAAAATGAAACAATGTTATTATAAGATTAGAAAAGATGTACCCCAAGTCACACTTATCACTGAAAAGTTGATAAAACATGTTTAGATAAATTTAAAAATGCCTCTAACATGAATGTAACACTTACTAAAGACATCTTCTTTTCTTGGAATAAAGAATAAGTGATAGCCGTAGAGGGTGGGAGGGAGCATTCTTTGTCTTTTGCCACCAGGTTTTTCTTCTGATCTTCTTGAGGATTTGTACTTGAAAAGAGATCTGTCTACAAAAGTGTAAAAGTAGAACAAATGGTGAACAGTAATATAAATATAATGACAGAAAGAGTATCAATATGATCAGTGGGGCTTAGTGGGTAAAAATAACACAAAATCTCCAAAGAATAGCAAAAAAATTCCCTTTTTATGAAAAGCTCATAAAAGGTTTTTGGTGTTATTTTTTACTTATTAATTTTAAAAGGAAAAATAAAGCTAGAGGGAATCAAATATTTGTAATAATAAATATGGCTACAGAACTAGAAATTCCTAGTCTTTCCTTTAGCCAATAAGAGGACCATTGGGCCTTTAAATATTAAATCCCTAAGCCGCTGGAAGTGAATGTTAAATGAATAAATAAAAATAATTAATATTCAAATTTAGGAACTAAAACCACAAATTCTGCTAACATATCTTTTTAAAAAATATATATATTTTATTGATATTTTACAGGAGGAAAGGAGAGGGATAGAGAGTTAGAAACATCGATGGGAGAGAAACATTGATCAGCTGCCTCCTGCACACTGGGGATGTGCCCACAACTAAGGTACATGCGCTTGACCAGAATTGAACCTGGGACCCTTCAGTCCGAAGGCCAATGCTCTATCCACCGAACCAAACCAGTCAGGGCATGCCACACTAACATATCTAAAAGAAAATTTCTCATTAACTACATACAGTACATATAGTTAAAAAAAAAATACACACAAACTGTGGCTCTTGAAGCATTATGTAAATTCTTAAATATGATTCATTAAGACATTTAAAAGAAAAAAAGGGAGAAAGGGCTAAAAAAATAAAATTGATGAAGAAATACTAGGATTTTTTTTAAAGCCTGAAGAAAGTAAAGGCCAAGTAATATTTACGACAGAATTAATATATAATATAGGATTAACATCAATATATCAATAGTTTTCTCCAAAATGCCTACACTACCTTCCAAAACGTAAGAAGCAATACTAAATTAAAATAACTAAATCCAACAGAGCTTGGCTTACTGTGACCTACACTAGTCCCTTGCTCTCCTCAACAAAAAGGGAGTCTGCAGATTAGTTCACAGACACCTGGGACAACTGCAGCTTGGCGAACCCAGAAGCCAGGCAACACCCTAAGACCTAAGGTCCGGGTTGCTTCCCGGCACCACGGGGCTTTCAACGAACATATTACATATTTTACTACGTGAAATTAAAGTGTTCCCATCTGAGACCTTAACACAGTCAGAACTGGCCTTAAATTTCTAGGAATGACTGAAATCAAACTCCATTAGCCAGATTCTTCAGGATGACGGGGTAGTCTCCACCTGCAGGCAACCATGGGATATCCCTATACCAAGGTCTTAGAAATGGGATCGCTGGGAGTTATACTGGCAAATACATAAAGATGATAAGATATATGGAACAAAATCATGCTACTATCTGTAAATGTGTGACTAAAAGTGTTTGGAAACACCAGCAAATTAATACAAGAGTAATAATCTCAAGAAGAGAGGGCTAGAAAGTGATTCTAATATGCAAAAAATCTAATCAAATCATGCTCTATGTAGATAAAAGACTATGTGAACAGAGAACAATCAATTACGAAAACGTAAGTAGGAAAGGCAGAAAAACAAAAGTAGGCAATGCCTATCCAAGTAGGCTGTTTGGATGAGAAGCAGCCTTGGCTAACTAGATTTGAATTTTAAAGCTCCTTTGGCAAATAGTGTGTAAGAAAGCCTCATCCTGCCTTTGCTGCTGAGAGACTATTTAAGACACTCTCAGCGTTTCCCTCGTTAGATTCCAGGCTTGGTAAACAAGTTCAAATAAACCAGCTTCTAAAGAAGGGAAAATTACTCATTGGATCAAGTGAAATTTTCCAGTTGTATTCCTCACTATAAATCAATGAATTTGCATTCTAATATATATACTTATCTATATATATAAGTGACCAAAAAACTGAACGACCGGTTGACCAATTGCTATGATGTACACTGACCACTAGGGGGCAGACACTCAACGCAAGAACTGCCCCCTGTTGATCAGTGCACTCCCATAGCCAACCTTCCACAGCCCCTCCCCCTAGCCAACCTCCCACAGCCCTAAATGGCCCCAATTGCCAGCCAGGCCAAAGGACCCCACCCATGCACAAATTCAGCACTGGGCCTCTAATATTTACACATAAAACCAAGTTCACAAAAAAGAAGAATGCAAATCTATTCCCCCAAACACAACTATTTTGTGATAAGACATCAGACTTTTAAGTTTGCATGAATGAGGACTGAAACTCTCGCCTAAACCATGGCAAATGCCATAGTGTGGGCAGTCAGCTAGGCTTCCCCAGGAAATATATAATCTGTCTTGATACATGTTTTCTAAAATCTGCAATACACAGCTATTCTGAAGCTTTAAAATAGAAACAGAAATATGTAACACCTGCCTGTTTTAGTTAGGTATATTATATATGTTCGGAACACCAAATGAATACCCCTAGGCTTATTTGATTGGAATTATCCTTTGTGTTATTGTGAGAATATAGCCCTGATATTCTTCTGAAATATGCAAAGTAAAATGCCAAAAAGATTTGGGAAACACATTTTTATGCTTTAGGTCAGATAATTCAAATTCTAAAATTAGGCATCATATATATGATGATGTCATATAGATGAAAAAATCAAACAGAAACATTTCTATTTTTCAGCAAGGAATAAACTAATATTCAATTACTATAATTTTTTAAATATATTTTATTGATTTTTTTACAGAGATGAAGGGAGAGGGATAGAGAGTTAGAAACATCGATGAGAGAGAGAAAAATCAATCAGCTGCCTCCTGCACGTCCCCTACTGGGGATGTGCCCGCAACCCAGGTACAGGCCCTTGACCGGAATCAAACCTGGGACCTTTCAGTCCGCAGACCGACGCTCTATCCACAGAGCCAAACCAGTTTCAGCTATAGTTAGAGAATTATTTTTAAATGGGATCCAGTCACTGGAGTCACATACGGAATTTAAGAAGAAACCCAAACAAGACTGTGGAAATGGTCATACCTGGTGGAGCAAGAATAAATAAAAGGTACAAAGAAAGCACTATTATAATGGACAAAATACCGTGAAACCTACTTAGTTTCAAAAGATAGTATGACTAGCATGGAAGGCTTAATAGGGAATACAACAAACAATAAGAAAAATAGTCCGAGAAAGACAAGTACCATATGACTTCACCCATATGTGGAAATGAATAAACAAACTGAACTACCAAGCAAAATACAGACAAACTCATAGAAAGACAGAGAGCGAGAAAACTTATGGACATGGACAATGGAGGAGGGGAGAAAGGAGATGAGTGGAAGTGAAAGAGGGCATAGTGATGGAAAAATAAAACTAAAAATTTAAAAAAAAGTGGCTGAACCCCTTACCAACTGATAATAAGGATAACTTTACAGTTTTAATTTCTATCCATACTTGAAAAAACACAGTACTCAAATTAAAACAAAACAAAACAAACTTTCCAACAAAATAGAAAGACATAAATAGCCTGGACAACTAACTACTTCAGTAACATCTTAAAAATCAGGTAACTAACATGTTCTTATTAACTAATTTACTGCAGAAACAATCTGAATTCATTTTCTATGTATCTGGTATGGAAATGAAAATAAAGCGAGAAAATGTTCCGTTTGAAGGGTGTTTTTGAAATTGTCAAAAATATTTATTCTTTCAGAACTCCTTACACCACAGTATTTTACCTGAACGCTATTTATTTGACAGAACTGTTTGATGACTTCCAATAGAGGTGCCAGCGTAGTAGCTTTGCCTTCAGAAACTCCATTGATCCTTTTCACATTTTCAACTGTAGTAGGTCTGTCATTTAGAAAAATTTAAGTCAATAAATCATTGAAACATTATATTCCAGCAACATAGCTAATATTTAGCTGTTTTAGTAATTTATGAATAAAAACTCCAGCACTGCCATTACCACAAAAACACAGTACTAATTAGTAAATAGGCTATTATTATAATGTTCTACTCTATTACTGATCTTATCATTATTATTATTTTTATAGATATGAAAAGAAAAACTATGAGGTACTAACTGAGACAACTAAGAGGCTAAGAAATTCAGAAAATCTCATGCAGTACTTATAAAATGTTTACCTATAACAATAAACCAAACTACTTTAGTCTTTTATCTCAATATTTCTTATCCAATATCCAAGAGACTGTATAATGTCTTCTTTCTAAAAATATGCCAATCTAATGATATCAAATATTTTTATTGCATATTACAAGGTGGGCTGCAATTATTTATTTTTAATGAAATACTTACTATAAAATACAAGTACAGTGGTACCTCGAGATACGAGTTTAATTCGTTCCGTAACCTTGAGGCATGGGAAACTATGAGATGCTCGAGTCGAGGTAAACTGGTGGGTCGTGTGCAGCCAGCCGATCCGCACCATTACTCTTATCTCAAATGTTGCTTGTATCTCAAAGCAAAAATCGCTTGCTTGACGGCTCGTATCTCAAAAATCTCATATGTTAGGGCACTCGTATCTCCAGGTACCACTGTACTATGTAATATTAGAAGATTTTACACTAATTGAAACATCTCATGGGTAAAACTTAGTGACATAAACAATTTTTAAAATAAATTTTTATTTTTTTATTACAGTTGACATACATTATTATACTAGTTTCAGGAGTACCACATAGTGATTAGACATTTATGTAATCTAAAAAGTGATCACTCTGATAAATCTAGTACCCATCTGACACCATACATAGTTAACAAATATTATTGACATTATTCCCTAGGCTATAGTTTACATCATGACCATTATACAACAACAATTTTTTAAAAGGAGGCATAAGAGGCAAAATTACCAAGCAACTGTTCTTTGGAAATAATTTCTTCTAAATATTCACTGACCACATAGTATTTAGTAAACATTGTGCTAGGTGCTTTGAAACACATAAAAAGATGAGGATCATATTATTGTTATTCTCAGAGGTTAAAATCTAAGGATACAACATATGTATGTCACTATTAACAAAAAAAATAAAGCATTGTGTGATAAGTGCTGTAGAAGCATCTTTAAAATTTATATTTAGAAGTGCTTTATGAATTTCAGAAACAGGCATTACTTTGCTGATACAAACATGGAAAATTTCATAGAGAAAATAACCAAGCCAGATTTTGAAGAATTTCCTAACAGGAGTTTTGAGGAATCAAGGAAACTATAAGGAGGTTGAAAAGGGGTCTTCAACAAATGGTAAAAACCCTAAATAAGATAAACCATTTAATATTCTGTGACTCAGATGGAAAAGTAGGTTTTAGTTCATACATGGAAGGCCTTGAATTTTAAGCTAAAGATATTAACATAGTGGGAATCTAGTTAAGCAGAAGTACACATGATAAAAGTTAATTTGGTAGTCATATATCAGATGAAACAGAAAGAGAGAGGTTGAGGGAAGAGTAAAAGCTTTTGCAATAGGTCAAGGGTAATGGTCCGAACAAACATGGTGATACTAAAACAAGGGAGGAAGACAGAGGCAGACATATCAGAAATATTTAATAAAAAAGTCTAGAAACTTTAAATAAAAGTAAGGGGACATATATTAGAGAGTAAAAATAATATCATAGGTTTTAAACATGCGTGATTGGGATATACATGACCTAATAAAAACAAGGAATTCAGAAAGAAGAGTTTTGGTATTTGAATGAAATCCATGTAAGGAGTGTTGTGGATTATGATAGATTGTTTCTGTACTGGATCTTCTTGATGGAGACAGTTGGTTTCCATTCATGGAGAAGCCTGAGCCTAAAGCTCAGAGAAGAGATCATTAGTAGCAGCATGAAAGATTTGGAAGTCACCAACAGATGTGACAGATATCAAATCCAACAGATGTGACAGTTAAAGCCATAGTCTTTATCACTTCAGATATGTTTTACAAACCTATTACATTAGAAGAAAATTAAGTTGGAACGTAAACAAATAAATAGTTTACCTCATTTTGGCCATATCCAACAGTATCTTATTTGTTGCCAGGATAACTGGAGGAATATCCAACTTATTGGCAAGTTTCTGCCTCTCTTCTAGCAATTTGATATATAATCCAGTCTAAAAGAACAAAGAAATAACTCAATATTTTAAAAAATATAGTTAGAAAAATCTAGTCCTTCATTTTAAGAGCTTCAGATATTACATTTTCTCTTAGCAGTGGTTCCAACCTTTTTTAATGCCGTGACCTTTTAATACAGTTCCTCATGTTGTGGTAACCCCCAATCTTAAAATTATTTTCGTTGCTACTTCATAACTGTAATTTTGCTACTGTTAATGAATCATAATGTAAATATCTGTTTTCCGATGGTCTTAGGCGACCTTGCTAGCAGTTTTCAACCTGTGGGTTGCGACCCACAAGTTGAGAACCGCTGCTGTAGTGCCTAAGACCATCAGAAAACACAGATATTTATATTATTATTCATAACAGTAGCAAAATTACAGTTATGAAGTAGCAACAAAAATAATTTTATGATTGAGGGTCACCACAACATGAAGAACTGTATTAAAAGGTCACAGCATTAAAAAAGGTTGAGAACTACTGCCTTAGGGTGAGAGAGAAAAAAAAGTGAACTTTATCTCAGACTCTTAACTAAGAACAATTTTTTAAAATACTGGCAACAGAATTTCAAGCATGCATAGAATCCTGACCATTCTCTCGAAAATACCTGCCTTTTTACAAAAGTCATACCTGAGTCTCCTGCTCTTGAGTCGAAATAACAGGTTCTGAAGACTTGTGAGATTTCACTGGTGATGGTACCGTGATGCTAAAATAATTAAAAGAAAATAAATAATAAAATCTCTTCTTTCTCCAAGTTCATTTTTTATTTCACCCAAAAATAAGAATATATTTCCAAGTCTTATGCTAACTTGTATTTTTCCCAATACCAGTAAGGCATTGTTACCTTATGGCAGCTTAGATTTTAAACGTCTGGGGTCAAATACATTCATTACCATGGTAAAGTTAAAACTGTAATATGAATTCATCACTAATTTGCCCCATCTTTCTTCTCAACTACATGCTTTGAAAGAAAATACTTCTCCCCTATATAGAAGATAACTTTTTCTTTTTTTTTCTTTCTTTTTTTTTTTTTCAGCTAAAGGGATACAATCTATGATTCTTTGCTGTGATATTACTAATCTTTAGATAGTGGGGAACATCAGCATGAGATTAATAAAATTATTCACAATGTTCTTCAAAATCAAACAAAACTAAGCCAAAAGAAGTAATTTTGCTTTTGATTCCTAAAAAGGAAGGATAAATAACATCCAATTAGCAAACAACATGGTATGAAAGGTAGTAGGCAGCAAACTAGGTAGAAAATCAATATTTATAAGCACATCTCATTTATTAATTATAAAGAAGGAAAGCTATAAAAATAAAACTGTCTAGAATAGCTTATATGAAAGACACCAAATTTAAATAAATTCCTCCTTTTGGGGAGAAAGTGAAGAACATGTTTGCTATTTAAGAATTACAAATTTCTCTATAGAAAGAATTAAAAATCTGCATATAAAGGAAGATTTCATTTTCACAATGATCAAATTCTATCACTAAAATTAGATTTAAGCCCAAAGGAAGATAACTGCAGTGCAAAATATCAATAATATCAGGTTACTCAGAAAACTACAAATGTGTTTTAAATAATCGACACTAATAAAAGAGAAAGATGCAAATTGACCATATCTTCGCGATGCCCACCAGCCAATCAAGAGTGAGTATATAAATTAACCCAACAAAGATGGTGGGTTGATTTGCATATGCAGGCGCCAAACGGCTGGGGCAAGGCGGGATGCTTGAGTCATCTCCATGGCAATGATGCAGGCACTCCATACTGCCCCAGCTGCTCAGAACCTCTGGGCAGGGTGAGAAGGCGGGGCCAGAGCACAAAGAGGTGGCTTCAGGGCCTGAGCAAAAAGGTGATGTAGGCGGCCAGGGAAAGGAAGGCCCATTCTTGCACGAATCATTGTGTATTGGGCTTCTAGTATAGTTATACTGACAATGTTATCATTTATGGAAATCTTTATAATACTGTCCTATTGCAAAATGGTATTTTAAATTATTTTACAAATAAATTCTACTATCATATATACTAGCAAAATTCTGGATAACATGTCCCTAAAGCAGAAATACACATGGAATATGTTAAATAAAAAAAATTTTGCCACCCTAATCGGTTTAGCTCAGTGGATATAGTGTCAGCCTAGGGCCTGAATGCTCCCAGGTTCAATTCCAGTCAAGGGCATATACCTTGGTTGCGGGCACATCCCCAATAGGGGGTGTGCAGGAGGCTGATCATTGTTTCTAACCCTCTATCCCTCTCCTTTCCTCTCTATAAAAAATCAATACATTTTTTTAAATAAAAACATTTTGCCTATGAATGCTATTACAAGTACAAAGGAGAAAGATTCAAAATAACTATAGTGAATATCACCAAAAAGGTAAGTGGAGATAAAGTATCCATGAAACAAAAAAAGATTGGTATTAAAGAAAGAAGAAAGAGAGCAAGAAATAGTTCATAAAAGCTAAATATGTGATAACTATATACATAGCTCATGGACACCGACGATAGTGCAACAGTGTGGTGAAGGCATAAGGTGGGGTAAGGGCTGGGCAGAGAGGGGCAAAGGGGGAAGGAATGGGAAATATCTGTAATACTGTCAATTTACATATATATTTATATATATATATCTCCTATCTAATAAAAAAGTAATATGCAAATTGACTGTACCTCCGCTGCACACACCACCCACGCCCACCAACCAATCACAGCAAGTTTGAAAATTAACCCAACCAAGATGGCTATGCCACAGAGAGAGCAGGAGAGAGGCTTCGGTTGCCCCTGGTGATGGAGGAAGCCAACCTTTCCGCAAAGCCTGGCCTGCGGAGGCCTCCGCTTAAGGCAACAAAGTTTCAGTGGCTGCCACCACTGAGCCACTGAGTGAGGCTTGGGTTGCCCCTGGCAATGGAGGAAGCCAAGCTTTCCACTCACTCTGTTGGGCCCAGGCCTCTGCTTAAGACAACAAAGTTTCAATGGCTGTGTGAGCAGAAGGCTCAAAGTTTCAGTTGTAGAAGATAAATAAATCCAGATACCCGGGCCTCTGCTTGGGTCACTGGGGGACGTGACCGGTCTGCAAACCACCACAGGCCCCTCACCCAGGTCACCCCACGCCCCAAAAAAGCACCCATCCTGATCCAGGCCACCTTTCAGGGCAAACCAGCTGGCTCCCACCCATGCACCAGGCCTCTATCCTAGCTAATAAAAGATTAATATGTAGATTGACCATCATTCCAACACACAAGATGACTGACCCCATGTGGTCAAAAGATCCTGCCCCCATATGGACACAAGATGGCCACTATAAGATGGCCAACAGGAGAAGGCAGTTGTGGGTGATCAGGCCAGCAGGGGAGGACAATTGGGAGGGACCAGGCCTGCAAGGGAGGGCAGGGGGGTGACCAGGTTGGCAGAGGAGGGAGGTTAAGTGACCAGGCCAGCAGAGGAGGGAAGTTGGGGGTGACTAGGGCCACAGGGGTGGGGGTGGGCAGTTAGGGGCAAACAGGCTGGCAGGGGAGTAGTAAGGCATCAATCAGGCTGGCAGGGGAGTGGTTAGGGGTGATCAGGCTGGCAGGCATAAGTAGTTAGGGGCAATCAGGAAGGCAGGCAGATGAGCAGCTGGGAGCCAGCAGTCCTGGATTGTGAGAGGGATGTCCGACTGTCCATTTAGGCCCGATCCTACCTTGATCGGGCCTAAATGGGCAGTCAGACATCCCGCAAGGCATCCCAGATTGGAGAGTGGGCAAGCTGGGCTGAAGGACACCCCCGTCCCCCGCCGAGCAAGAATTTTGTGCACTGGGTCTCTAGTATATATATAGGATATTTTATATATATATAAAATATATATACTTCAGATATGTTTTACAACATAATCTCCTATATAATAAAAACCTAATATACAAATTGTTTACCAGGTGATTGGGAGTTTGACCGCTTGCTTTGACATGCACTGACCACCAGGGAGCGGCATGGAACACGGCAGGCATCAGTGATGAAGCATTGGCAGCGGGCGGCAGTGAATGCACTCCCGGCTCCGATGGGCCCCGAGGAGAGCAGGATGGCAGGATGGTGGAGCAGGTGAGCAGGCAGTGCCAGGCCAAGGTGGGTGCAAGCAGGGGCCCGATCGCCTGGCAGACCACGACCAGCGGCAGCGGGGTGGGGGGTGGGGTGTGTGTGTCACCGGCCAGCTCCCAGGACAGAGACCAGTGGTGGTTCTGACACTTCCATTATAGAGAAAAGGCAAATAACAATATTAAAATATTTCTTTTAATTATTTTTCTTTCAATGTAAAGAAATTTGTGCACCAGGCCACTAGTGTGTGTGTGTGTATACATATGTATATATTTATATGTGTGTGTATTAATATATTTAAATATATAAATTTATATACTTAAAAAATAAAACTTCATTTAGATGGGAGGGGATATAAAGTCAAGGAACTCTCCAAAGAGAATAAACAAACAAAAATAATTTGAAAAAAGGAAAAAAGCAAAATTAGTAACAGGAACACTAAAAATCAAGCAAAAAAAACCCCACACAAAGACAATTATTATCATCAAAGAAAATTAAGTGGTGGCCATAATAACAGTTTGGCTTAAAAGTATATAATATTTGAATAGATAAAAATGTAAAAACAACTTAATGAAGTGACCAAAACTTGAAATATCATTATGTTGGGGTAGGGGAACTGAAGGAGCTGAAAGAAGGGAAGCCTTAATCTATCATTATAGAATGTCAATAGAAAACTGCATGTCACTTAGATATATGGTGGCAAGTACCAGAAAAACCAGCTGGAATATTTGAGGGGACTGCTTCTATAGAACAAAACCAAGTGGGTTTGGGAAGGGTGTGAACTGGTATACACTGTTATATCTTTAGGTATCAACTGACTTTAAAAGCCATGTACATGTTTTGTTGTTGTTAATCCTCACCGAGGATATTTTCTCCACTGATTTTCAGAGAGTGGAAGGGAGAGAAACAATGAAGTAAGACAGACACATCGACCAGTGGCCTCCCACAATCTCCCTGACCCAGGCTGGGACTGAGCCTTTAACCAAGGTGCAAGTTCTTGACTGAAATTGAACCCAAGACCGTTAAGCCTACATACCAATCCTTTATTCACTGAGCCAAATTGGCTAGGGCTGCATGGAAATGAAAATGCAAATGCACTTTAAAATAATAGTTATTAATAGGTAGCATCTTTGTCACTTCTGTAAACCAATCTCATATATTAAAATTCATTTCTGGACCACTCAACAGGTACCTCAAACTCAGTGTGTCTATCACTAAACTCCTAATTTTAACCTCACTTCCTAAACATTCAGCCCCTCAAGCCTGTCTCCTACCTATCTTACAAATCTACTTCTCTCCACGTCCACTGCCACTTCCCTCGTCTAAGGTACCATCATCTCTTGCAAAGGCTCCTCCATGGCCACTTTACCTGTGTCTACCACCCTAATCCTGAAACCCATCCCCTCCACTCATCTGTCAAGGATCTGCTCTCTAGTGTGCACAGGTCAAATCCATCTATGCTGGTAAAGCTTGTAAGCTAAAAATGGTCTTTTACATTTTTAAATGAATTTTAAAAAAATCAAAGGAACATTCTGTGACATGTGAAAATGATATGAAATTTAAATTCCATGGTCCACAAATAAAGTTTTATTGGAAGACAGCCACACTCATTCATTTCCCTATCATCTATGGCAGCTGTGAGACCATAACAGTTTAGTTGAGTATATTGAGACAGATACCACACGGCTCTCAAAGTCTAAAATATTTACTATCTGACCCTTCACAGAAAAGAGAAAATGTTTGTCAGTCCTATTCTCAACCATACGTTTGATTATGTCACTGTTTTCCTTAAAACCTTTCCTTAGCTCCAAACTGCCTTTATGATTCACCTGAGTGCTTGGAAGGAACTGCATATCCTGGATCCGATTTAATTCCCCACCCTTAAATTGTACCACCTCCTTGTTTCCTTCTACCAGGCCACCGCTAGCTTTCTGCCGAGTTCTTCATCATGTCATATGCTCTCTGGTTTTCGGTTTTAGTAAGTGATACATTCCCCTGCTTAGAAAACTTCCCTCACTACACTAGAATGACTTAAGCTTAAGCCTCAAATGGAACTTCCAGAATGTGTTTCCAAAGTGTTATGACCCTGGATGTTTATGTTCCCTTATCTGCACATCCCACTAGAGCAGTGGTTCTCAACCTTCCTAATGAGGCGACCCTTTAAGACAGCTCCTTCATGTGGTGGTGACCCCCAACCATAAAATTATTTCCGTTGCTACTTCATAACTGTAATCTTGCTACTGTTATGAACTGTAATGTAAATATCTGATATGCAGGATGTATTTTCATTGTTACAAATTGAACATAACTAAAGCATAGTGATTAATCACAAAAACAATATGTAATTATATATTGTGAAATATTTATTTCTAATTACAAATAAATGAAATTTTGTCTTGAATCGTGGTGTAGCATGGGCCACAGCCTGCATATGACAACAGTAAACTACACTGCTACACTTTGTCACACCGAAGAGCGGTGTGTTGGTTCCTAAGACCATGGGAAATAGGTGTTTTCCAATGGTCTTAGGCGACCCCTGTGAAAGGGTGGTTCAGACCCCCAAAGGGGTCGCGACCCACAGGTTGAGAACCGCTGCACTAGAGTATTAACTAGTCTCTGTTATGTCTCCAGTACTCCCCACTAACTCCCAGTGCCTAGACTAGTAAAAACACTGTAAATGTTTAGAAGAAATGCTTCAACATGTTGAGTGAATATACTGTTTTGTACACTTTTTAAACCTTTCATTTACGCAAAACATAACAATCACATATTACATATCAAAAAAATAAAAATAAAGAAACTGGGGCAGGAGACTGGTATTATGGTAAATGTTTATGTCAGATCCAAAGTAGTAGTATGTAAGTGAGCAAATCGTTAGAAAATGAATATTGAAGCACATTAATTTTCTTTCATCCAATATGCATGTAAACACTAGAGGCACGGTGCATGAAATTTGTGCACTTGTGGAGGGCAGGGTCCCTCAGCCCAGCCTGTACCCTCTCCCAGTCCGGAAGCCCTAGGGGATGTCCAGATGTCAGTTTAGGCCCGCTCCCTGGACATCTTTAGAGCTGCCGAGGAGGCGGGAGAGGCTCCCACCACTGCCGCTACGCTCACCAGCCACTAGCCTGGCTCCTGGCTGAGTGGCACTCCCCCTGTGGAAGTGCACTGACCACCACGAGGCAGCTTCTGCATTGAGCATCTGCCCTCTGATGGTCACTGTGCATTATACCAACTGGTCATTCTACTGTTTGGTCGATTTGCATATTAGCCTTTTATTATATAGGACAGTTCATTTAATTTGCAATTAAGTCCTAACAAGTTTTTCAAATGCTCCATCTTAAGACCTTCTGTAATTCTGTACTTTCTCCACACTTTTATTAAGTCATCAAGTCAAATATTAAACTTGAAAGTACAATACAAGGGTATGCAAAAGTAGGCTTACAGTTGTATGCAAAGCACAGTCTATTCTTGCATTGTTTATTAATTATTGTATTATTTTCCATACAAACAACTATAAATTTACTCTTGCCCATACCTGTAATACATTGCCTTTATCTTCTACCAACTCTAATACCTACCATTTTATGTTGCCATAAAGTCTTTTTTTTTTAATATATGTATTTCTTATTGATTTTTTACAGAGAGGAAGGGTAAGGGATAGAGAGTTAGAAACATCAGTTAGAGAGAAACATTGATCTGCTGCCTCCTGCACACCTCCTACTGGGGATGTGCCCACAACTAAGGTATGTTCCCTTGACTGGAATCGAACCTAGGACCTTTCAGTCCACAGGCTGACACTCTATCCAAACCGGTTTCAGCAAGTCTTTTTTTTTTAATGCGAGTGAGAATATCTATTTCATACAAAAACAATTAATTAATGTTTAGATGAAAATATATATTTCATGCAAATATAAGTATTTAGTATTTAGATGCTGGAGATTGACAAATATAGGACTGGAAATGGCAACAGCTTTGCCATTAACTGTATGCTTAACCATTGGTATTTTCAACTATAAAATGAAGATACATAATAGTAGCTACATCATAGGTTGTTGTAAGAATTCAATGTTCAATGGGGTAAAAGAGAGTCATATGTAATACTTTAAACAACAAAGAATTTAAATTTAAAAAAGGAACTTGATGCTATTACATATAAAATGCTTAACACTTAGCATAGAGTATGGCAAACAATAATACCCACAAGTATTATATTAAAATTACCAATATCATTTTATAGGTCTGTTTAAAATTGTAACACTGGAGGCTTATGCTTTAACTTCCATTTGCCAATGAAATGGCCACATGTCTATTAGGCCTTTCTCTTTAGGACAGAGAGAAAGAGCTGATAAAGTAAATATAGAAAATAAAAATGTTGAACTGTACCTTTTTGTAGGAATGTTACTCCCAGAAGAAATCTTTTCAAGTGCTTTGTAGGAATACATCTTCTTCAAGTTAGACTGATTTTAAATATAAAGAATTCCATTTTTTAAAATTAGAAATTACAAAAAAACTTTTAAATATGAAGAAAATAAGAAACAAAACTTACAATGACAATTTTCCCCCTGACTAACCAAATTATCAAATAAATTAAGTTATTCACCACTAACTTTTAGGATTCTAAAAGCAGTTAGAAATGCAAATTAATGTCCCATTGCTCCCAAATCTATAGAAAATATATGATCAAAACAATTCTTTGAGACATAGCAAGAGCCCAAGTTACAAAAATAATTTGATTACATTCTGTATAACTTTGATAAAGTAGAAAAAGTTCACCAAAAAATTTAATTCAGCAGATTTTTCTATTACCCCCATGTTCTAATTAGCTGAAGTCTGCCTCTGAGTAAGTATTTAATCTGTAAAAGTTACCTAAGATCCTAAAACAAAGCAAGAATGTGTGTGTGTGTGTGTGTGTGTGTGTGTGACTTTAATGAGATTATTTAAAAATCAGGCTTATTTTTCTATCTACTATACTAGTAAGTATCATAATATGTAAACACACACACACAACTTCAAGACAAAGGAGTTATAAAATAGGTTTAAAAGAATCAAAATGTTACTTTCTCAAATACTTCTATTAGTCCCAGAAATCATATACTGCACATTTTTTTCTGTTCATATTACTTCTCCAAATTTTATGTTCTGTTATGTATGGCATTTTCCTCTTTAATTGGAGGAGAATTAAAATATAAAATTTTAAAATAGAAGTAAAAATGAAATAAATAAAAAATTTTAAAATGAGATAAGTAAGAACCACCTCTTTAATAAAAACAAACCTTCTTCTCCGAAGTTAAGTCAGCGGGCACCTGCTGAGAGGAATGCTGCTCAGTGCCTGGAGACACAGTTTTAGAACTGGAAAACAATAAAGTTCAATTATCAAGAATGTTAAAATGTAATTATCTAAAATGTAATAATCTAATATCCTGAATGTAATTATCTAATCATCGTATCTCTACACTCAGAAAGGCAGATGAGATTAAATTACTTTTAGAACTGATGATTTTTAAAATTGATTTTTTCCCCCCAGAAAAAGCTCTGGAGTGTTTTAAGCTCTTTAAAGTTTAAAGCAGAAGCTTTTTAAGTTTAAAAGAAAAACTGATAATCTAATGCACAACCCAGTGATTATAGTCAACAAATACTATGTTATATCTTCAGAGTTGCTAAGAGACTAGATCTTAGTTTTTCTCAACACAAAAGAAGAATTATGTGACTTTATATAGAAAGATGTCAGCTCAGGCAACTGTGGCAATTATATTGCAATAGATATAGGTATCAAACCAACACTTCATACTTAACCAACGTTATGTCAATTATTATCTCAATTTTTAAAACCTGATAAATGACTGATAACATGTAAAGATACTAAAAAGTATTCAACAAGTGTCTCCCCTCCTACCCTGTACATATCAACAGGAAATATGGTATATGGATTGTTCAACACTGACCTCAATGCTGCTTTTGAATCAGTGAGAGAGCAGCTTTCTAAATACTATCCTCAACTACTTCCTATCAACCAAGAAAAGTGTTTTATGATTTATCTTTCTCCCACTGACCCAGAACCCCAAATGTTAAAAAAAAAAAAAAATGCTGAAAAATGAACCTTGGTAGATGAGACTTCCTTGGGCACAATTCTTCAGTAACTTGAAGGATAAGTTGCTGAGGAGATGATCCTGAATTGGCTTTATGAAGCCAATTTCTACCCTATGGAACGCAAGAATAATCTTTTAATGCAGAACGAGGAAAATTAATCAAACAGGTAGACTTCCACAGTGTTTACCTTTCCTGTAAGGGTGCAAATCTTTACATATCGATTATGCCCAGGAACTTCTACCAAGAATCCCTCGTTCATGAGGTGATAGGAAAATGCTCTCCACCAACTCCTTGTTTGATCCTTGCCGCTGCCAAATAATTTGTGACTGCGATATCTATCTGGAAGGCGCTGTGAATTCTGAAATCAGAAATAAAAAATCAGTATCTAAATATGCTTATTTATTGAAACAGGCTAAATAAAACACAAAGCTGTCTATTGATCCTTTGTATTTAACACTAAACTTCAGCTTTAAAAATCTACAAAATTGCCCTAACCGGTTTGGTTCACTGGATAGAGCGTCAGCCTGTGGACTCAAGGGTCCCAGGTTCAATTCCAGTCAAGGGCATGTACCTTCGTTGTGGGAACATATCCAGTAGGGAGTGTGCTGTACAGGAGGCAGCTGATCGATGTTTCTCTCTCATCGATGCTTCTAATTCTCTATCCCTCTCCCTCCTCTGTAAAAAATCAGTGAAATATATTTAAAAAAAGGTTTATCCATCCTGCTTGCTCTGAATACTTAAGTCACAAATAAAAATATAATCAAAATAGTGTTCCTTTTGCGGCTTAAAAGTAATGGCAGGAAATTTCAATTTCACACATCATTCATATGCATTTTCCAATGTATAGGTCTGAATATGTTTGGAATATTTAACCTTTGATATTTAGAACCTTTAGAAACATACATTATTGTGTAAAGTCAGTGATCATAATCTACAGCTCTAGAATACAAGTCTGGATGTTATCAGCAGTGTGTGTGTGGGACAACAGCCCAGTTTAATCCACTCAGATATGCCACTCAGGAAAAGTAGGCTGCTGCTTTTGAGGTACTGTGTCCTAAGTGAAGAGAACATTTCAATGACCGACTGCCTGGCCATCAAGTTCTACAAATGTGGGGAACCTAGTCTGTCACGTCCTAATAATGGACGTGCCTCGCCCACCTTCACTCTCTATAAAGTACTTTTCCAGTTACTTTGCCCTCTTACTACCTCTCTTATTCTTCCCACACATTTAAATATTACCTTCAAAGGTGTACAGCAGTAAAAGTAAACACAGGGCTTTAGGGAAAATTGCTCCTAACTAAGGTATGTGTGGTGTACATGGCAGATTGTAATTCAAGGGTCATTCTAACCTTGCCGCTGCAACTTCTACCACAGAATCTGGGAAGTTGCAAATACTACTATTTCTCAAGCTTCCTTCCAGCCATGGTTCTGAATATAATTTAAGTTCCACTAATCAGGGGCATTTACGCGACATCTACAAGCAGTAAAATTGAGGCTAGGGGACTCCTCTGCTGTTTTTGCAGGTGCATGACAGTTTGCTTTTCACAAGAAAGTGTCAGCAAGAATCTAGCACACAACTGCTAGCTTCCTAAGTGCCAACAAGCATCCATTTTGTTGACACAGATCACACACAGCAGGTTCGGGGTGGTTCCCAGAGCGAGAGATGTAGAACCTTCCTGATTGTTACAGCTCCCTTGTTCAGTGCTATGCGAGGTCAGGTGCTGTGTTGGCAGCTTCTAACATTGACAAATAGCTTCTCTGTCGGAGAAGAGGCAGCAGCTCGTGGTGGACTATTTGTAGTAAAATCATATCAACAATTCTATGAGCTGTTTAATTAAAGGTACCCAATAATACCTTTCTGTTTAAATTGAGTAACTATGAGCTTTCTAATATAAACACTGTATTTTAGGTTGTATTCATGTTTCAAAACAGTCAGCCTTTGAACATGCAAGAGGTTAGTGTTTTCAAAACATTTCAATATAAAATGCAGTCTGAAATTTTAGAAACTGGTACTGCCTGTCATTCAACATTTTTACATTTTGTCTATATTCAAATGAAAATACATACAAATATTATCTCAAAAAAATTAATACATATGTACATAATTTTGCCTAAATTTGTTAAGGTGGACAATTTACTAAATTCCCAAAAAAATTACAATTATAAATTTTAAAACAATATCAAGATCACTGAAATGGAAAGGGAAAAAAACTTGCCTTATTTTCACTGTAGTTAATGTCTACAAACTTTCATTAAGGAGTACTTTTTAAAAAGTTTTACACTTTACCTAGCAAGGGTAATATAAAATTTCACAAAGAATAAACTTCTTAATTTGAGGACTCCCAGAAGAGACTGTCAGTATAAGCAGAATGACTTGGTTTTCAAATAATAGGTGAAATCTGATCCCTCTTGTGACCAGCACAAGTTTTTCTAGGAGCCCACTTACACTTATTTGTTGATACTGGATACTACTGGATTAAACCAAATTATAACAAGGATAATTTTTATAAATTATACGTTCAACTGGGATACACAGGTTTTGAAAATGACAGAGCCAGAAGATATTTTCATATATCTCAATTATATTTAATCTATCCTTTTCAACTTAAATTCTTTTTGTAAAAGAAAATAAACTCATACCAGCTAAAACCAAGTTCCTTAGGCACACTATTGTTAAATTTCTAATCTAACTTATAATTTAAAGCAAATTTTTAATTCCATTCAGAATCTAAAAACATAAGTACCCAAAAAGTTAACATGTTTTTAACATATTTCATTAAAAGTATTTATGACTAACCAATTTAACATGTCCCTTTCTAAGCAAAATAAAAACTCAGAAAATATTTACATGAAGCATTCAGGTATTTAACAAATAAATACTTACCTACATTATTTTTTAATTCTATATATAAAGTGAGAATTTTAATCTGTACTTTTAAGCACATTTTTTAAAAATATACGAATTTGCAAAGGATTTGATCTCACTTTTGATTTATTCAACTAATATAAACATATAATACTTAGCTTTGCTCTACCAACTTCTAAATCAGAAATAAAATCATATAAACAAAAGGACTACAAACAAAGCTCTTTAATTGCAAGGGTTGTGACTTACTCATGTTTACCTGCAATTGTCAGCATAATATTGGCACATATCAAAAAAAGTGGCTGAATTGACTATTTAAGTATTGGTAAAGTGATAAAAAGAAAACTTCCTTGGAATTCTAAGTACTTCTGATAAGAAACAGAATAGAAGGAAAGAAAAAATATACTGCCAAATACTGCTTTTACAAATAATTGCTGAGGCTGAAGTTGTATTCAAAGAATTTATTACTTTCCAGGACACCAAAAGATACAATTTTGTTCTACTTGTCCCTTAACACAATGAAAGTTAACTTTTTAAAATTATCCTAAGAAAAACCAGCCTAGGTTCAGAGCTGAACATCAACTTGAAACATGAAAACAGCAGTAGATATGATACACACAGCTTTTGTCAAGAGTAATGAATATGGTCCATAACTGGAACTTAATATGACTCTCTGAGTTTCTAATAATTCATCTAAAGCCAAAGTTACAGTCATAATGCAGCAAACCTCTGAAGAAAAGTATAACAGGAGAACTATGAAGGTGATTCACAGATATACTTACAGATCCTTGGAGAAATAAAATTGGAACCCCAACTCCAAACATTTCTCCTAAGATGCTCACAGCAGATAAAAGCTGGAATGCTTGTAGACCAAAGTCCTGTGGCTTATCATCTGAGTCATCAATGGAAAGGCAATTATACAATCTAAATAAAAATAATATGTTAGAGAGCATAGCTAAAGTATGTACCTATAGAAATAAAAAAATATAGTGTAATAATTAGCCAAGTAAAAAATATTGCAAATGTGCCAACTGCTTCAGAAGCTATAAAGTTATTACAGCCAAGAGCATGTAAAATATGAAATGCAAACTATAATATAGTATCACAGATATACTGATGGTTCTCAACCCTAATGCCCAAGAACCCAAGTTTCATAGGAAGCTCCTCAGACCAAAGACAGAAGGAAAGGAAGTTCAAGCAGAGAGCAGAATTACAGCTAAAACAACTCGTATTACTAATTATATAAATAAAGGAAGTTCAAGCAATCAAGAGAGCAGAATTACAGCTAGAAAAGCTCGATTACAGATTATATAAATACTAGTGGCTCGGGGCACAAAATTCGTGCACCGGGCAGGTGTCCCTCAGCCTGGCCTGCACTCTCTCTAATCTGGGACCTCTTGGGATTGGGCCTAAACTGGCAGTTGGACATCCTTCTTGCAATCTGGGACCACTGGCTCCTAACCACTCACCTGCCTGTCTGCCTGATCACCCCTAACCACTCTGCCTGCAGGTCTACTCTCCCCCAACTGCCCACCCCACTGCCTTCTTGC
>JAAGEH010000046.1:6297148-6354080 GCA_011751065.1 Lasiurus cinereus
CCTGCAGGTCTACTCTCCCCCAACTGCCCACCCCACTGCCTTCTTGCCCCCAACTGCCCCCCCCTCGCCAGCCTGATTGCCTCCAACTACTGCCCCTGTCGGCCAGCTTGCCCTCAACTGCCCCCACTGCCTGCCTGATCACCCCTATCCACTTCTACCTTGGCCCTGCCACCATGGCTTTGCCCAGAAGGATGTCTGGAAGGTCTCCCAGTCTAATAAGCATATTACCCTCTAGTATAGACTAGAGGCCCAATGCACAAAATTCTTACAAGAGTAAGCCTTCCTTCCCATGGCTGCCAGCACCAGCTTCCCCCTGGCACTGGGACCTGGGCTTCTCTCTGGCTGCCGGCAGGCACCCAAAACCTGGGCTTCCTTCATGGCTTCATCTGGAAGGACATCTGGAAGGACCTCCAGTCTAATTAGCATATTATGCTTTTATTATTATAGACTGGACTTTTATTTTAGGTTTTGTTAGAAGAAGAGGTTTCGTATAAAAATTTTTTTTAAATTTAAAATCTATGCAATAATTTTTTAGTTTAAACTCTGATAACTGTAAACTATGACACACGGATGATAAACTTGTTATTTAAGTCCTTTATAGAAGTTAAATTCCTAAGCCATTTTTCAGGTAGATTTGAAGTTATCATTAGTACAAATGTGAATCTTTTCAAGCAAGTTGAGAACAAAAGGACTCCTTAGAGAAAATCTACTAGTAATGTTCAACTACCTAATTTAGTTTCTTTCTTTATAATAAATATCTTTGAAACAGCAATCCTATCTAAGAAAAGAGTAATATGCAAAGTGACTATCACTCTAATACACAAAATGACTGCCCATCAGGGAAGGGCAGTTGGGAGAGACTAGGCCTGCAAGGGAGGGCAACTGGGGGCGATCAAGCCTGCAGGGGAGGGCAGTTAGGGATGACCAGGCCAACAGAGGAGGGAAGTTGAGGGTTACCGGGCCTGCAGGGAAGGGCAGTTGGGGGGATCCAGGCCTGTAGGGGAGAACAGTTGGGGGGACCCAGGCCTGCAGGGGAGGGTAGTTGTGAGAGACTGGGCCAGCAGGGGAGAGCAGATAGGGGTGACCAGGCTGGCAGGGGAGGGCAGTTAGGAGCAATCAGGCTAGCAGGAGAGCATTTAGGCATCAATCAGGCTGGCAGAGGAATGGATAGGGGGTGATCAGACTGGCAGTTAGAAGCAGTTAGGGGCAATCAGGAAGACAGGCAGGTGAACAGTTGAGAGCCAGCAGTCCTAGATTGTGAGAAGGATGTCTGACTGCCCGTTTTAGGCCTGATCCCGGTACCGGGCCTCTAGTAAGAATATATTTAGTATCTCAGATATAATATGCTTTGGGGAAAAAAGACTTGTTATACTCTTAGCTTCTTTAATAGGATACTTAATTTGGCTTCCAAGATAAGTATTTAAAATTCCCACAAAATACTCCTAATGCTGCTTCATACAAGTTTTAAAAAATATATTTTTGTTGATTTTAGAGACAGAGGAGGGAGAGGGAAAGAGAGAAAAACAATGATTGGCTGCCTCCTGCATGCTCCTTCTTGGGGATGGAACCTGAAACGCAGGCATGTGCCCCTCTGGTATACAGGATGATACCTAACCAACTGAGCAACACCGGCCAGGGCCTTACAAGTTTTAATGTACCTAATTGTAATTATCACTAAGTTTTAAGAATGTTTTAATTTCTAGTTTTATATTTCCTTTGATCCATGAGTTATTTTAAAGTATCATTTTCAATTTTCAAAATAAGTGAGAATTTGTTTATCCTCTATCTACTTATAATTCAATTGCATTGTGGAAAATGTGGTGTATTTGATTCCAACACATTGAAAACTTTCAAGACATGCTATAGTCTGGTACAGGTATCAGAAAACTTTTTTTTAAAGGGTCAAAGATTATACAGTTAGTATGTGGTTTCTACTCAGCTCAAACAGTGCAAACATCCGTAGGTAGATGCATGATTATTTGGGTTATCTATTTCACTGTGGGTTTCATTAGCTTGAGGTTATCAGGAATTACTCCATCTCATCTCGTGCACTGAGTTACTCATAGCGTTTCCTTATTATTCTTTATGTCTGCTGGGTCTTTAGCAAAATTCCTTTAATTCCTGATATTGGTAATCTGTGTCTCCTGTTTTTTTGTTATAAGTGTTTATCAATTTTATTGCTCTTCTCAAAGAATGAGCTTTGGAGTTCATTGGTTTTCTCAATTGTTTTCGTTTTCTATTTCATTGACTTATACTCTTATCTTTATTTCTTTCCTTTTAGCTAACTTTGCTCTTATTTGCTTCTTAAGATAGAAGCTTAATAACTGACTGGCAACTTTTATTCTAAGTATTTCATGCTCTAAATTTCCTTCTCAGGATTTCTTTAGCTACATACCATATATTTTATAATCTAAATTTCTTACAGTTTGTTTTTTGACCCCAAATATGGCCTGTTTGTGAATGTTCCATCATCACCTAAAAAGAATGTGTATCTGCTGCTGTCGGATGAAGGGTTCTATAGAAGTTAATTAGATCCAGTCTGTTGGCAGTCCTGTTCATCTCTTCTATCGTCTTACTGATTTTGTCTACTAGTTCGATTAATTAGCAAGCAAAGAGGTTGAAGTCACTTGTAATTATGGATTTATTTCTCCATTCAATTCTGTTAGTTCTTTTGTTAAATATGTACACATATGGGGATTACATGTTCTTGGATATGATGACTAACTTTATGTGTAACTTGGGTAGGCTCTAGTACCCGCTTGTTTGGTCAAACACTAATGTAGATGTTGCTATAAAAGTATTTTTAGACGTGATTAATATTTACAATCAGTTGTTTTAAATAAATGAGATTCCCTTTGGTAATATGAGGGGATCTCATCCAATCAGATGAAGATCTTAGAGGGCAAAAATTGAGTTTTGCTGGAAAACAAGGAATTATGATTCAAGATTGTTAACATAGAAATCCTGCCCAATTTCCCAGCCTGCCAGCTTCCCAATCCCCACAACTGCATACACCAATTCTTTAAATTCTCTCTCTCTCTATGTATGTGTGTGTTTCTCTGAAGAACCCTGACTGATACATTGGTAGACTGACCCCTTTTATCATCAGGTAATGTCCTTATTTACCTCTGATAATGTTCTTAGTTGAGTCATATTTTTAAACCAATTCTAAGAATGTCAGCCTTTAAATGATGTTTTAGACCATTTACATTTATATATTTTTTATTGTGTTACATGTATACATATCTTCCCATTGCCCCCCCTCCCTCCCAGGCATATCCCAACCTCCCAGTGTCTATGTTCATTGGTTATGCTTATATGCATAGATACAAGTCCTTTGATTGATCTCTTATCTACCCCACCTCTCCTTAATCTTCCTGCTATAATATCACAGTCTGTTTGATGCTTTACTGCCTCTGTATCTATCCTTTTGTTCATCAGTTTACAATGTTCTTTATTATCCACAAATGAGGGAGAGCATGTGGTGCTTCTCCTTAATAGACTGGCTTATTTCGCTAAGCATAAGGCTCTCCAGTTCCATCCAGGTTGCTGCAAATGGTAAGAGTTCCTTCTTTTTAACGGCAGCATAGAATTCCATTGTGTATAGACCATTTACATTTAATATAACTGTTCCTACGTTTAGATTTAGGTCTTCCACTTTATTGGTTAAAATACTCTAATATTGTTTGCTTTATCATCTATTTAAATATATTTTTTAATTTTGTTTTAAAAAAAACTATAATACAGGCCCAGCTGGTGTGGCTTGTGGTTTAACGTCAGTCCATGCACCAAGAAGTCGCCAGATCGAAACCTGGTCAGGGCACATGCCCAGGGTTTCAGGATCAATTCCCAGTAGAAAAAGGTGCAAGAGGAAGCAACTGAAGTTTCTATCTCATTCATATTTCTATCTCTCTCTCCCTCTCCTTTCCTCTTTCTGAAATAAATAAAAATACATTTAAAAATAAAAATATATAAATAATTATAATATATATAGTTATTAACAAAAATTCTATTAAAATTATTTGCAAAGAAAGAGAAACAGACTTTTAGAATGTTCATATAGAAGAAATATTTACCTGAATTTGCAATTATCACAGCATTTTTCAGTTCCCATAATACCCAATGAAGCCTTTCGTAGTTGTTTGTCTTCAAAATGAGACAAGATGATTCTACCCAAGAGAAGATTTAAAATTAAATAAAAGAACAAAAACATATATGTTAAATTCATTGCTGAAAATAATGAGGTGAAATCATCATTAATTGATTCACCTGGGACCTCATTATTTGGCTTCAGTTTATTGAGGCAAAAAGAAAGTTGCCTTAAAAATTCAGCACATATTCAACACCAACAAAATATTCTTTCTAAATACTTCTAATCACTTTGCAAAATTTTTTCTTAAAAGAGCACGACCCATAAATCTATGTAATTAACTGATATAAAAATAAATAATACATACTGTCGCCTACATCTGTTGGAATGAAGATATTTTTCCATCTTTGCCATCATCTTTAATTTGTATAATCGAAACTTTTCACTATGTATCTCATTAAGGCGGTGCCTGGCAATTAAAAATATCACAGGAATATATAAAATTGCATTAGTGATTTTGTTACTTTTTAGTTATTTAATCACTCCACACCCCTAATCAAGACAAAGACCACTTCTATCATTCCAGAAAGTTATGTGCCCCCTGCCGGTCCATGCCCTTCATAAGAAGCGAACATTTTTCTGATTTTTTAATAAAAATTATTTTTGAAAGAATTCTACCTGTGTCCAAGCAACAATTTTTAGCTATCTTTGAAAATTTTTTATAAACCCTGAAGTTTTTCATTTTGATTTATATGCTAGATGCTTTTGGATAATCCTTCTACTACATATGAATTTTCACCTTTTCCCAATTAAAAGTTATTTTTTCACTTATTTTACAGGATAAACTAAAGCAGCTATGTAAAGAATACTAAAAGAGGTTCATGATCCAAACATGAAACTAGATCCCTTTTAGCTCTTCAGAGGATTCATCTTTGTATTACTGGATATTATTATGAGACACCAGTAAAGTATCAGAATTGAGTTCCTTCCTCAAACAACTAAAATTGATGTGTTTTCTATAATATCAAATTTATTTTAAATGGTTAATAATTCCAAAGACATGTTTGTTTTTAAGTTAATGTGGCTATAACTCATCCGAACTGTTTCTTCCAGTCTTCTGTGAAGAAATTCTATCAATAGCAGATATCAGATGATGACAATCTCCTAAATATATTAAACATCTTTCCAAGATTTTTTTCCAAAAATAAATAGAAGTTTGAGTTGAATATATTTCAAAAGAAAACAATTATTTACTTATAAGATCTAGGTGATAATATTGATCGTCATCTAAACAGACCTCATTCACTCATATTTGGACTATCCAAACTTCTGACTGATAATACCTCTGTACAACTCTCAAGGATGACACCAGCAGGGAATCCAGTTAACAGATTTCTGCAAAGTCTGAACACACAAATGATGTCTTATTCAAAAACATTCTTATCATTTGACACCACTAACCACCCTTCTATGTACAGGCAAACGTTGGAGATATCGCAGGGTCAGTTTCAGGCCACTTCAATACAGCAAGTTATCACAATAAAGCATGTCATAATATTTTTGCTGGGGGAGGGTCTTGCTTTCAGTTTTGTAAAAGAAGCAACCTCTGTGAAGCACAATGAAGCAAAGTGCAATAAAACAAGGTATGCCTGTAATTTCCTAAATAGTAATTGTCCTGTTTAAGAGGATAGTTTTATTGTTTCTATGTTAAGCCAACAAAAGCTCCTGACTACTCTTACTAGTAAGAGTTTAACATTTATAGCAAACATTTTCATACCTGATTAATCCTTAATTCTTCTTTCAGATCTCAATTTACCTTATCACTTTCTGAAGGAGGGCTTTCTTGGCCTTTTCAACTTTAAACACACACCCCATTATATACTTACTACTCAATGCAACTTTCCTTCAAAGCACTTTACATAATTGTAAATTTACACATATCTGCATAATCCTTTTAAAAAAACCCTACTGATTATTGAAATTTTCAAACAGAAAAAGATAATAGTAAAATGAACCCTATGTATCTGTAGTTATGATTCTGTGATTAGGATCTCCCAATTCCATTACACTGTAAGCTCTGTGAAAACAGGTATCACATCTGTTTTTATTTATTATTGTACCCCCATCAGGAAGCTTAATGCTCGGAAGATAGTGGGCACTAAAATGAAGGCACTGTTAAATGATGAATAAATGAACACTGTATTGGATAGGCATTCTCATAAAGTTAATAATAAAATGGGATAATATGTCCATTCAAGAGCTCAATTTATCCAGCTACATGGAGGTGCATTTTGAAAATTCTTCCTCTTGGCAGGCCCATCAGTTACCACATAGAAGTTTTTTTCCTATAATTTTCTCCCCCATGGATGAGAGAATCAGTTGCTAAACGCTGCCCTGAAAAATTTTGCAAGGTGAAGTTTTCCTTTCCAATATAAATTTCACAGAACTTAAGTACCAACAAAATAGCTGTTTAGTATTTACATAGAATGGTTTTCCTGTATTTAAACACTAAACACTTAAATTCTTTTCATGACAGTTAATCGGTAAAGAACAACACGATTATCACAGCTCTCACAGAACTGACAAAGAAAACAAATAGTAAAGATATCCAAATAAGGATGAGCAGAAGTCATTCGGAATGAGTGCCATGGGATGAAAAAACCAATAACGAAATTAATGGTTTCTGAAGTAACTGTGGCTGAAGACAAATCAAAACTTGAGAGCACCCAAGGAAAAATAAACAGCTCATCTGAGCACAATATTAGGAAATTATTACATGGGATCTGTGTTACATTCTCCATAGAGGCCTGATTTCATTAATTCTTCACACTAAATAATGTCTGGCTAAAATAGGTCATCTCCTCTGGGTGGCAGCACTTACCACAAATGTCCTTAGATGTCCCCTTGTTTCTTTTTAAATGCACTTAAGCACATTACTTGAAATTTTTGATGCTGCCTCAAATGCTTTCAAAGCTTATATGGCAAGAAAGAAAAGAAATCTGCAAATGTAAAAGCAATACATGTTTTTACCTATTTAAGCAAATGTCTGCTGGAGTCCAGAGTAGGTGACAAGAACTTTGAAGTCCATCCCGGCCAGCTCTACCTATCTCCTGGTAATAAGATTCCATTTCCTTAGGCGCACCATAATGGATGACTTTGCGAACATCCGCCTTATTAATGCCCATTCCAAAAGCTATGGTAGCTATGACACACTGAGAATAAATAACAACAGAGTTTGACAAACATTTAGCAGAACTAAAATCTTACATTTTTACCTTTTAATAAGAATAATTAATTCATTAGCTAAAGTCCTTGGCATAAAACTGAACTTAATATGATTTTTAACCAATCACTTACACATTAAAAGATTACCCACTCAGTTTACAGATTAAGGATTAGTGAGCATAAAATAGAACTTCTGTTTCCTCTCTATAAAAATTAAAAGTGGTTTTTGTCTTTAACTATAATAAGTACAAGTCACAAAAGAGGATCTTAAAATAATTATTATATTAAATGAGACTTTTGTGTAATTATGAAGTTTCAAAAGTCCTTACCTGATTGCATAGTATCGGAATATTTTCTAAAACTGTTCTAATATGAAAGGAAGCAACTCATTAAAAATGGTAAAATAAAACATGAATTTATCGCTGCATCTTTAAAAGGATAAAATTGGTAGAACAGCTAATATACTTTAGTATGAAGATTTACATAATTGGAGAAATTTAAGGGAAGAATTAATGACAAGAACACAAAAAACTAAATAAAGATTTTAAAAAGTATTAATACAGGAAATTGTGTAAGAAAAGTAACTATAATATATTACATGACTTAGCAATAAAAACAATTTACAGAGAAATAATTATTTATAAAAGTATATTTGAATATATATTGACTAATTAAAATTTTTAAGCTAATATTGGTAGGAAATGAGGTTAAAAATACATAGAAGGAATGAGGGGCTGATGCTTTTCATTGTAGAACTGTAGACCTATTTAGTTATTAATGTACATGCATAAAAATTAAAATGCCTTTAAAAATGTGTTAATATGGACAAACATTAGCAAATAAAAAGGAAGAAATAAAAAGAAAATACTGAACAAAAAAAGGTGAAAGAAAAATAAATATAGGAATGGAAATATGTTAAGAAAAAGCTTTGAATGATTAAGACTTGGCAGTTTTGGTAAATTTAAAAGTAAATAAACAATATCATTCTAGTTTTATTTTTTAAATGTTATGTCTTACTCAGTTTTTCCAGCTTTATTGAGATATAATTGACATATAACATTGTGTAAGTTCAAGATGTATAATGTGAAGGTTTGATATACATACCTACTGTTAAATGATTATAATAAGATTACTTAACACATTCATCATCTCACAAGTTCATTTGTGTGTGTGTGTGTGTGTGTGTATAAAGAACTTTGAAGATTTAATTTTCATCACATAATACTAATCTTAGATGAGACCAACCTATTCTCTCAGGTGTAAATAAAGATATTTTATCAGTAGATAAGAGATCAACCAAAGGACTGTATGCATGCATATAAGCATAACCAATGAACACAGACATTGGGGGATTAGGGTATGCCTGGGAGGGGGGGCAATGGGGAGATATGTATACATGTAGCACAATAAAAAATAAAAAAACAAAGAAGATATTTTATCAAATAATTAATTCACAAGCTCATTTCAGAAAGATAAGAAATTCAAGCCATCTTGAAAGCACACAAAAAGAAATACAAAAGGACATAAAACAAAAAGTTAGGATTGAAAGTACCAATGGCCGAAACTGGTTTGGCTCAGTGGATAAAGCATTGGCCTGCAGACTGAAAGGTCCCAGGTTCGATTCTGGTAAGGGGCATGTACCTTGGTTACGGGCACATCCCCAGTAGTGGGCGTGCAGGAGGCAGCTGATCGATGTTTCTCTCTCATGGATGTTTCTAACTCTCTATCCCTCTCCCTCCCTCTCTGTAAAAAGTCAATAAAGTCTATTTTTTTTAAAAAAGACTTAAAAAAAAAAGTACAAATAAATGGTCATAAACTAAAAATGCAAACTACATCCAAGGTGCCTAGATTTGGTTATGAATAATCAGAAAGAAAAAGTTTTTCTACAATTATAAAATAGAAAATGCTTAGGTGCACAGAGAAGGCAACACTAGCTATTTAGATAGGTTATTAAGTAAGGAGGATGGTCCCCCCAGGAGGAAGCTATTTGAGTAGAGTCTGAACAAATGAATAGAAGTTTGTCCTGTGTGCAAGGCCAGTAGGTGAAGAGGGAAAAGGAATTGGTTATAGAATTCCAGGAAGGAGGGCTAGCATGTGCAAAGCCCTGTGAAATGAGAGTGCAGGAAACTGTAAATAGTTCGGAATGGCTGGAGAGAAAGAGAGTGTGGAGTAGGAATGACTTAGAGTAAAGGTGCAAAGGTAACGAGAAACTGTTAGAGATCCAGAGCTGTTAGGGACTGAGGAAAGTTGAGTGGATTGGTTGGCCAGGTGATAGAATACCTTCCAACTTGTAAAGAGGCAGGCTGGGATTGGTGTGAGTGCCTCTCCATTGTCCGGACTAATTTAGCCTTATAATTTTTTATTTAAACGAGATTTTATATAATAGGTAAGGCAAGTTAAAGTAGAATAATTCTTATTAAAGTTGATGTGAGGGAGAAAGGGGTCCAAGAGCCCCTTATCTCTAAGACAGTCCTGTGGGTGTCTTATAATCCCCAGAGCTCCACGAATAGAGTTTGAGCACCATCTATTCTGTGTTTCTGTGCAAGGTAATATATATTATAGAAACACTAGTGGCCAGGTGCATGAAATTTGTGCACGGGGAGCGGGATGGGTGGGTTTGTCCCTCAGCCAGGCCTGGACCCTCTCCAATCTGGGACCCCTCGGGGGATGTCCTATTGCTGGTTTACAGGGATCGGGCCTAAACCGGCAATCAGACATCCCTCTTGCAATCCAGTACTGCTGGCTCCAAACCGCTCACCTTCCTGCCTTTCTGATTGCCCTTAACCACTCTGCCCACCGGCCTACTCTGTGCACCTAAGCATTATGTACAGGCTGCTAGCCATACTAGTCTGCAATGGTTTGTTCACATAGCTACTTCCCACATTAAGTTCCCTTTATTAGAGCTGTTTTATGCTCAATGCAAAGAAGGCATTCAATAAAGATCTGGTTAATAGAGGAATATGTTACCACTATGGAGGATAGAGAGTAATAATGATTGATCTTCACCTGAATTTCATCTCTCATGAACTTATGATGAACCTCTTTCCTTGAACTAGTATTCATGCCTGCATGGTATGTTCCACAGGCTAATTTTAGTTTCCTAAGTTCAACTGTAACTTGTTCTGTCATTTTCCTGGAAGGACAATAGATGATAGTTGGACCTTCAAATTCCCAGGTATCACTAAAGAAAAAGAAAATAAGAATTTATATATATATATATATATATATATATATATATATGCATGATTCATACCAGTTCAAATTTTATCTTATTTAATTTTCCCCTTTTAACTTTTTAATTTCATTTTAATTAAATTTTAATTTAATTTTCCTTTAGTACATTTTATATACTCTCCTATGTATATATTTACTTACCTTATGTAAATGAAGCGTAATTGTTAAATTAGTGCTTTGTATTTCCAAAAGTATGAAAATTGCATTTCCAATAGTTTCTAAGTTTTTATTAAGGCTTCTGCTTAAATAAACTTGTCTCTGGTTTTAATTTGGACAAAAACTGGGTCAAAGGTGTTTAGGGCTTAAAATAATTCATTTCCATATTTGACCCACCATAATGGTTTAGATTTTTATGTAGTTAAATATATCATTGTTTTCTTTATGCTTTTTCCTTTAAGTCTTTTACTAAAAGGAAAATTAAATTACTTATATCTACACAGTACAGACAGAAACGTTTATAAAGCTGAATGACAAAATATCAACAGTGATTACAACTGAAGAACGAGATTAAAAGATGAAAGTACAGTGGTACCTCGAGATACGAGTGCCCTAACATACGAGATTTTTGAGATACGAGCCATCGAGCGAGCGATTTTTGCTTTGAAATACGAGCAACAGTTGAGATAGGAGTAATCGCGCGGATCGGCCGGCTGCACACGACCCACCAGTTTACCGCGACTCGAGCGTCTCATAGTTTCCCACGCCTCAAGGTTACGGAACGAATGAAACTCATATCTCGAGGTACCACAGTACTTTTGAATTTACATGTATCTATATTGTTCAAATTAATACTATGTGTCACTTTTTAAATTTTTAGTAAGTAGAATATATAAAAATTTGAACTTATGCAGCAGAAAAAATAAAAAAGTAAAAATTTCTAATACAAAAGGATTCATTACTTTGCCAAGTATTTAATAAAGGCTGTTATTCCCTTTCAATTTCCTAAGGGGGGGAAAAATCTATCTTCCAAAGTAGAGAGGTGAAGGAGGTTTAGCTATCTAATTTAAATGTATCATGAATAGAAAAAAATGTGAATACTGATTTTTTAAAATGGAAGAATTAAATTAAGGAAAAAAATGGAAATAAAAAGCAATACTTTGAAGTTTTAATACCCTTCATCTCACTGCTCATTAAATACTTCTATTTGCCTAAGATCTATAGAAATCATTCTGACTCCCAATGGTTCCCTCCTACAATTACCCTTCTTGGAGGACTGAAAATGAAGTACAAAATCCTATTTAATTTGCTTTCAGAAAAACCACTGTCACATTAAATATTAAAATCTTAGATGGATTTGAATGTTAGGTTAAGGAGTCTAGTCTTTAGCCCACAGGCAAGAGGGAGCCACCAGAAAAGAACATCCAGATTTGGGGATAGACTTTCGGATGACAAATCTGAAAATTGTGTAGATAATGCAACAAGGAACACTGAGGAGGAGGAGGAAGGTCACTCACATAAAGTGCCTAGGATAGTACTTGGCACATAATATAGTCGCAAAAGTGTTTATTATGACTTTAAAAAATTCCCTAAAACTCAAGTTTGTCATACAATTAGTGAAACAGATTAAATTCAGATATGAGACTCATTTGTTTCTGTGTTTACCTGTCAATTATTAAGAGTATATGTCCAACTGTGGCTCAGTTGGTTGAGAATGGTCCCATGCACCAGGAGGTAGAGGGTGCATGGCACATGGTCAGGGCACATGGCTGGGTAGCAGACTCAGTACCCAACTGGGGGTGTGCAGGAGGCAGCTAATTGATGTTTCTCTCTCTCTTCCTCCACCTTCCTTCCTCTCTCCCTAAAAATCAATAAAAACATAAAAAAATCATTTAAAAAAGTGTATATCCTGTTCAAGCAATAGTCTGAAGTATACAAATATTAGAATTCACTTCTTACTTCAAAAATTGACTTTATCTAAGTCACTATCTTTTTTTAAAAATATATTTTATTGAGGAATAAATAAATATATTTTATTGAGGAAAAATATATTTTATATTTACAGAGAGGAAGGGAGAGGAATAGAGAGTTAGAAACATCCACAAGAGAGACATCGATCAGCTGCTTCCTGCACACCTCCCACCGGGGATGTGCCTGCAATCAAGGTACATGCCCTTGACTGGAATTGATGCTCTATCCACTGAGCCAAACCGGTTTTGGCTAAGTCACTATCTTGATCCTATAATGCCACACTTGACTTGAACCAAAACTAAGTAGAATTTGAAATAGGTTAAATATACATTAAAAAGAAATAGTAGAAAAATAAAGTAACTAAAAACAAACAAACAAACAAAAAACACAGTTACCAAAATTTATCAACCATAAAATCTTCACCTTGTTTTTTGGACAAGAAATTGCTTCAGATCCTGAAGGATGTTTCCAGTTTTTCGCCCAACTTCTAAAAACAAGTTTGGTCTATCAAAACCAGTACAAGTAATCTGAGGATTCTTCAGGTTTAAGCAACGGACAATGTCTTCCCGGATGGAGGAACTTGCAGTAGCAGTGAGAGCAACTATTGGGACCTGGTGAAGTTGATCAATTTTTCAAAAAGGAGAGAGTTCATTAATTCCTAAATATTGTACTGCCTTTTTACAAAGACACTATGAAACAATAAAAGAAGAAAAAGTGTTTAAAATGCAACTTTCAAATTAACTTTTTGTGAGAAGAAAAGAAACTATTTGTGTGTTTCTCGACCTCTAAAATACATTTACTTTTTTAAAAATCATGAATCATTTAAATAATATACTAAATCCATTAGATTTCAAACTGTAGTCTACCTTGCCTTATTAAATTAAGGCTTCTTACTAGCTATCTACGTCATTTTTTTTTTTTAAACTAGAAGCCAAATGTATGCTGATTCGTGCAAGAATGGACCTTCCTTTCCCTAGCTGCCAGCACCGCCTTGGCTCTGGCCGGATCTGCTTTTCTGCTTTGGCCCAGAGCCACCTTTCTGCCTTTCCACGCTCTCAGAGGTCCAGAGCAGCTGGATGGTGCATCCCGCCCTGCCCCCAGACAATAGGCATCTGTGTATGCAAATTAACCTGCCAGCTTTATTGGATTAATTTGCATACCCACTCCTGATTGGCTGGTAGGCATGACAAAGGTACAGTCAATTAGCATATTATTCTTTTATTAGGTAGATATTTATTATATATATTTGTAACTGTGCTGTTATAAGTGGGGGTTCTATTATGCTTTTTTATTATTCTGTAATTCACAAATTATAAACTCATTCACTGGAAATCTAACTATGCAAAGCAATAAATCTTTTTTTGTCTCTGATATTAAATATATTTGTTTAGAGCTTCTCAGATATAGTAGCAAAGCTTTCAATTACCTGAATATCCTCCTTCCACTTTCACTAAGTAAATCATGACATAATATAAATACGAAAAATGCATAAAATAAAACATCTATTATTAATTGATTCCTTGAGCAACCAAGTTATGTTCTATTTTCACCTTAGCACTGACTTTTTGACTGGATCAGTAGCCAAAGCTGGAGGCACAGCACATACCAAGAAAAATATGAATATATAATTTTTCAGAAATTCTAAATAAGTTATAACAACATACCTCCCACAAAACTGAATTTAACATTTTGGTCCCTATTCTCATAGGGAGTTATAATCAACTATGCCATTATTTCATACTCAGAAAAAAATGGACTGGGTCTTAAAGTTGTTCCTAAATCATTAGCTGTTTTATATCCAAGAATACAACTTTCAGAATATATCCTTTTTTTTGTTAAGAGAGAGGGAAACATCGATTTGTTGCTCCATTCTATTTATGCATTCATTGGTCTTCAACAGTTGATTCCTGTATTTGCCCTGACCAGGGATCGAACCCACAACTTTGGTGTATCAGGGCTACCTAGTCAGGGCTCTTGAAATATTCTTTGGGCCCACTACAGTTACAGTAAACAATATCCTCAGAAAATTGCTCTCAGATACACTACAACTACTTCAAAAATCAGTTTAAGTAATTCTCTTTTATGTATTAGTAAGTGAAAATGTATGTGCAATTTATTAAAAAGCACTTACAAAATTTGAAAAACAATTTATTAAAAACTACTTTTACAATTAATATAGCTCTAATAAAAATTATCTCAAAGCTCATGTAAAAAGTTCCAAGTAGGTTTGGGAGTCATTTCTTTTTTAATGGACAAAAGATATCAAAACCAATTTGAAAAAGTGATTAGTGTTTTTATATTCCCTATCCTTAAATTATTTAAAACAGTAACCCCCAAATTAACTTCATTGATTTCTGGTTTATAATCAGACAGTTCTCTGAATTTAAAGAATACCAGCCTAACAGTTTAGAGATGAATAGGTCAATTTATAAAGAAGTTAGTTTCTCTAACCAAACATATATAAAATAAAAATATTGATATCAAATATAAAACTAAGAATAAGAGAAGTTTAAATATTAGGCATTCTTGGGACATGAACATCTTCACCAATATAGCAACAAAGTATTTTAATCAATTAAAGTGCTTTACTGAAACAATTTATAATGCAGTAATAAAATACCTACTGTTTAACAGCATATACAATAAAGAAAGAAGTTTTCAAGATAAAAACTGTAAAAAAAGAGAGTTTAGTTTGGTTCTAAGTAATATATAAGTGGATGGGCAAGGCATGTCTGAAAATAAGGAAAGAAGCATGAAACATGACACCTCTTGAAGAAGTTAAACAGAAAAATCAGGCAAAATAGCAGCGCATTAGTGAAAAACTCTAGCTTAGAATCAGTTGCCTGAGTTAATATCCTGCCTTTGCCACTAACTAGATGTGAGATGTTGAGCTGTTTGTTTCACTCTCTAAACTTTGGTTTCCTCATCTATAAAATGACTACAAATAATTGCAACAATCTCATGAAGTTGCTGTGAAGCCCAAATGAAATAAAACATTATGTGTGTTGCGCCAGCATGGCTAAGGGTGAACCTGAGTGGGGGCGGTGAAGGATTGAGAAAAGATGACAAGAGAATGAAAGCTGGGTCTCAGTGGGACACTGTCCTCTCTGATGGAGAGCTAGTGACAGTGCCATGGACTATAAGCCTGTCTTTATTTTATAGCCAGTTGCCACGAGGCAAAGTACGGGCATGGTCAAGATGTTTACAACATTCCCGTGAGTTTCGATCCTACTCATTTACATGCACCTGATCAAGCTTCGTTTACTTGCAGCCTGTATCACTTAAAAGCCCGTGTTCGGACCACAGGTTCAAGCTTACAACTCTGCCCTCCAGGCTGGGACTTGCATGTGGCCATGAGAGGACTGTGCCCTCTCATTAATCAAAGGTTTGAACCTGTTCAAACACTGTAGCCGCTCTCCATAATTATGCCCTGAACCTAATGCATGGTATACAGTAAGCACGCAAAAAGTTTCAGCTATTACTGTTAATGCAACAAGTAAAAAGAATTCTATACAAGAACTTCAGAGCCCTGGGCACTACTCCCAGGTCTGCCACCGACTTGGGCAAGGGCTAACTTCTCCTGACCTCAGTTTTTTCATCAAAAGAGGAGACAGAGAGTGCTAGCTACATGATGTTAGACTCTCTTCTAACAAAAATTCCCACTTTGCCACTAGAAAATCCCTATTCAAGGGGCCTGCTAACAATGAAAAATAAATAAATAAATAAATTCAGTCTTCTGTCTCTAAGATTCTAGAGGGTCAAAATTAAGCATGTTCCTTCCACAAAAAGAAAGCAGAATAAAGTAATGGAATACATTAAACTTAGAGAAACAACAGTTATTTTACTTTCACTTCAGAAATGAATAGAATCTTTCCTCTTACAAGCTTGTTGTGCTTTATGACATTTAAAATTTATAAACGAGGATGAAGCCTAAAAATAATATATAGGTTAGTTATGAGAAAGGTGACCATACATCCTGGTTTGCTGGGACGCACCCAGTTTATGCTGTTATCATGACATAATTAATAACAGCTTGCACCCTCTAATTGTTAAAAGCAAACTGGGTTGGATGATAATTATACTATCATCTATATGAAGTTCTTAACTCATAAAACTCTTATTCTTTAAGCTGACAAAAATGTTTCCTTGGCAATAAGTGTTAAGTTTTGTTAAAACAAACAATAAAATAGAAATTAATCTTATGACTATAAATTTAGAAATGACTTAGTCATATGCTTCAATGGTATACAACTATAGATTCAGAGAATATAACTATTCCATCTGCTTCTGAATTTGGGTCATGTTGCTAATTCTAACTCCATAACACTAAGGCAGGGTATTAAGAAGCTAGGAAAATTCTTAGGCAAGAGGAATGGGAAAACTGAGACAAAATATTTTAAAAAAACACAAACAAACAATTTGAATAACTTAAAGACAGCAAAACCTTATCTTCCTTGACCAAGGACACTTGAGAACAAATAGATTCTACCTCTCCTCCTTAACCAGAGAATAAATACCTTCAATTACACTGGTTGGAGGGAGAAGGAGGACAGAGACCCAGTTAATGTGAGTTGTACTAGCCAGACCCAAGGACAGATGAAGTCTGGGAAACAAATAACAAAAACCTGATTCAAGCCAGACAGACCCAAGATAAAAGTAAAACAGTAAAAGAGTAATCCCAAACTCCCCTATATGCTCATTCCGATGCATCAGCATATTAAACGCGCACCTGAAAAGCTGATGAATACTCTTCTGAAACTCTCCCTCCCTAGGTTTCTTGACCGCAGAAGAGAGATAAAAACCCTCAAGACTAAGGATGCCAGTATGGATTCTCTCTGGAGTACACCCAGGACCTTTCTCAGACATGAACTTTTTATTTTCGTTCTCCTAAAATCTAAGGGCCCCCACAAGACAATCAGGGGAGCAGCAGGGAGCTACCTGAACCTGTCTCCAAGGCCCTCTCTTCTCCGATTTGCCAGGGACCTCCACAGTGGCTCGTTTCTTTCACTGTGACCTGCCCACTGAGCCACAGCAGCCTCACCTTGACTCACTTCTTTCCTATAATGTTTCTAAGCCCAAGCAAAGCACTGCTCTCTCCGGTTATTTCTTCTACTTTCAGCTCTTAGTTTCACTGACCCCAGCTTTAATAAATATGCTCTCAAAATCACCCAGACACATGTTGCAAAATCTTTCCTGCACACACTTGGGCTGGTCTGAGGCAGACCCATTCTGGAAGGGCGGGGGGTTGGGGGTGGCCCTTGTCTGTGAACATTCTCCTGCTTCATTCATTCATCCCAATTAGTTACTGAGTGTGTACTATACCCTGGTCTTCGTGAAAGGACTGGGGAGAAAGTAATGGAAAGAACCACCATGTCTGCTGGATCTCACAAGTTCTCTTGGATTTGATGGGAGTTTAAGTCTGATGTAGAGCTTTCTGCCTGGCTGCTCTTTCTTGAGACTCACTTTGTCTGACTGTCTCCAAATTGGAATCTTGATACCAAACAGTTTAGTGATTTCTTTGCTATTTTATGAATTTATTGAAATAATATGGTGTGAAGCATTGCAAGTTTACACCAGTTGTCCCAGTATAATTACAGTGCAAAGGAGAAAAAAAAAAGACACTGAGAACAGTGAGGAAATGGGAGTTCCACAACCACCAGGTGGCATTTCTCACCACTTAGCTAATAAAAAGGATTCAGTAAAACAGTGGGGGAAAAAAGATTTTGTAGGCATTGCTTGATAAACACTCTGCTACATACGGAATCATCCTAAGAAATGAAAATTTTGCAATGGAGTCCGAAGTCAGACATAATAAAAGACTTAAAATTCAACACTAAAATGTATTTAAGAGCTGCACAGAATATTTAAAACTCCTCTAACACAATCCTTCTAGATTCAAAGGCCTAGGAAAGGACTACAAAAAGCAATCTTCTTAGTTTCCAAAAGCTTATTTTTTAAAAACCATTCTAGATTATTGGAAAGCAGTGCTAAGGTACACTGGCTTACTGACTTCAACCATACAAATACCTTCTTTTTCTAAGCATGTACCATTAACACTATTGATCTTTCTGTATCATTCACACTGTTCCACATAACACTGTTTGGTGCCATTGCTCCTATTTTTATAGGTATGAATCTAATCTCCTTTACTGGATTATGAGCTATTTTAGGGCTGAAACTAAGTTTTATATTTCTCTCAAATTGTTTGCTTTAGAAACTAATAGTGTCCCACTGTGTAGCTACTGCCCAACTCTACTACTCACTTTCTGTGGGAGAAAGTTACTTATCTGATTATCAGCATCCACATCTGATTCATTTATTCATTTACCCAATTATTTATGGAGCACCAAAATATGACATATACTGTTCTAGATTTCATAAACCAACCCATCAAAAACTCCTCCCCACAAAGAATATTCTAGTGGAGACCCACAGATGATAAACAAAATATAATAAACAGTGCTATTAAAAACAACAAAGAAATATGAGAAATATTGAATGTTGGGAGGAGGGGTTAATTTGAGATTTTTCCTATGGTTGCCTTGAAGGTCTAAATAAGTAATATTTCAGCCAAGACCTGAGAGAAGTTAAGGGATCACACCACATGAATTATCTGGGTGAAATATTCAGGGACAGGGAAGAGCAGGAACAAAGCCCTAACATAGGAGCATACTTGGCATGATTGCAGAAAATCAAGAAGAGGGTAGCTGAACCTAGCAAATGAGGAGACAAATACTAGAGGATGATGTGCAAGTCCAATTTCTCGTGAGATTCAGCTTACCAATGGGAATGCTGCCTTTAGAGACCCCAACTCCCTGAATGAGTTTCTAAAATCATGACCCCACTCAGAAATACAGTGAGCCTCGTCCACAGCAATCAGAGTAATGCCTATTAAAAGAAGAAAAAAAAATGGGGGAAATAAAGTTCAAAAGGAAGGAATAACTTCATCTAAGTCAATATTACCTTTTTCACTCAGAATATGTATTACAGAAAGAATAAATAATGAAATCAAACTATTTGGTTCATACAAAAACACAAGCATAAATAGCATCAGCTAACACCAAAAATCATTACTGAGAAGAGCGGGAATATATACTAGTAGATTAAAAGTGTACAGAGGGAACATTTATATATCGTTATTCCTCAGAAAAATGAAATACTTACTATTACCTATCCTCAAGACTATCACTCATGAACCATCTGTAATGGTAACGCCCCCAAAACAGAGCTGTGCCATTTTTCTTTGACAATACTTTTAATTTTATCTCTTCGATGAGCCATCTCACATTTCTAGTGAGATTTGGTATATGACTATCCATGATTGGTCACATATCATGCCAGAGAGTTCCTCTAAAATGCCAGTACTGAAACACAGTAGATAATAGTACCTACCATTTATTACTTACTCTAAAGATTAAATTAGATCACTCTCACATAAAATGCTAAAATAGAGCTTGACATAAAAGAGATCTCAATTTTAAAAAATCATCACTATTATTTATGGTTATTAAATGTTCATTCTGATCCAAACATGTTTCTAGGAATAAAAAGACGAATAAAATGCAAGACTTTGGGGAGCTCATCATTCTAAAAGAAGAGGGAGACATTCAAATAAATAATTTAATTCATTGAGATTACCAACTATAATAGAGTTGGAGGAAAAAGAAGGCAAAAAAGAAACCTAGTAGATATGAGTAAGGTAGATTGATTAGCATCAAAATTCTCTGATTACCATTGAGTGCCTAAGGAAAATTCAATGTTATATCTAGACTTATTTTGGCTTTAGAAACTAAATAAGTCAGATTTTAAATTAAATAGGTTAAAACGAAGATGGTAGCTCCTCCATGATTGTAAAACTTTCCTTAAAGTTACAGGTTTGGCCCTGGCCTGTGTGGCTCAGTTGGGTGGAGGGATATTTCTGTATACCAAAAGGTGGCAGGACGGATTCCCAGTCAGAGCACAAACCTGGGTTACAGGTTCAATCCAGGGTCACGGTATGAGTGAGGGGCAACAGATTGATGTTTCTCTCTCTCTCCCTCTTTCTCTCAATCTCTCCTTACCTCTCTCTAAAATCAATTTTTAAAAAGTTACAGGTCTGACTAACTACCTTTTAATGAAGTTGAACTTTGTCCCTCACAATGAGTTTAGGCAAGCTTTTGCCAACTTTCACTTTGAATGTGCAAGTCCAAGTGTCTGACCAGGTGCTATACATATTTCATTTTGGCATTCCTGTCACTCAAGTCTTATTTCCAAAGTTAAAAGACAATTACAAGTGTGTTTGATTTTAAAACGTCTCCATATAAATTATGTTTGCTGCTTCTGTTATAAATGCATATTATTTAAATAATGTAACATTCATCATAAAAAATCTGATGCACTAAATGTCAGACTATTGTACAAATAAAATTCTGAATATATTCACTTTTGTGAGCATTTTACAATTTCCAGCAAACAGAAGCCAAATGAAAACATTTCCAAAAGAATGCTCAACCAAAAAGAGCATTTTCATCTATAATATGCAGAGAATTCTGCCATAATGCTTGCAGTGTTCATAATTTAATCCATTATAAAAATAAAAATTAGAACTACCTGTCAAAGGATCTAAGTACAGACTTAAGCTAATTATTAACTCCACAATAGTAACAAAGAAAATGCTAAAATAGACAAAATACATCCAGACCACTATGAACACAGACTCTAGGTTTTACTATTAAACCAGCCAATTTGTGTGTCTAAGGTAGTTGGACTGAATTTTAAAGTAAATTATTCACAAGAACTTCATACAACCTAACAAGAGACACGCCAAATTCTTTCCCATTAAATGCAACAATATTGCAATAAGGGAGTTTAACAGCTGATGGGTATGCTTTTTGGCAATATATTTATTTAATCAAGTGTTAATTTCTGCCCTCACTTTTTTATTGGAATTTAACACACTAAAAAGACACAAATTTGTTTTCATTATGCCATGAGAAAAACTGTTAACTATTACCTGCAGACTTATATGCAAATAACTATTAAATAAGATAGTACAATACTGAAAACTCTGCCTATGTGAAATTATTTTAATAGATATTTATATAAGACTAGAGGCCAGGTGCATAAATTTGTGCACTAGTGGGAGGGGTCCCTCAGCCTAGCCTGTGGGATCGGGCAAAAATCAGCTCTCCAACATCCCCCGAGGAGTCCTGGATTGTGAGAGGGTGCAGGCCAGGCCAAAGGATCCTACCAGTGCTCCTTCGGGGCCAGGGAGGGAGGCAGGAGGTTGGTCAGCCAGGGAGGGACCACAGGAAGGCTTCAGGGCATGTCCAGAAGGTCTCACTCAGTCTCAATCGGTCAGACCCCAACAGCAAGCTAACCTACCAGTCAGAGTGCCTGGTAGTCAGTGTATGTCATAGTGAGCAGTTAAGCACCCTTAGCATATCATTAGCATACAAGAGGCCCATGCATGAAATTTGTACACTCAGGGGAGGATGGTCCCTCAGCCCAGCCTGTGCCCTCTCTCAGTCTGGGAGCCCCTGAGGATGTCAGACTGACAGCTTAGGCCCACTTCTCAGGGAGCAGGCCTAAGCTGTTAGTTGGACATCCTTAGCACTGCTGCGGAGGTGGAGAGGCTCTCCCATGGGAGTGCACTGACCACCAGGGGGCAGCAGCTGCATTGCACATCTGTTTTCTGGTGGTCAGGGCACACCATAGTGAGTGGTGAGCGGCCTTAGCATATCATTAGCACATTATGCTTTGATTGCTTGAACCGACAACTGGATGACCAGACACTTAGCGTATTAGGCTTTTATTATATAGGATTGTGCTTTGATTGGTTGAATGGACGACTGGACAACTGGGCCCTTGGCATATTAGGATGACCGGACATTTAGCACATTAGGCTTTTATTATATATGATTATATAATACTAGAAAAATAATATTGGTTGGTTCAACTGAATGTTTGGGACATATGCATTTGTAATAGAAGCCTTGATGGCAACTCTTAGATAGCTGAGCATAATCATCAAAAAGGAAATAACAGACAAAAAAATTCTTTAAGTACAAAAAATGGTGTCAGCTCTTGACTAATTCTATATTTAAATGTTCTAGGACAGCCGAAACCGGTTTGGCTCAGTGGATAGAGCGTCGGCCTGCAGACTGAAGGGTCCCAGGTTCGATTCCGGTCAAGGGCATGTACCTTGGTTGTGGACACGTCCCCAGTAGGGGGTGTGCAGGAGGCAGCTGATCGATGTCTCTCTCATCAATGTTTCTAGCTCTCTATCCCTCTCCCTTCCTCTCTGTAAAAAATCAATAAAATATATTAAAAAAAATGTTCTAGGACAAAAGCTCTAACTTATTATCCAATTTTTTAAGTTAATCATACTCACTGGAGGCAGCTAATCAAAGGTACTGTGGTTTCCTACCCTGACTATACATCAGAATCACCTGTGAAAACCTACAAATGCCAGGGCTCAAGGCTGAATTATTAATCAGAATTTTCACAGTGGAAGTATTTTATGTTTTTCAAAAGTCTGAAAGGTGATTCTCTTGAACAAGGGTAGAGAACCATACACTGATTTAATTTAGATTCAAAATATATTTTAAAAATTTATAATTTCACAGAATCTAAGACTCAACACTCATTCAATAATATATGTAAATACCTACTATGTGCTATATATTGCACTATGAAAATATAAATAAGAATGGTATTTTTTTTCTCAAAAAGTTTATAGTGTAGCAGAAGACAACATACATAAACTGGTAATTATAATACAGGAGCCTACAGTATTTCTATGGTAGAAGGAATTCCAGTCTTCTATGGAATTAGGCAGTAGAGACACCAAGTGGGAGTTAGAGATTTCCTGGAAGAGTTAATCCTATATCCTATATAATAAAAGTGTAATATGCAAATCAACTGAACAGCAGAATGACCGGTCACTATGATGCGCATTGACCACCAGGGGGCAGATATTCAACACAGGAGCTGCCCTGGTGGTCAGTGCGCTCCCACAGGGGGAGCGCCGCTCATCCAGAAGCCCAAATCAGGGCTGGCGAGCACAGCAGCAGTGGTGAGAGCCTCTCCTACCTCCGCTGCATGCGGCTGGTAAGGAGCAAGAGGTCCCAGACTGTGAGAGTCCTGTACTGCAAGAGGGATGTCTGACTGCTGGCCTACGCCCAATCTCCAGGTCAATCGGACATCCTCCAAGGGGTCCCAGACTGCAAGAGGGTGCAGGCCAGGCTGAGGGATTCCCTTACCCCCAGTGCACAAATCTAATCACCTGGCCTATAGTGTTTAAAATAGACTTTAACAGAAGTGAAATTCAATACCCATCCATAAGTTTAACTTTAAAGGGTAACTCTATTTAATAAATACTTATAAGGATCCTATTGTATCACTTACCAATATCAGTCTCAAGTTGCTGAAGCAGGTACAAGTTACCTGAACAGAATTCTGGAGTTAAGTATACAATTCGATATTTGCCTCTATAAAAGCAAAACAAACAACAAAAAATAGGACAAGAAATATTCTACAATGAAGAAAACAATAGCCTAATAGATTATAACTTAATACCATAATTCCTGATAAATTTTTAAATAATACATTATGCTAGTTACTAAAAACTAAATGTGTGTAGGGGTGTGTGTGTGTGTGTGTGTGTGTGTGTATTTTTTTTTCTCTCTCTTTGATTTCACTTCAACCCATCACCAAAAAACTAGCAATGCCTATAAGGGAGTACTCAGCATTAAGGTAGCATTAAGGTACTCTCTAAAATTAATAAACATGTCCTCAGATAAGGATTTAAAAAATAATTTTTAAATACTGTTGGTATTTAAAAAACTACTGATATGTGCAACAACATGGAGGATTCCCAAAATATTATGCTGAATGAAAGTCTTACACAAGAGTTCATATTGTCTGATTGTATTTACATGAAATCCTACAACAAGCAAAACAAAAATATGGTAGAAAAAATACTAGAACAGTGGTTTGCTTTAGGATGAAAGGTAAAGGAAAAATTAGGAAAGAACATAAAGGAACATAAAAGAACATAAATACAGTAATGTGTATATCTTGTTAAGGGTTTGAGTTACATATTTATATGCATTTATCAATATCAGTAAATACATATTTGTTGTTTGTATACTAACATACAAATATTTATATTAATATACCTACACTTGTTTCTCTATGTGTCTGACAATTTTATTCTAGTAAGGAATTATGTCATAATGACAGTAGTGGTCCAAGAGATCTAGAATCCAGTCCCTGCTCAGCCATTAATTCATTGAGTGAGTTATCTGAGGCAAATTACTTTGAGCCTCAGTTTCCTCATCTGTAAAATGAAGCAAAACTAGATAACTCTTCAAGTTTTCTTCCAAAATCAAAATTTTACAATCCCATCATTACAATGTTAACATTATAGTCAAGAACTAAAAATAATAGATTTCTTTCAGTTTGAAGGATTTAAAATTAATAGTTCTGTAAATGCACTATTAAAAAAAATTTTAAATCATGGATATTTTGTTCATGTGTTAAATAAAAAATTTTTGCATATAAAATTTTCTCACATATTCTAGACACCTGATCAGAAATCATAGAAATTACTCACAGTTTAACATCCTTTAGAACATTTTGTGATTGTGCTGATCCCAGAAAACAAGCTGAAATGTTGGACATTCTGTAAGGAAAAAAATACACACTAATGGAGCCATGTACATACACACTACAAATACCAACTTCATTCTTAAGTGAGAAGGAATAAAAAAATATTATTTAAAAAATACATTCCTCTTCTTTGCAATCCTTAGTCTTTTTGTAACTTACTAATTTGATAAACAAATTCCTTCCAGGGCCAAATTAGAAGGCAGGTTGTTAAAGTGGTTTTTGTTTTTTGTTTTTCAAAAAGATTGCAAACTCGAATTAAAGATGTTGAAAATTTTTTCTTAACTAAAATATAAGGTTCCATGTATACACTTCATACTGAGAGAAAGAGAACAGAATTGTGAGATACACAATTTAAACTGGCATATAGTTTACTTTAAAAAAAATTTATTGGGGCCACCTGGTAGCCTTGAATTACAGAGATCTTACAAAGGTGAGTTCTTCCACTAACATGTCATTTATTACTTATAAAAATAAAGTAGCACTTATAGTAATGTGTTTCTGGGAATTAGATTTTAAAATGCATGATAGATTAGATTTTTCCTTCTCAGGAGAAGAAAAAGGTGATAATGTGGCAATGAAAACATTACTTACCCAAGCTGGAGCACTTGGTCTTCCATCAAAGAAATGAGAGGAGAGATGACAAGGCCAATCCCGCCTACATAAACAGGTGGATACTGGAAGCACAGGCTCTTTCCATAGCCTGGAAATAAAAATCATATACTCATTGAAATAAAAATAAAGCCACTGGTACTTTGATTTCTTCTTACAGTGCACCTGAATGAGATAAAAGATCACTCACTAATGTTCTATCTTCCTAAGAGCTAATTCCTGCATAAATTTAAGCATCTGCTCTCTATATTTCCCACTATTTGTAGCTGTTCACATTACCCATGGGGGATATGGTCCAAGACCTCCAGGGGATGCCTGAAACCATGGATAGCACTGAACCCAATACCTGCACATACACACCGAAGATAAAGTTAAATTTATAAATCAGACATAGTAACATATTAACAATAAAGTAGAACAAGAAGAACAATCTCCTGTGATAAAAGTTATGTGAGTGTAGTCTCTCTCTCAAAGCATCTTACTGTGCTGTCCTCACGTTTTCACTTAAAGGCAGCACTTTTCAGCTTCTCTCTGGCAGGTCCACATTGCCAGCATCACTACTCTTGTGCTTTGGGCCGTTATTAAGTAAAATAAAGATTACTGGGGCACAAGCACTGCAATACTGTGGCAGCGGATCCAATAATAGAGACGGTTACTAAGTGACTAACGGGGCAGGGAGAACAGCGGGGATACACTGGATAAGGGGATGATGATTCACGTCCTGCACAGGACAGAGTGGGACTGTGAGAGATTTCATCCCGCTACTCAGAATGGTGAGCATTTTACTTATGAATTATTTATTTCTAGAATTTTCCATGTAATATTTGCAGACATTGGTTGACAGCAGGTAAGTGAAACCACAGAAAGTAAAACCGTGGATAATGGGTAGCTACTATTATTTGTATTCTGAAAGTTTAATGAAAGGATAGGCATTTTAAAACCTTTACGTTTTATTTTTTTAAGTGTTAGGTTATTTGCTTAAACACAACTTACCAGTTGCCATGACAACAACATTATCTCTTCTTTCTTCCAATACAGAATGAATCACTTTCCACTGTACCCTGGAGAGTGAAAACACAAAAGGCAGTTTTGTTTTACTAACAAGAAACCCAAGAGACAAGTTCAAACACATTTTAATTTTTCCACTTCCTCTAGTAGAATTTATTTTACATTCTGGGCTTCAATATAAAAATGTCTGAACCCTAGCATTTTAAATATAGGTTACATGGATGTATGCATATGCCCTTAAGATCTGCAAATGTACATACACTTAAGGCTTGACCATTTCCTTTTATATAAATTTCACATGAAGAGAAAAATAAATAAATATTTAGTGATTTATATGCTGAAGTACTCTGGGGGAAGTGGAATGACATTCACATTTACCTTGAGAAGCATTTTAAAAACTGGATGTATTAAGGCATGAGTAGAGAGATGATCGATGAGTATGTGATAAAGAAAGTATATTAAAATGTTGAATGTACAGGTATTCATAGTAAAAATATTCTTTCAACTTTATTGTACATCCTCAAAATAATTTTTAATAAAATATTGAGGGGAAAATCAATTGGAAAGGTAATCTTCCGGCATGCTGATAACAACCTATTGTTCCTTATCTGAGTGCTAGTTTATACAAGGTGCCTAATTTGTAAAAATTCATTGATCTGTATATTTATGTGCACTTTTCTGTACATAAGTTACTTTTTTTTTTAATTTTAAGATCAACAGGAACAATTTTTTATTTTTCCATGGATTCAATTTTAAATTCCCAGAAGAGAAAAATATCCAATCTAGATATCTACATTCTTATTAGTTTATTCAAATTTACTTGTTCCTCATCTCATAATAATACTTGCAAAGATGCCCCTTTCAATGTAAATATAGTTAAATATATTAAAAATGATAAGATTATCATTGTTCTTCAAACAGTTGTCTTATGAATTTCTGTAACATCAGGATGCTATGGACAATCAGTTGCACAAAATAGGCATACAGATACATACCTAACAAAAAACAAGTCAGCAAAAATTAAGATTCATTTACTAGTGTATTAAAACTAGTTTCTACCCAGAACTCTCTATGGTAAGACAAGCCATTTTTCCTTGCTTATAAAAATGATGTATACTAAGTAGACATAAATTTTATACAAATATTATTTCAAATTAACTTTGTAGGCACTAATAAGAAATACAGTGTCACATATATAAACTATAGTAAAGTTGTACTATTACTGTTAAATGGATGGATTATTTGCCTTTTTTCTCCTGTGAAGAAAATAATAAATATGCAATTTAATTAACTGAACTTACAGCCCTGTGTTGTGTGTCTCAGTTGGTGGGATCATACTATGCACCGAAAGCTTTCCGGGTTCAATTCCCAGAGAGGGCACATACCCAAGTTGCATGTGGAGGGCATGCAGAAGGCATGCAGGAGGAAGTTGACATATGCTTTGCTCTCACATGGAAGTTTCTCTCTTTCTCTCTCTCTTCCTCTCCCTCTAAGAATCAATAACAATAATAATTAAAAATTTTAAAAGAAATTGAGATTACACTCACGGCTTAAAACTGGAATGGCCAAAGTAAGTCTTGAGGCAAATAACTTGCTTTTCATTGGGTCCTGGTATTGAATGGTCTTAAAATAAAATAAAATAGGTAATTATGTTAAAATAAATGTTCATACAGTGAGAGGGAATAAAAGTTTTATTTCACTGGCTTCTTGTAAAGACTATAGTGATAGGTACCAAAGGTTACTATTTTCTGTCTTTTAAATCCAACCTATTTGGTCTTCTGAGCACCAGTCATGATTCCAAGTAAACACCTTAACAATTACCTAATTCTAAGGATTAGAACTTTATTAAGGTTCATGTTTTGCCAACACTATAAAAAAAAAAGATGATGTTTTGAAATTTGCTATCCTAAAAATCAACATTAGACCCAACCATGGCAAGTGATACATCAATCCAAATTTTATAATATATCCAACTATCAACTAATAGTAACAAGAATTAGATTACAGTCACAAATGAAATCCATCAATAAAATAAAATCTTCATCTTAGTTACTACTCTACCTAATCTTTGACCAAAATTCTCACTGCATAGCACAAGGGAGATATGCTAACTTTACTGAACTGATTTTCATTTTCTACTCAGGTTGAAGGGTTCAGAGTGGCCAAGAAAGAGCAATGCAAAGAATCAAGATAACTCATCTCTAAACAAATGAAAAATCATTATTATACTTCTCAGCTTTAACAATTCTAAACAGAATGCTAAATTGATTTGGAGGTAAATTACCGTTTCCCTAAAAATAAGACAGTGTCTTATATTAATTTTTGCTCCCAAAGATGCGCTAGGTCTTATTTTCAGGGGATGTCTTATTTTTCCATGAAGAAGAATACGGTACACAATTATTGTTGAACAAAAAAAATGGAAATTTATTACCTGCATACGGTACAGTAGTCGTTGTCATCACAAACCAGCTCAATGATTGGCCGCAGCACAGCCGGAGCTGTTCAAGCAGTGCGAGGTCTCTTTAAATTAGGAATCAGATGCCTTATAGAAGCTTTGGGGCCTTATATTCCGGGGAGGCCTTATGTTCGAGGGAGGCCTCATTATCAGGGAGGTCTTATTTTCGGGGGACGCCTTACTTTCAGGGAAATGGTATATTTAATTCAAGAAAGCAAGGGGGGGAAATTTTTTTAACATCTTCATACATTTTCCACCTAGAAAATGTACCTTAAATTTCCACATTGTAACAGATAAAATCTAGTCGAAAGAGTGTTCTACTTCTTGAGAAGATCCATAGTTTATCATAATAGATGCTATTACATCACTTAAATAACAGTAGATTCACTGAATGATTCTTACTCTAGTTAGCATACACAATATAATAATCAATCTATTTTGCTATTTCACATTATGTCAATTGTTTTTAAGTAATAAGCTCATGCAAAATAGATAACTATGTATCTATCCCATCTATCTATATAAAACCCTAATATGCAAATTGACCAAATGGTGGAATAACCGGCAGAACGACCAGTCGCTATGATGCACATTGACCACCAGGGGGCAGACACTCAACATGGGAGCTGCCCCCAGCCCACAGGCCCCAACCGGCAGCTGCAGCGTCAAGGGTAAGGCCAGCGCACAGGCAGGGCCAGGCCAAGGTGGGTGCGAGCAGGGGCCCAGATTATCCTGCTGGTTGCGCCACAGATCGGCCCTGATCACCAGCCAGACCTAGGGACCCTACCCAGACAAGAATTTCATGCACAGGGCCTCTAGTTTATAATATTTAATATGAGTTATAATTCTTTACTAATAATGTTTTATAATTTTGACAAACACTATATAAAATTCAAGATGAAAAGTTTCACATCACCACAGCCACCAAATGACACTTCTATTACTCTACTTTTATAAATAGCAAGATTGTACTTTACGAAGACCAAAGCACTAAGGGATTTAATGACAAGTTGATAGGAATTAATCAACCACATGCCATAAAACCCTTGACCTCCAAAACATTTATAAACTGGACCCTAAATGAAAGTCATTGGTAGGTAACAGAGATGAGTCCTTTCATATTACAGTGCTTACCCTCATTTTCTTCTTCCTCTTCAATAGCTTCATCCTCATCTTCTTCTTCTTTACAAGGAACATCCAGATTTTTTTCCACATCCATGCATTTTGAATGAATTGGATCTTCTGTGCGACTATTTATGTTTTCTAAAGACTGGCAGTTTAAAAATAATTTTAAAAGCAAAACCATAGACAGTGTAGTAGAATTTTCACCAAACACAAAAAGAGTATTATTAACAGAGTCTACAATTTTGTTCAAAGCTGGCAGATGTGCAAGCAATACCACAAAAGAACATGTGTGCTCTAATTTAAATATGTGCTCAAAAATGGTTTCTAAGGCATAGGCCAAAGATGGAATACTTTCGGCATAAAGAGAGGTCATTAATAGCATATAAGAAACTGTTTCTAGGGAAAGTTATCATAAATTTTGAATTTATATGATTTAAAACTATTTTTCTTCATCATACGTCCATGTTTTCAATACCAAAGTGGTAGATGTGCATTTTAATATTACTTTTGTAATGAATTTCTCTATATTTACATGTCATTCATATTCTTTTTGAGTAAGAATAGGTTTAAACTATAAGCAAACAATAAATGTGTTTTTATATTGTCAAAACAACAACAAAAAGATTCAAATACTTTTAGGCAAGAAACATTACAAATGTAAAATACAGGGGGGTTTTTTGTTTTTATTTTGTCTGACAATATATGATTTCCTTTCCTAATTAAAGATTATGTAGTTAAAGACTGTTAGGGTATTTTAAAATTGTTTCATTTGTAAAATTGTTTTATGGAGAAGTGACAGGCAGAATTATTAAACTACAGCTCTAATTTTCTCCTTTTATTAAAACTTCCATTTAATAAAGTTGACTTTAAAGTTTTTTTAAGGTACATTCATTTCAGGCCTGGAAATAAAAAGTTCTGTTCCGGATTGTTTATTCAAGTTAATAAACATACTAGAAAAGCATTTTAAAAACAAAGTTCTCTCACATGGGCACCACGTTGTCATCTAAGAGGTTCCACATATAATATGCTTATAGAAGCCTACAAGTATCCTCTAAATTCACTACCTAAACAGCATTTTTCAGAGAAATGGTTAATTAAAGGAATATGATTTAGCATTTATGTTCTATTATTACTATTAGCTAATATTTATTAAACACTTTACAAAATACTGGGCTCTACTAAGCTCTTCAAAAGTAACACCTTAAGTAATAATTACAAATGTTAACTTACTATCTAAAAGGCTAAGAAACCTGCTCAAAGTCACACAGCTAATAAATGAGATGCTGGAATTAGCCCGTATCTAAATTTAAAATTCACATTCCTAATCACTACCCAGTACTCTGTCTCAAAACTGAAGAATCAGGAGCCTAATTTCATTTCATTTTTTAAAAATATCACATCAACCTAAAAATAAGAAATAGTAAATATGCATAATTGTGGACTTCTGCACTTCATTTTCACTTAATTTGGCTGAATTCAGGCTTTTTGTTCTCATTATCATCTTTGATTCTCAGATCTGACCAAAAAACTAGAGGTTGGGTGAAAAGTAGAAAATAAACAAATTATGCCCTAGCCAGTTTGGCTCAGTGGATAGAGTATCAGCCTGTGGACTAAAGAGTTCTGGGTTCAATTTCAGTCAAGGACACATGTCCAGGTTCGATCCCCACTGGGGACATGGAGAAGGCAGCTGATGAATGATGTTCCTATCTCTCTCTCATTCTCCCCTCCTCTCTGAAATAAAAATATATTAAAAATAAACAAATTATAATAATAAAAGCGTAATATGCAAATCAACGGAATGGCCAAACAGCAGAATGACTGTCCAGACGACAATGCTATGACATGCACTAGCGCCAGGCCAACCAAGGCAGGTGCGATGCGATTGGTCAGAGGGAGACCTAGGCCACCGGCCAGCGGGACGATCAATCGAGGGGGAAGAGGGGATGGTGGCAAACATGGGCAGCACCAGGCCAAGGTAGGAGCAGGCAGGGGGCAGGCAAGCCCGGGTTCCAGCATCCAGAGGGAAGCCGGTGCCAGCAGCCGGGGTGAGGAAGGCCTATCCTTGCACTAATTTCATGCAGCGGGACTCTAGTAAAACAATAATTTCCTTTTGATAACCGGAGAAAACTGAACCATTTACTACATTAGAAGATTATATATAATAAACATAAAATATTCACAGTAAGTAAAACCAAAGGAAGAAAAAAGAATACTGAATATATAAATATAAAACTTTTATATAAAAGGGGATACACAAGAATGGCAAGAAAGAAATCTATTTCAATACTGGAGAGCTGAACCACAACCCACCCTCAAGGAAAAGATGAAAAGAAAGTGACCTAAAAGGGAACACAAAAAAACATATTAATATGTTTTTTAATTTGTAAAAATTAGTATTCTACTAAAACATTATTCATAGAACATATCCTATATAATAAAAGCCTAATATGCAAATCGACCAAACGGCACACACTGACCACCAGGGGGTCAGCCAAGGAGGATGCCAGAGGGCGCCCTACCCCCAATCACCTCACCGGTTGCCCAGCAAAGGGAGGTGACGGGCGATTGGGGGGGGGGGGGGCAGGGCCAGTGCCAGGCCAGCCAAGGCAGATGCCACTGGGGGCCCCTATCACCCTGCCAGTTGCCCCAGAGATTGGCTCTGATCGTCAGCCAGGCCTAGGGATCCTACCTGTACATGAATTTCGTGCACCGGGCCTCTAGTAAAGATACATATAAAGAACTATGAATTGAAAAGCAAAATCTTATGTTATATAATTGACAGCAATCTCATTGTGGTGGAACAAGTTTAGAATTAGATAATTTTTTAGTTAATTAAATGTCCTTTTGAAAGAACTAGAAGTAATTTTCCATAATTTTAAACATACCTTAAGCATCTCCATTTCTAAATCTTCATCACTTTCAATTATATAAGATGTATCTTCTTCATTATCCTTGGAAGATAAATCCTTTTTTAAAAAAAAAATGATTTAAAACATTAATTTCAGTTTCATTGACTCCATACCTCTTTTCTATAAAATATTCTCTTCTCTAAGATAAATTTATAATATATATTTATATATTTCTACAATAGACAGAAGAGAAGGAGGATAGTAGGGAGGAAGAAGGAAGGAGGAATAAACATTGAAAACAAAGAACCAAATAAAAAGAGAAAGAAATATAATTGGAAAGATTATAAAAAGATACATTAAGAGACTTAAAATAAAGCTCACACTATAAATGAGAACACAAAGTGTCAAGTTCAACTATCATTAAATATTGTCAAACAGTGTTTCCCAAACTTTTTGAGCACAGGAACCTCTGTGCAAGCTTGAAAAATTCTACACGAAGTCGGGAACAATCTATGATCATAAAAATACCTTTAAATAAATCAATATTTTACAAATAGCATTTATATATATTTGAAAAACAATGTCAAATAAGTCATTTATTTAGCAACTAGAGGCCCAGCACGCACAAAATTGTGTGCAAGCTTGCGCCTCATCCCAAGAGCCATTGCTCTCAGTGGGGAGGAAGGGGGTGGGGGTGGCAGAGGTGCTCAGTGTACCTCCTGGTGACCTGTCCTTGGTCGTTACAATATTACAACCACTGGGTTTTTGTTATATAGATTGCTGATGTTTAGATCTGAGGAAACTTTAAAATATTTTGGCAATCCCCAGAAAGCAAGTGTCCAACAGCACATGAATCTGCACAAAAGAAACCCACAGAAGAAATATGGAAGAAAGACAACCCATGTAGTGACCAGTTTGGCTCAGCCTGCGGATTGAGGGGTCCTGGGTTTGATTCCAGTCAAGGGCATGTACCTTGGTTGCAGTCACATCTCCAGTAGAGGGTATGCAGGAGGCAGCTGATCGATGTTTCTAACTCTTTATCCCTCTCTCTTCCTCTCTGGAAAAAAATCAATAATAAAAATACATATATGAAAGACCACCCAAAAATGTCTAATCTTTAAGTTGTAAGTAGGAAAAGAATGTAGAACCTTAAATAACCTGAAAATATGAAGCTTAAAAAAATTTTTAAACTTTTACATTTTAAATGAGGTATTTCACGGATAAATAAAAAATGCTACTAATTATTACACCATAAAAAATGTTGATAATTAGGGTAAATGATGTCAGTCAGATCATGAAATCCTGATCATAATTCTGTATCATTATATAAAACATCATTTCAAAGTATACAAATATGAAATTTCTAAAAAGTTAAAGGGTAACAGAGATGTCAGCAGAGATAGTATTAGGTAAAAGGCAGGAGAACTGCTAAAATAGTAAATTTCAATAAATATGTGCTCACACTATAAAAATCTTTCCACTGCAAAACTGTAAGATGCTGCTTATTATACTAAGTCGGAAATAGCAAAATATGGCTCACAAGCCAAATGCAGCTCACTTTTTGCTTTTGTTAATAAAATTTCATTGAACCACAGACAAGTACGTTAGTTTACATTTGTCAATAGCTGCTTTCACACAAAATGGGAAGAAGTGAGTAGTTTACAACAGAGTCTGTGTGATCTACAAAGCCAAAAATATTTACTACATGCCCTTTACATAAAAATATGTGCCGACCCCTATAGGTGAATAAAAACTGTTTTTTTCTTTATTTAGTACCTCAGGTGATTTGCAAGTATCATCACTAAGGAACTTTTCTTGAGCCTGCTGTTCCAAAACTTGCAGTTCATATTCTGTAATATCTAACGACATTAAACAACCTCCTTCTGTATTCTTGCTCAATGTATTGTGTTCTAGTCCACCTTCTCGTTCCACTTCATTTCCAAGCACATTTTCTCCATCCCATGTAATTAAATTGTCCAGTGCTGTGTCCCATGTCTCCTCTTGTTTCTCTTGTACTCTACCAGCTGGATCTTCGAATGGTAGTGAGTTAGTATTAGCACTGGACCTCGGTTCAGTCTCAGTAGAACCAAATATCATTTTCCTCAGTGAATGCAGATTTTCTGAAATATCCTTCAATAGTACAGAAATCCTAAAATAATTTAAGAAAGGTTAATTCAGCTTAATTGCATAAACTATAAGGACAGGTTTTAATGCTTTTGGACAAATAGCTTTCTAAACTGATCTTTACTTCAAGGACAACTCTGTTTTGTTTTGTTTGGATTTTTCAATTATACATTGGATTAAAGTTGCTCTTCATTCCCTAATGCCCGCTGTAGACTTAAAACTGGTAGGCTACTCTCTAATCAGCAATGCACCTCTGCAATCCAACAGTTGACTTGTATGTTTATTAAGTGCAGCAGTGTTTGGTCCCAAGCTAATGGCTTATACCAGTCAAACTTTTTATCACAATTAATTAAATGTAAATGACAACAATGATACATAACCACTAAAAACAAAAACATTATTTCCTTGAATTCTAAGTTGAACGTGGAAAAAGACTTAGCAAATGTTTTCCCCTTAAAAATAAGTTCTCTTTGATTCGCTGTAGTTCAAATAACTATAATAATTTGGAGGACAAATCTTAAAAATCTACATTCAGATTGCTTCAAGGGCCTTAAATTTTAACTCCATTTTAAAGAAACTGAAACTGGAAATTATAGATGATACATATGGATATGTTTAAACAAGAAACACTATGCAAACCTCCAAATATCAGGCCTATATTTAATGAAAATGCCATGATGCATAATAGAAAATTAGAAATACATACACATTAATACGTTAAAAGAAAATGTTTATGATCCCAGAATTTATCTTATTTTTTTCAATTTACTGATCAAACTAGTCCTACATGTAACACATAAGAGTGTTTATGTTATAATTCAAAAATGAAGATGTTTTGTATCTTCAAAAATCTGAAAACTCAACAAATTTTTTGGAATAGAAAAATACTTCCCTTCAGTAGGCAAATATAAGAAGTGAAAAAAGATGAAGATGTATAGAATAAATGTGAAGTGAATTTCTTAACTCCTTAAATATAGTTGCTAATATAGCATTTCAATTAAGTGACTTTAAATGGCTATTTATAAACAAACCTGGTTAACTGAACACTAAAGCCACTGCTAGAGTATAACATGAGACACACTATCTTACATATTGGTTATAGGGCTTATTAAAGCAATTTTTAGTTAGTAAAAATAGAAATTAAAGGGAGAAAAAGGAATTTGTTGAGTAAAGACATATTATACAATTTAACTAATGCTTTTGTTTAGCTCTTCTAATTTTTCTGAATTATAACCAATACTTAATAAAATATTGCATGACTTTTTATTAAGTTTATTGGGGTAACACTAAGTGTATAGTTCTATAATACATCATCTGTATGTTGCACTATGTATTCACCACTCAAAGTCAAGTCTCCTTCTATCATCATATATTTAACCCCCTTTATCCTCCCCTACCACCCGAACTTCATTCCCCTCTGGAAATCACCATACTGTGTGTTGTCTGTGCCTATGAGTTTTTCTTAGTTCATCTGTTGCTTTCTGTTTTATACCCCACGTGTCAGTGGGGTATAAAACAGAAATCATATTGTCAAAGGGACAATAATCAAACAGCATGTATTTGCAGAAAAAGAGACACACAGACCAATAGAACAGGACTGGTAGCCCAGAAATGAACTCACATATATACAGGCAAATAATTTTCGATAAAGGAGTCAAAAGAAAGAAGCCTCTTCAATAAATGGTGCTGGGAAAATAGGAAATCACATGTAAAAGAATGAAACTAAACTGCTATTTGTCACCATACACAAAAATAAACTCAAAATGAAACAGACATAAATATAAATAAATACATAGAAAACACAGACACTAAATCTGTGGGCCTTGGTCTTAGAAAGGATTTTATGAATTTGACCCCAAAGATAAAGAGAGTAAAAGCAAAAATGAATGAATAGGACTAAAAAGCTTCTGTACAGTAAAAGAAACCATCAACAAAACAAAAAGGCACTCAACCAAGTAGGAGAAGATATTTGCAAATAATTCCTTGGATAAGGGGTTTAGCATCCAAAATTATAAAGAACTCATACAACTCAACAATAAATAAAAAATAATCCAACTTAAATATGGGTAGAGGGCCTGAACAAACACTTCTCCCAAGAAAACTTACAAATGGCCAACAGATATATGAAAATGTTCAAATTCAACTATTACTATATGGAAAAGGCAAATCAAAACCACAATGAGATACCACCTCACACATGTCAGAATGGCTATTATAAAAAAGACAAGAAATAACAAATGCTGGAGAAGTTGTGGAGTAAAAGGAACCCACATATACTGCTGGTGGAAATGTAAATTGGTAAAGCGACCACAGAAAATTGTATGGAAGATCCTCAAAAAAATTTATAGAGCTACCATAATAGGTAGTCTCTTCTGGGAATCTACCCAAAAAGTTCGAAAACATTCATAAATATATATATATGGGCCCCTATATTCATTGCAGCATTAATCACAGTGGCCAAGGCATGGAAATAACCTAAATGTCCTTCCATGGATGACTGGATAATGAAAATGTGGTACATACATATATACAATGGAATACTACTCAGCCATAAGAAAAGATGAAATACTACTACCATTTAGAACAACATGGATAGATCTAGAGAATGTCATATTGAGTAAAATAAGACAGACTGACATGACTTTTAAAGTTTCATATTGATGATTCAAATAAAGATTTGACCATTTATGGGAATTTCATGAGTTATTTCCATACTGAAAGCACCGTTCTAACCGCACTCCGAAGTTGTGCTCAAGCTTAAATTGCCAAAGTCAACATCAAAAAATCAAAAGCAAAATTAAACTCAAACCTAAAAACTCACTAATTCTAACACTCTAAAACTCTTCAAATCTTATAAAGATTATTTATCATTAATCATAGATATACAAATATAAGACTTGTATGTAAAACATTAGTAGGAACAGATATGCGCGGCAGTTTAATTGTTAAATGCATGGGGAACACTGAGACATACAAACATAGCAATAGTGACACAAAGATCGACAAGCCTGTAAGGGCTCATTTATCCTGTTAACATCAGAAAATAACACATTTCATGTAGGGTAATTATTTACTTTAAATACATCAAAAATGGCACTGCTTTCTTCAATAATGCATAGGATTATTGCATTATTCCTTCTTTCTAAGAATTATTATGATGTATTTTAGTAGCCTACAGACAACCTCCACACCCAGCAGAATGTCAAGTGCATAAAGGCAATACCACAAATATGTACTGAATTTAAATCAATGACTAAGTAGTACTGTACAAACCAATACTTTCCCAAGTCCACTGCAGCATAAAGTGGTTGCCTAGTTAACAAATCTCAAACTGCTCTATATTAAGAGTTCTTAAATTTTTATAGTTCTGTCCTCCACTTCAGAGCTAATTAAATGTAACTTCCAGCTGTTGTCAGGTACATATTATTCCTTATCCATACCTGGCCTTTATTTTAACTATTTATCTAAGCTTGTCAAATTGTGTCTATCAACAGAAAGCAAATATGCTCTGACTGTGGCCTCATGTACTCCACTGGAAATACAGAGTGAAGTGAGCCTGAATTCATGTTTCTGGCATGTATTTTGGCTGTTCAAAGGCCCTTTTCGTTCCCTTCTGGTTCTGAGGTATAATCTAGACAAATGAGGCATTACTGTAGACTTATTACAAAGAATCTTAAATCAGAGCTTTAACTAGTTCTTGTTTTGACAATAAAACTTTACAAGATGTATCTTTACTAAAAATGAATCTAGTATTTTCCACTCTCAAGTTTTAAGGGAACCTATTTATCTTTGGCATCACAAAGCAAAGCATTCATAGATATTTTAAATGCAAGAAAAAAAAATCAGAAATGTACTAAACATCATGGAGGGGAAAATGAGAGGTATATCTTTCTAAAAGTCTCAAAATTACATAAAAACTACTAAAACATTACTAAAAGGAAAAATGACTTTGGAAAAGAGCTGAATTTCTATATCATATTTGAAATCTCTCTATCAAAATATATCACAAATTTCATCCAGCAGAGAATACATTAACATTCATTTGTCAGTCAGAATTCTATTTTAACTAACTGTTTCATATTTCTACAAAGTATTTCTGCCTCAAAATTATATTGCCACATTGTAAATCATTCACTGTTCCAGAGCAATCCTGCTTTTAGAGATTTAACAAGGAAGCCATTCAGCAATTAAGACTAGGTCAAGGCCTGGTTCCAAAAGGAGATAGCTACCCAGCACCAGTCAGTCCTATGTCCTATGTCTATTAATCCAAATACTTCGAGTTAACTATTTCATTCACTATAAAATTACCTTTTAAATCTGAATGTCTCTTATTCAGATAGTCTACTGGTTGGGTAAAATTCTTACATAATAATGAGCTAACAATCAGAATAATGAAGCTAGTAAGTATAGGAGTTACTTTTACTTATAGACTTCAAGTGAGCAAACTATAAATATAATGTAATGAAAGATGCCCCAAAACACAGACAACTTTGGATAATAAATATTTTCCTTCACATGGACTTATTCATTTAACTTTGCCTTGCTTCCTAAGACATCCTACAAAGCAAACAGAAAAACCCTAAACTTTTTTATGTAAAATTTAAAACTGGAAAGATAGTTCTCAAATTTATACATGGGTCTGTGTGCCTGTATTTGAGCAAACTTATATAAGTCTACCTTAATGAATAGTAATTCTTCATATGCAATAAGAATTAACAGAATTGATTTTTAAAAAATGGTATTTAACCTCTGTGGGTTTTCCAATTTTCTAAAAGTGTCAGGAAGATGCTTAGCCAGATCCATCATCTCCTCAGACATTGAAGTCAATTGTTTCTTCACATCACTAGGTAGTATTTCTTCCTCTGGAAAAAAGAGTCAATATCAAAGCAAAGATATTTATTTAGTCATTTATTTAAACAGTATTAGGGCTTACATTTTCATTTTCTTTCTTTAAATAACTGGCAACAAAAAGACCTCCTTATCCTGTCTCCAAATCATTTTATTTTCCTTTCAAATTTTACTATTTAAATTTTAGAATAAATTCAACATGATCGGCATTCATACATATTACAACACAGTGGTTATCAACCAGGGCAGAAAGGAAAGATAGAAAATAGAATCTGAACCTATCTGCACTATTTTAAAATCAGAAATTAATGTAATAGCATGTGGGCTACTTATTAAATATCATTTGGTAAAACAAAGCCTTACCCAACAGCCATTCCTTACTGCCCTCCTTATCAGTCATCGACAAAATAAAATGCAAGCTTTTCTAACCACTGATCATCTTCCAAATGCTCATCTTCATTCTGTCTGGCACATACTCTCCATTTACACCACAAAATCTGCTCTTATTTCCCAAACTATCCCCCAGCTTAGAAGTTCTTACTCTTCATTACCAATTCTCTTGTCCTTCAAAAAGTCCAGACTTCAGAGGCATTTCTGAAATAACATTGTTATTTCTGATTGCTGAAGTTATCTTAAGATCTCAAAATCACATCCTCTCATTCACGGAAGATTTTTTGCACCTGGCTCGCTGTCTTTCCCTTCACTACCGCTCCTGTGGTAATTCCTCGTGATTTCAACTCACAGAGATGCTCCACCTAAAAGTGTAGCATTTTCAGTTCCTTAATCCCTCCATTTCCAACTCTCTTTTCCTCAGCTGACTTGACCCACCCATTCCCACAGTCATCTATAACAATAAAAGTGTAATATGCAAACTGTACTGGACATCCTTCCAGACGAAGCCAGGGCTGTGAGGGAAGCCTGGGTCCTGAGTGCCAGAGGGCAGCCAGTGCCGGCAGCCAGGGGAAAGAAGGCCGACCCTTGCACGAATTTCATGCATTGGACCTCTAGTGACCTTGTAACTTCCAATGAAGTCACCACTTCCAAACTTTAATTGTAAGCATCCCACCCTCTGCAGACCAACATGCTCTCTTTCTTTCAAAGATGCTTTCCCCATACAACAGTTCTCTCAGTTTCAGAACCAAATCCATTGACTCTACCTTTTCCTTACCCATTGTCCTTCCCACTGCTACTCTTCACCATGTCTTACTTTTCTGGCTTACCCATATTAATCATTCATTTGTATGGACTCGGCTCTTTTGCTCCTTCATCCTCCATTGGTATTTACCTGGATCAACCCCTTACTCTAATTAAACGCAGCTTTTTCACCTACTTGATGCCTGGACCCAAGTAGTTGAATATAGATGAAAATAAAAACACAACTATGATGACTCACAAATAAACTATGATGGTTCACCTCACTTGGTTTTAAATTCATGACACAGACCTCCCACTTTCACTAATGATTGTTAATCATTCTACATTTCCCACTTCCCACTCGCAAGATGACTATTTCATACTTCTTTTTTTTCCTCCAGCCTCCAATATCACTTGTCCTTCCTTTCACTCAGAGGACAACTCACCTCTTATTTCACTAAGAAAATAGAAACAAGAGAACTATCTCATCTTCCCACCCCCAATCTGCCAGTTAGTCTGTATTAGAATCATTACTCCCATCTACAGCAAAATTTCTTGAATCGTCCATACCCACTGACATTTCCTCCTCCCATTTTCTCCTAAACTGACTGCAAGTGACTTTCACCCCCACCAGTAAAGCACAGCTGCTTTTGGAAAGGTCACCAATGGCCTCCCACGGTCAAATCGAATAGTTAATTGTAGTTCCTCATCTCACTCAAACTCTCCAAGGTATTTCAAACAGCTGGTAACTTCCTCCTACTTAAACCTTTTTCTTCACTTGGCTTCTGAACACACCTCCTACACTTGCTCCATTATTGCCAGTCCTCTCAGTCCTCTTTGCTGCATTCTCTTCCTCCAGGAGAGAGTCCTCTTTGCCGCCCTGGCTGTCAATACTTGGGCCTCTTCAGTTCTTTACTCCATTCACTCCCTATTTTATCTCACCCAGTTTCACGGCTTATCTACCATCTGCATGATTCCCAAGGTTACATCTCCAAAGTCAACCTTTCCTCTAACTACAGAATCACATTTCCAACTAAGGTATCTTCTTAGGCATCAAAAAGCATTAAAATTTAGCCTGTCCAAAATGTAAATCTAGATTTTTTTTTTTCTCGCCAAAACGTTCTCCTCCCCATAATCTTTCAACTAACTGACCCTTCCCTTCCATTCACTCAGTTAATCCAACCAAAATAATACCTTGATTGTTCTCCTGGTCTAGACATTTCACCCCTTATGCAGAATTCATTAGCAAATCCTTCACAATATAAACCTTCAAAATATATACGGAATCTACCACTTCTCATCTCTATTGCAAACAGCCTAATCCAAACAATTATTATCTCTTGCCTAGACTATTACAATAACCTCCTGACTGACTTCCCTGCCCAAACACTTGCCTCTTATAGCAGCCAGAAAAAAAAATCCTTTTAAAATAAAATTTTAATCATGTCACTCTCCTGCTCCAAATCCTGTAAGGGTGTTCCCATCACTTATCACTGTATTTATTTTAATTAATAAAATATGAAGTCAGATTCATAGCCTATAAGGCCCTAAATGATCTATCTGGCTCAAGCTACTTTTCCAGCCTCATTTCCTGCTACCACCACCCTTACTCATTTCACTTCAGTTATACTCACTATTCCTCACACAAGGCACGCTATCACCCTGAGAGGCTTTGCTCTTTCTTCCCTCTAGCCTGCTATCTCCTCCCTCAAATATCCATGTGGCTCCTTCCCTCTCACTTCGGTCAAATGAAGTGAAGGGGTTTGGTCTGTTTCCTTCAGTGAATTTCCCCAGCAACCGAAACGGCGCCTGAGCCCTAATAAACATCCAATAAATATGTTACAGAAACAAATATTCCCTTTCCAAACCAAGCTTCTAAAAAAAGATCTAACTAGTCCTCTGTTCATGTTAATAAGATTTCCACACACATCATTCCACTACTCCACTAAGGTTATCACACCTTCATGTACCAAAACGTATGGACCCTTTTCTGTTTTAATGGCACATGCCTAAATGACCACTTTCTCATCGAAATACTCTTTTGTCACCCAGTACACCAAAGCTGCTGTAGTAAAAGGTCACAAAAAATTGCCATGTCGCCAAATCTAATAATTAAGTCCCCAGTTTCTCAAACTTCCAGCAGAATTTAAAACAGTTGATATCATCCTCCTACTTAAAACATGTTCTGCACTTCGCCTTCTGCACACACCTCCTAATTTCCTTCTATGCCTATGGCTACTCCCCTCATGTCCCCTCCTCCATGCGAACATTAAATACTGAGAGTTTCTCAAGCTTCTTAGACCCAATTCTTTTTTTTTTTTAATCTATAATAATAAAAGGGTAATATGTTAATTAGACCAGACGTCTTCTGGACGTCATCCTTCCTGACGAAGCCAGGGCCAGAGGGAAGCCAGCCTGGGTCCTGGGGGCCTGCAGATGGCCTGGAGGAGTCCAGCCCGGGTCCCGGGTACCTGCTGGTGGGCGGGGGAGAAAAGCCCGAGTCCCGGGTGCCAGAGGGAAGCCAGTGCTGGCAGCCGGGGGAAGGAAGGCCTACTCTTGCACAAATTTTTGTGCATTGGGCCTCTATATATATTTTATTGATTTCAGAGAGGAAGGGAGAGAGATAGAAACATCAATGATGAGAGAGAATCATTGATTGGCTACCCCCTGCACACCCCCTACTTGAGGGGCTCAGGCCTGCAACCTGGGCGTGTGCCCTTGGTCAGAATCCAACCTGGGACCCTTTAGTCCAAAGGCCAATGTTCTATCCACTGAGCCAAATCGGCTAGAGCTTAGACCCAATTCTTTATCTCCAACTCCCAATTCTTTATTTTTAACTCCAACTGTCTTCCAAGTTACAGGCTGTATATCTAAGAGTCTACTGGCTATTTCCATTTGCTATCACACAGGCTTCCTTCATTTTATATACATATGACACCTCATCCCCAAATATTGCTCCAACTCTTCAATGCTCTTCATCCCTGTTGCTCAAGCCAACAACACAGAAGTGATCCTTGACACATGGCTGTCATCTTCAACATCAAATTCTGTTGAGTCCTACTGCTCTATTAAATCTACTCCGAGTCAATCCACTTCTCTTCATCCTCAATACAAGCAACCAAGTCAGGTCATCATCACCTCGCACTTGCATTACTGGCATAGACTCTTACTAGGTCTCCTTCCCACTGGGACCCTTGCCTCCTCCAACCCATTTTCTGCTCTACAGCCCAAGTTATTATTTAATGTAATTCATGTCACTCTGCGATTTAAAGCCCTCCATAACTCTTAGGAGGAAATGTAAACTTCTCAACATGACTTATGCGCTTTTCTTTTTCTGCCTCTGCTTCATTCCTTACCCTGTCATATTCAATAGTTCATCACACTGCACTACTTTCATTTGCCCATAGATACCATGATTTCTCTTTACCTCTGAAAGTTTGCACCTCCTGCGTCTATACCACTTTCCCTCTGCTTTGCAGCTAGCTAACTCGTGCTCACAGATCTTGCCTGAAATATTACTTTCTCCAGAAAATATTCTCTAAAATACCTTCAAATATGCACTGGATGCCTCTCCCATGTGCTAACCATAGCACCTTATTTTCCCACATCAAAGGACTCATCTAACCACATTGCAACTACCTTTTTTATTCATCTTTATCTCCCATAAAATGGGAGGTTATCCTTCCAGGGAACAGACCCACACTCCTGTACCCCATATAGGAAAGCCACAAAGCCCCAACTACAGAAGCCTAATAATAAGCAGCAATGCTGCAGAGTGGACGCAGGAAGTCCTGCTTTGCCACAGTAACATGCTGGTAACCCTAAGTCTTGGCCAAATAGTTGTTAAACTAATGTCAAAACTGCTCAGTATTCAAGAAGTTGTAATAATACAAAACACTTTACACAGGTGTGAATATTGTCTTTTTTGAGCCAAATCTCACAAAAGAGCAAAGTCAAATTTTTTATTTTTAGATCATAACATACCTTTATTTATGGAAAACAATTGCACAGCATCACCCAAAATTTGTAATTTTTGATAAATGATAAGACCAGCCTATGGGAAAACAGAAAAATGAAAAGAGCATACTAACGATCACCAAAATTATGGCCCATCTTTACAAAAAATCCAAAACAATGATTCCCAAAGCACCCAAAAAGCTAAATTCAACCCATCATGTTATGCAAAGATATAAATGTCTTCGTTTATTCATGACAACAATTCTGAGAATGGAGAAAGTAAGCAGTCTATGCTTTAAAATAAAAATTTCAGTTCTCATGTTTTAACATCTAATATCATAAGCAGGTATCCAACCAAATAACTCAGAAATGGAATTTAATAAAATACACTCAAGTAAGAGAAGTATGTTTTGATTACAGATATCTATTACGCCTATTTCATTAAATCAGCTGAGAGTGTTAATAGGTGTAAAAAAAAACAGTCCTTCTTCTGGCTACTGTTGATAGGAACAATCAAATCATACTGATTTTTTATAAATAAAATTGATACAGTTTTTACTTATAAAACAAGTTTTATGATTTTTTTTAACAGAACATAAAGGACAATTATCAACCTATTTTCCAACAGAACTAAATTTTTTTGTTTATAAATTAAAAAAAAGTTTCTATCCTAAAAACTAGATGCAAAACAAAAGGGGAAACAAGATAGTCACCTACAAATGGAAGTATAAATTAGGGAAAAAGAAATTCACTGAGACGTAAAATATGCTTCTTGAAAAAAAAAAAATACTGAAAATGCTACATATAAAGACAAGCCCAGATTTCACTACATCCGAATATATAAATATGAAAATGCATCTGACTCACAGCAGTAAAAACTAAATCTGGAGGCAATTTTTCTAAATTTACCACATTTTAAATATAAATATATGAAATAAGGCCAGCTTCCATATAGAAACTGTCTTGTAATTATTTTTATTCTGAAGATGCTTATAAATCAAATATATCATCAATAACATCTGTGCATACTCAGTCCCAGCTTATTCGCCTTTCATGTTTTCAGAGAACTCACATTTTTTACAGACAGATTAGACATTATTTTGGCTTCATGACAATAAACATAACTAGCATTGAACAATCTGCTGATGGGTACTTGTTAATTAATATTGAGACTAAACAGTTTCACTGAATGCCTTCCTAACATTTTTTAATGCCAAAGTGACTTAAAATGTCTTAGTTGAGCTTGTGCCACCACCACAACAAAATTTTTATACAGTAAATTATTTTAGGTTTCAAATATACATCATAGTCTAAAGATCTGTGGTACGTACATAAGCATCAGTAGCTGCATAAAGTTTCTGGACCTCAGTGAGAGGATAATTTTTCCAATTGCTACAGCGGATAGACTTGTCTTTAAGAAGCTGTTTACCGAAGAGGTGTTTAACCAAACCATTAAGGCTCCAGGTCTCCGTACTTCTTAGCTAGAAATAATGAACAACCAACATAGCAAAAATTACTCGCTTCTATTTTCATATATTCCTAAATACTACCAAATGACCATGCTATATATAAAGTTGGAAATATTATGCCAAAATATAAAGCATAAAGCCGAAACCAGTTTGGTTCAGTGGATAGAGCGTCGGCCTGTGGACTGAAGGGTCCCAGGTTCAATTCCGGTCAAGGGCATGTACATTGGTTGCAGGCACATTCCCAGTAGGGGGCGTGCAAGAGGCAGTTGATCGATGTTTCTAACTCTCCCTCTTCCTTCCTCTTTGTAAAAAAGCAATAAAATACATTTTTAAGAGAAAAAAAAAAATATATATATATATAAAGCATAGATAGTCTTTAATTTTCTGTCATTAAAAACTTCATTTGCAGCCTACATTGTAAGAATTTAATTCTGGAATTTCCCCAATGTAGTTATTAAAATTCTTAGACTGTAAAACTATTGTTAATGGAAAAAAATTGAATAGATTGGTACGCTTTCTACTTCCCAGCCAAATGAATACTTGGCTAAATATGAGGATTTAACTTAATGACTATATTAATAAAATATATGAAATATGGGTGATGGAATTGATGGTCAAAGTCCTATTGATGGTAAGAGCATCCTACCACAAGAGCTGCATTAGCCTCTTCCTTAAAAAAAAAAAAAAGGTACTGGGTATTGATATAAATGGATTAACAAAATAAACTTACAGTATTTAAATTTGAAATTTGAAAATATGTGAAACAGTACTAATATGGGAAAGGTACTTACTTAAAGAAACTATTTGCTAAGGCAACAGATTAGAACTGAAGCCTCTCATTACTCATTCTTTATTATAAAACCATACAGCTTAAATTATTTTTTCAAAAAGTCTAACATTCAGATAGAAGCGACATTCTATAAAACACAAATTTATCTTGTTTGTGAAAATAATATATGTATTATCACTACCTTTTCATTGGCAACATCTGTTAGCTCCACAAAACTCTTCAATTTGATGTCAAAGTCACGTAGAAGTTTCCACTGATCTCCTTCAATCCCAACACCGACCTTTTTAATTGCTTCATTTTCAAGCAACATTTTTAATCCCTGAGGAAAAACTGTAACATTTTATTATCATTTTCATAGGTTCTATCAGGTATGATGGATTTACTTTCTACTTCTGACACATTATACTTTTATATTTGTATTTCTGTTCATGTTAAGTCAAAATTCAGAAATACATTCATCTTGAGTATTCCCTTTTTTACCTAAAGCAAAAAGCCCTAATTGATGACAAGAAAAACAACTAGTTTGAATGCTACCTCTGCTAACACTAATGCTATAGTTCTGGTCATTTGCCTCTCTAAACTCCAGTTCTTTACTCTCTAAGTAGGAATAATGTCGGAAAGAGATGTGGAAGTTAAACAGAAATATAAGTGAATCAGGTGGAACATAAATACTTAAATAAACATAAGGTAATGAAAGAAGTGCCAGCTAATTCAAGAGCTTAATTTCATAGGAAAAAATGTTACATAATATAATTATCTACAACATAAAAAAATGAAACAAAGGGGTACCAACCTGACATAGAGGAAATATGAAACAAGTAACATTTGTTCTCTGACACACACAACTGAATTAGTGCAACCCTGCTCAGTTTCCCTTTACTGTATATTGGTGGCCATTCCATGTCGAATCCTACCACATCTCCATCAGACAGACTCATGCTACAAGGGAAAATAGTGCAAATTAGCTATGTTAAAATAGCAACTGCTGCATAACTAAAGATGATATTCAAAAGGTTAAAAGATAAGCTACAGTTGGTAGAAGATATCTATGATACATACAACTGTTAGTGAACAAACAAAAATAGGAACAAGTCCTTGAAAAGTTACACAAAAAACTCAACACAAATAATCCAGTTAAAAAAAAGGAGAAAAACATAAAATAGAGTGAAAAAGACAAGTAGCCAAAATATATATATATATATATATATATATATAAAGTGAGAGCATTTTTTAAAGTTTTGAAATAGGCAAATACTATAGGATATTTTAAAGTATAAGATTATGAATATTATAGAAAACATGTGAGGGAATGATAAACACTGACCTCATGACTAAATTTATCTCAGTGGACTGTGGAGGGAAGAATCAGAAAGGGCATATGGGGGCTTCAGCAATATTTTATTTCATTTTTTAATAAAGATTTGAAGAAAATGAATATTAAGATTTGATAAAGCTAGGTGGGATATATAAGTAGTGCTTATATTCTTATCTATTATTGTTTATATTTGCCTGTTTCACAATTTTTTTTAATTAATTTGCATTTTAAAAACAAATTTCAATGCAATTTCTGCTTTGGGTCAAGATGGAATAACAATGATCGGACATACCTTTCTTCCCTGAGCAAATAAAAAGTTGGGCAAAATAGCCCAGCCAGTATGGCTCATTGGTTGAGCATCAACCTATGAACCAGGAGGTTATGGTTCAATTCCTAGTCAGGGCACATGCCTGGGTTAAGGGCTCAATCCTCAGTCGGGGGTGTGCAGGAGGCAGTGGATCAATGATTCTCTTTCACCACTGATGTTTCAATCTTTCTCTCCCTCTCCCTTCCTCTTTCTGAAGTCAGTAATTTTAAAATAAATCTATAATAATAATAAAGTGTAATATGCTAATTAAGCCGGACATCCTTCTGGACGAAGCCAGGGCTGTGAGGGAAGCCCAGGTTCTGGGTGCCTGCCAGCAACTGGAGGGAAGCCTGGATCCCAGGTGTCAGAGGAAAGCGGTGCCAACAGCCGGTGGAAGAAAGGCCTACTCTTGCACAAATTTTGTGCATCAGGCCTCTGGTAAATAAATAAAATTGGACAAAACATATAAAGAATAGTTTTCAGACACTTGTCAATAGGCAGTACAGGACTGTGCTCTCTGAGAGAAGGGAAATAAAGGGTGAACCTTACTGCCACCCTAGATGTCTGCCTGGAACACTTTCCAGACAGCAAGAAGGGAGCAGATCCAAAGCAGAGCACTGAGTTGGGGAGACAGGCTCAGGGCCAGAGAGGTTGAGAGAGGGGGAAGTTGTGGGTGGAGTTCTAGAGAGGAGGAAACAAGGCAGGTAAGGACATTCAAGCTCAGAGTAAAACTATGAGACTGGACAAAGAACAGTCAGTGAAAGTAAGTTTAACAATTCCTAGGGCTTACAGAGAAATAAGAGGCATTCAAGTTCAAAAAAGTCAGAGTAGGGATTCTTGCTGATCACCTGGAGCATTTAGCAAAGACACCAGAAAGCTCACACCTTATTACATGGCTAAATTACCCCCAAAGTAGAAGCTACTGTAGAAACCAACCCTGGCAAAGCTTAAAAATAAGCCTCAAAATGATACTGCCTGTCAGAGCAAAACTCCTTTCTTTGAAGGAAAACAACAAAATCTAGCATTCAAAAAGATAAAATAACAATGTCCAATCAAAAATCCCCAGCCATGAGAATAAACAGAAAAATGTGATACATAAACCAGTATAAAAAATATACAAAGACACTAAACAGTTATTATAAATATGCAGATTTAAAAGAAAACATAATGCCTGACCACTGTGGCTCAGTGGTTGAGCATCCACCTATGAACCAGGAGGTCAAGGCTCGATTCCATCAGGGCACAAACCTGGATTGTGCACTCGATCCCCAATGTGGGGCGTATAGGAAGCAGCCAATTGATGAGTCTCTCTCATTATTGATATTTCTATCTCTCCCTTCCTCTCTGAAATGAATAAAAATATGTTTTAAAAAAAGAAAAAGAAAACGTGAATATGATGAGAGCCAAAATGGAACATATTTTAAAGTATGTAAGTTCTATAGAGGAAAATACAATAAAAATAAAAATTCACAGGATGGGATAACAGGGCAGACACTACAGAACAAAATAAGTGCGTTTGCAGTCATGGTAAAAGAGACTACATACATACTGAAACACAGAGAGAAAAAGAACAGCAACAACAACAAAAAACATTGAAAGGAAAGAGAGCCTCAGGATCAATGACATAGTGTCAAGCTATCTACCTTGTGTGTATAGACAGTGTCAGAGGAGAAAAAGAGTAACAGGATAAAAGAAAAAAACATTTGAAGAAAAGTTTCAAATCTGATAAAACTATAAACAGATTCAGAAAGTACAAAGGAACTGTAGTGGGAGTGAGGACACCTGAATGGTATTCCTAGAATACATCCACCAGAAAATCATTAATAAATAGCTTACTTTACCTCAGCTTCTTTTAACCCAATGAAAAATAGTTTAAAACAAAGCAGATATAACAACTTCAAAAAAGAACTGAATCAATTCTACTAATACGACTCCTTGCAGAGTCTTATTTTAACAAGACATTTTTTAAAACTAAGTCATTTCAAGTGATATTTTCAGGACCATTTGCTATAATTGTTGTTAACTAAATTCAACAGAACCAATCACAACCATTATTCAATACTCTTATGTCAGTATCCTATCTAATAAAAGAGTAATATGCAAATTGACCATCACTCCAACACACTCCATGTAGGCAAAGATCCTACCCCCATGTGGACAAAAGATGACCACCACAAGATGGCCAGCAGGGGAGGGCAGTTGGCAGGGACCAGGCCTGCAAGGGAGGGCAGTTATGGGCGATCAGGCCAGCAGGGAAAGGCAGTTGAGGGCAATTAAGCCTGCAGGGGAAGACAGTTTGGGGTGACCAGGTTGGTAGAGGAGGGAAGTTGGGGGTGACAGGGAATGTGGGGAGGGACAGTTGGAGGGAAACCCAGGCCTGCAAGGAGAGCAGTTGGGGGGGACCAGGCCAGCAAGGGAGGGCAGTTAGGGGCAAACAGGCTGGCAAGGGAGCAGTTAGGCATCAATCAGGCTGGCAGGGGAGTGGTTAGGGGGTGATTAGGCTGGCAGCCAGAAGCCACTCTCACAGATAACAAGTGCAGCAGCAGTGGCAGGAGCACTAAAAATGTCCAACTGACAACTTTGGCCCACTCCCCATGGGAAGTGGGCCTAAGCCATCAGTCAGACATCCCCCAAGGGCTCCCGGACTGCGAGAGGGGACAGGTTGGGCTGCGGACCCCTTCCCCACACCCAAGTGCGCCAATTTCATGCACCAGGCCTCTAGTTTTAACTTCTTCACTGATACTGCTCCTAGGGCAATGGAAAATAAAGAGAAAATAAACAAATAGGACTATGTCAAAATAAAAAGCTTTTGCACAGCAAAAGAAAGCATCAACAAAACAACAAGAAAGCCCACTTTCTTGAACATATTTGCCAATGTTATCACTGATAAGGGTTTAATCTCTTATCATTTACAGGGAACTAATACAACTCAATAAAAGGAAAATAAACAATCCAATCAAGAAATGGGCAACGGACCTAAATAGAAACTTTTTGAAAGAAGAGAGAAGGAAGGCCAAGAGACATTATTAAAACATGCTCAAAATCACTATTTATCCAAGAGATCCAAATCAAAACAACAATGCAGTACCATCTCACACCTGTCAGAATGGCTATCATCAACAAATCAATAAATGCCAAGTGCTGGCGAGGATGCAGAGAAAAAGAAACCCTGGTGCACTGCTGGTGGGAATGCAGACAGGTGCAGCCACTGTGAAGAACAGTATGGAGTTTCCTCAAAAAACTACAAATGGCACTCCCATTTGACCCAGTAATCCCACTCCTAGAAATATATCCTGAGAAATTAAAAACACCAATCAGAAAGGATATATGCACCCCTATGTCCATAGCAGTACAATTTGCCATAGCTAAGATTTAGAAACAGCCTAAGTACCCCATCAGCAGGTGAGTGGATTAAAAAACTGTGGTACATCTACACAATGGAATATTACGCTGCGCTAAAAAAAGAAGGAACTCCTACCATTTGTAACAACCTAGAGGGAACTGAAGATCATTATGCTAAGTGAAAAAAGCCAGTCAGAGAAAGATAAGAATCACATGATCTCACTCATTTGTGAAATATAATGAACATAAACTGATAAACAAAAACAGTTCCAGAGACAGAGAAACATTGATCAGACTATCAAATCTCAGAAGGAAGGTAGGGGAGGGGGAGGGTAAGAGGGAGGGATCAACTTGTACTAACCAATAGACACAAACAATGGGGCGGGAGTGGGGGGGAGATGAGAATGTGCGTAGGGAGGATGGGGGGTAATCAATAAAGAAATTAAAAAATAAAAGGTGTCCGACTAACGGCTTTGGCCCACTCCCCACGGGAAGTGGACCTAAATCGTCAATCAGACATCCCCCGAGGGCTCCCGGACTGCAAGAGGGAGCAGGCCAGGCTGAGGACCCCTACCCCCCCAACCCAGGTGCACCAATTTTGTGCACCAGGCCTCTAGTTTTAATAAAATATAAAAGGGCACTTGGATTTTGAATAATTATTGCAATTTTTTCCTAAGTTAGTGAAATAAACATAATATATTCAGTAGTTCTATCTTAAGTGTTGAAAGTAAAATAATTAGCTAAAATAGTAAGAAGGCTTATGAATGAACAAACAGGCAAACAAGTAATTTAATTCAGTAATTTTAAGTTTTTACTTAAAAAAATAATTAAAACTGCCCTAACTGGTTTGGCTCAGTGGATAGAGCATCGGCCTGCGGACTCAAAGGGCCCAGGTTTGATTCCAGTCAAGGGCATGTACCATGGTTGCAGGCACATTCCCAGTACAGGATGTGCAAGAGGCAGCTGATTGATGTTTCTCTCTCATCAGTGTTTCTAATTCTCTATCCCTCTCCCTTCCTCTCTGTAAAAAAACATATTTAAAAAAAAGAATTAAAACTTATCAGCGATATTCTACAGCTATAAATAATTATCCATAACACCTCAACTGCAAAACTCAGTATATTCCAAATATTATATTAGTAATCTTCTAAAGTCCAAATTCCAATGGAACTAGGAAATTCAAGTCTCTTACCTAATATCTTCTGATAGGAAAGAACAATCACTAGGTTCATAACTGTACACAATGGATCCAGTGAATTCCAAGTACGGGAGGTCATCTTCAAAAACACTCTTCTGAACAGATGCCTTGAGTTAAACAAAATGCCAAAAAGACGCAAATAAAATTCACATTAAATAATAAATGTTCACTGGAATAATAAAGCTCCCTGAAACATTCAAATTATAGTTCTAAGTTTTAATAAGTAATACTTTATAGCCTAATGAAGTCACAAAGACAATGTAACAAAGATAAAGCCATCCACTGTAAAGTTATTTTTCTAGCAAATGTAGTTGGAAACTTCTAATGCTATTTCCATAAAAACATTTATTTGTTTTTTTTCTATAATTTTCTATTAGTACTAAAGGTCCAGTGCACGAATTCGTGCACAAGTGAGGGTCCCTCGGCCTGGCCAACTATTGGGGCTGATCGGGGTTCTCTCACCCAGTTACAATAAGGCCAATGGGGCCGGCCATCTGGGAGGGACTGTGGTAGGTCTCCAAGGCATCTCTGGCCATCTCACCTAGCAGCAAGCTAACTTACTGGTCAGAGTATCTGCCCCCTGTTGATCAGTGTGTATTATAGCAACTGGTCAAGCAGTCGACCAAATGGTCAACACTTACCATATTTTATTATATAGGATTCTAGATGTAATAATGCTGCCATAAAATGCTAAAGACTGATTGGTGGGTCTTAAATGTATGAGGACCTAAATTTGCTTAACCATAAAAATTCAGCAAAGTAAATACTGTTTAAATTATATGAATTGCAACAAACTAGTAAGGTCAACCATGCAAACTAGATTAAAAACAAACAAACAAACAAAAAAACGAAAAGTACAGACTAAGAATTTTCATTTTATAAACCCAAGTGAAAGGTAATCCCATTCACTCATTCAATGACTAGATTCTTGTTCATTTACACAATAGCTACTCTAACTTAAATAATGACCTGAAGTTTAAAAAAGGACTGACTGACTTACTTTACAGTCAAGTTTCCATAAATTTCCCATCTGAAGGAAAAATTGATGAAATGGATACCTTTCCTTCTTCTTCAGCACACTTCTTATTCTGCATGGACATCCATTCAGGAAGTTTCCGCTGCTGTAGAGTTTCCAGTTGTTTTTCATTCATCTTTAAAAGGTTTTGTTGCAAAATCTGAAAAATAATTACTCTGTGAATAAATACATACAATCATGGAAGAAAACTCAAAAGAGAGGCCTGTCACTATACTAAAGAACGAAACAACACATACGTAGAGTCAGTTATAGCATCTGGGCCCAAATTAAAAAATAAAAGAAACAGGGAGAATCCAAGATGGCGGCATAGGTAAACACCTATACTGCTGCCTCGCACAACAATTTCAAAACTACAACTAAAAGACAGAACGGACATCATCCAGAACCACAGGAAAGCTGGCTGAGTGGAAGTTCTAAAACTAGAGGGAAAGAGAGGGGCTCACAGAAACCCAGAGAAGCTGCAAAAAGCAGAGGTACGGAGACGCTCGTGCGGAGAGAGCGGGTGCCCGAGTACCTGGCTGGCTTTCTCTGGCGGGAGGGAGACGGAGATTCCTAACGGCATTGAACCCCTTATCTTACGACACTAAACCCCAGATCCAGCCGAAATTCATACGGGGGGAGTTTGGACTTTGAAAAGGGAGAAGTGCACGGAAATATAGGGGAGTCGCAAAAGATCAAAGGCCTGGTGGCGCGCACGGCACTGCGCACAGGACAGATTGCTGATTGTGCCATTGGCTTTCGCGAGTGGGCAGGAGACAGACCCTCCCAACTGTGCCACTTCTGACTCCACTGGGCCCCTGTTTTGGGCGAAACCCTGGGGACCTAGTCTCATGTGGTCCTGGTGCGCAGGGGAGCTGGAAAGGCAGCGGTCTAGAAGCACTTCGGGCGCGCGCACAAGGACCACTCCAGCGATTACCCATCACGTGAGGCTCAGGGGCCGTGGAGTGCGGGGCCGACTGGAAGGCAAGGCGGTCCCTTAAGTCCTGAGACTCCACCCTCCCAAGCTCAACAGAGGCTTCTTCGGTTTTGCAAGTCTGGTGTCATAAGGCTGAATCCAACACAGAATTTCTCCCCGCATAGTGAAAATGCCGAGACAAGGGAAGGGATTACAAACAAAAGAAATGGAGGGAAAAAAACGACTGGATATAGAGTTCAAATCCACGCTTATAAGGTTTTTCAAGAATATGCTAGAAAAGTTGGATAAATTTAGTGAGACCCAAGAGGAGATGAAAAAGGACATACTAGAGACAATGACTGAAATAAAAAATATTATACAGAGTCCTAACAGCAGACTAGAGGATGGCAAGAATCAAGTCAAAAATTTGAAATATAAAGAAGCGGAAAACATTCAACTGGAAAAGCAAGAAGAGAAAAGAATCCAAAAATGTGAAGATAATGTAAGGAGCCTCTGGGACAGCTTCAAGCGTACCAACATCAGAATTGTGGGGGTGCCAGAAGAAGAGAGAGAGCAAGATACTGAAAACCTATTTGAAGAAATAATGACAGAAAACTTCCACATCTGGTGAAAGAAATAGACTTACAAGTCCAGGAAGTGCACAGAACCCCAAACAAAAGGAATCCAAAGAGGACCGACCACACCAAGACACATCATAATTAAAATACCAAGAGCAAAAGACAAAGAGAGAATATTAAAAGCAGCAAGAGAAAAACAGTTCATTACCTACAAGGGAGCACCCATACGACTGTCAGCTGATTTCTCAACAGAAACGATGCAGGCCAGACGGGAGTGGCAAGAAATATTCAACGTGATGAATAGCAAGAACCTACAACCAAGCATAATCTATCCAGCAAAGCTATCATTCAGAATTGAAGGGCAGATAAAGAGCTTCACAGAGAAGAAAAAGCTAAAGGAGTTCATCAACTCCAAACCAGTATTATATGAAATGCTGAAAGGTACTCTTTTAGAAGAGGAAGAAGAAAAAGGTAAAAGACAAAAAATTATGAACAACAAATACATATCTATCAACAAGTGAATCTAAAAATTAAGTGAATTAAAAATTTGATCAACAGAATAAACTGGTGCATATAATAGAATCAGGAGCATTGAAAGGGAGTGGACTGATAATTCTCAGGAGGACAAAAATCATAAAGCATCAAACAGACTGTGAAATTACAGCAGAAAGATTAAAGTTAGGTGAGGTAGATAAGTGATCAATCAAAGGACTTGTATGCATGCATATAAGCATAACCAATGATCACAGACACTGGGGGGTTGGGGTATGCCTGGGAGGGAG
>JAAGEH010000046.1:6354180-6379715 GCA_011751065.1 Lasiurus cinereus
AATGCAGAGATATGTATAAAAAATTAATAAATATTAATTAAAAAAATAAATAAATATTCAACGTGATGAATAGCAAGAACCTACAACCAAGAATACTCTATCCAGCAAAGCTATCATTCAGAATTGAAGGGCAGATAAAGAGCTTCACAAATAAGAAAAAGCTAAAGGAGTTCATCAACTCCAAACCAGTATTAAATGAAATGCTGAAAGATACTCTTTTAGAAGAGGAAGAAAAAAAAGGTAAAAGATAAAAAATTATGAACAACAAATACGTATCTATCAACAAGTAAATCTAAAAATTAAGTGAATTAAAAATTTGATGAACAGAATAAACTGGTGAATATAATAGAATTAGGAGCATTGAAAGGGAGTGGACTGATAATTCTCAGGGGGAAAAGGGAGAGGGGTGTACAGGGAGAGACTGGACAAAAATCATACACCTATGGATGAGGTCAATGGGGGAGAGGTAAGGGTAGAGGGAAGGGTGGGAGCCAGGTGGAGGGGAGCTATGGAGGGGAAAAAGAGAAACAAATGTAATAATCTGAATAATAAAGATTTAATTTTTAAAAATTTTTTAAAATAGAAAAAAAATAAAATAAAATAAATAAAAGAAACAGACTCAATATGTCATCTCTAATAACTATACAATCAGCATTTCTTCTTTTTAAAATAAGTGAGCCAGTTTAACTGACTTCTTAAAGTTCTAGCAATTTCAAAATCTTATTCTATGATTTTGATCTTTTCAAAGTATAATCTTTATCTCATTAACGAGAATCCTTGGGTGTATAAATTGCTATATTTTTACTTCTTTAATTTTCTTTATCAACTGACCTAAGATCTAAATAAACTTAGCAAACAGATTTGTTCACAAATCTACTTGAAAAGGAATTCTAAGACAAATAACAGCTTTTCTATATATGAAGGTGTTTTCTCATTTTTTTCTTATGCTCTTGGCCTAGCAAGTGAACAAGTTTCCCTAAGAATAAGAGTTCCCTAAAGGATATTTTTAAAAAACTTGTGACTAGTCTTGAGGGATCTCCTCAATGTATGTGGAACTTCAAGAATGGTTACAGAAAACAATGAATAAGAGAAGCATACATATTCACTTTGTTAAAGGTAAAATGGATCCATGCGGTCATGTGACTTATAGTAAATTGAAGCAGCCTTAATTCTTAATAAAAATTTTCAAGTCCCAACCATTTCAAAATTCTATTCAAGGGGCAGCAGCTTTGAACATACACCTACCAATTCTTATGATGAAATATGAGATTGGTTTGAAATAAAATAACTAGTATTTTTTAGGGATATGTATTATTTAGGGATAGCCTGTCATCCCTATTGATGTTTAGCATTATAAACTCTGAAGAAATTAAACAATATCTAACAACTATCCATTTTAATTGCTCATTTTCCTGAGCATAAAAATTTATGGAAGGAAAATTTTAAAGAATTCTTTAGCAAAAATTTTCCATATAGAACAAATTCCACCACTCCCATGCACTGGGAAGGAAAGGGTTAATAGCAGGCTAAGTAGCCCACACTCCCTACGAGGCCAAGAAGGAATAAAAGACCTCAACCAGCCCAGGTATGTTAGAGCATGATCCTGATAAGCCAACGTTGCAGTTAGACTTCAGGTCAGAACATATACAAAAATCAACCAGTGAAGACATAAATAAGTGAAATAGCAAATCGATGTCTCTCTCGCCTCTCTCTCTCTTTCCCCTTCTCTTTCTTTCTCTCTCGTTCTCCTTCCCTCCTCCATTCTCTCGCTCCCTCCTTCCTCCATCCCTCCCTCCCTCCCTCATTCCTACTCTAAAAATCAATGGAAAAAAATATCCTTGGGTTTGGATTAACAACAATAACAAAAACAAACAAATATAAAACACAGCAGATCCCAAAACCTAAATAACTTCCTCTGTGCAATTTTTTGCACACATTGTTCAAAACTATTATTACAAAATCATAACATGTCCTAATGCATAAGAAAATAAAATTTTTAGAATCTGTGTCTAACCACTAGGATTCCTCCGAAAAAAAGGATTGTTCCATCTGTACTTGATGCTTGCCTGGATTCTTGGAATCATTAGCAAAGTTTGGTATTGGGTAAAATCTACGACTCACTGAATCAGAACTGACAACTTACATCTTAGGTGTTACCACATGCATTATCCTATCTAATAAAAGAGCAATATGCAAATTGACCGCACACCCACTAAGCTCACAAGCCACGCCCACCAACCAATCAGCGTGAGTATGCAAATTAACCCAAGCAAGGTGGCAATTAATTTGCATATCTTGGTGCAGTGCTTAGACTGAAGACAGAGTAGAAGGAAGCCAAGTGCTGAGAAGGGAGGGAAACTGGGAGAAGCAAGCAAGTGGGGCGGGGGGAGAAAGGAGGGAAGCAAGCTGGGGTGCGGAGATTGCAGTAGGAAGCCCTATTACAGGAATATTCCTACAATGGGCCACTAGTATGTATTAAGATAAAATATGTAAAAATGTATATGCTTTATTCACTGCAAACCATTATACAAATCTTCGTAGTTACTCCTGAGTTTATATTTGCCACAAATGAAAACCCTTGACAGGAGAATCAAGTTGGTCCTCAAGTGTGTGTTTTTATGTGTGTGCATATGTGGTCTGTTCTCAATATTAAAATATATTTTATAAAGCTGGAAAACAAATTTTTGCCACACACAGTAGATCATTTGCAAAACTGCCAGAAAATTGAGATTTCTGCAAATAAATCTCAACGTTATAAAAACAAACTATAAAATCTTGGAATTCTGTAATTAATTAATTCACACTGCCAAAACAAAAATAACCTTCAATAACTCTTCCCTGTAGCCACTTACAATACTAAAATCATTTTAATTCTAAATGTCTAATTTTCAGATGTAAATACTCTCTTTTGCACATAAAATGCTGTCCAGCTATTTCCAGGCAAAAAAATTGAAAGTAAACTTCTGTACAAATCTAACACCTTTGTCAAGATTACTTAGATCTTCGGACAGATAAAAGGCATAAAGAAAATTAAAGCCATAGAATAATTTCTAATAGGAAATTCTTCAACATACATGAGTGTTTTAATCATTGCTCAGATAAAGATTTTTCTTGGAAGGGCTAAGTCACTGAATAATAGAATTTTTATTTATAGACTTAGCTGTTACATTGTTGAGTATGAACTTTGACACATCTTTTTCTAAAATCAATTTTTACCATTCCATAATAATTCACGTTGTACCATTAAAGGATCTTAAATTACTCTTTGAAGTAAATAAAGTGTTTTGATTTGCTCTTTGGTCTTTTCTGGAATCATCTTGCCTATCCATCTAATACAATCTGCCACTTTTCAACTTTTATCACTTCTTAAAAGACTGTCTTTAAACAACATACACCTAGAATTTTGTCATTTTTTTGTGCGTATTTTTTTAATAGCCCAATTTGAACATGTCTCTCTTTTAATGGGGAAATTCATCTCATTCACAGTTAGTGTAAGAACTTGAGTATTCCCTGTCATCTTACTTTGATTAGTATTCACCTTACTTTCTTCAGTTTCCTCTTATTCTTTCTATTTTTTTTCTGAATGGATGAAATTATCATTCATAATTTTTATATTTACCTTTTTCTTCTTCTTCCTCTTTTTAAAGATTATCTTTCAGTATATCATATAATACTGGTTTGGTGGTGATGAACTCTTTAGTTTTTTCTTATCTGTGAAGCTATTTAATTCTGAATGATAGCTATTCTGCCCTTCAATTCTGAATGATAGCTTTGCTGGGTAATCTTGGTTGTAGGTTCTTGCTATTTATCACTTTGAATATTTCTTGCCACTCCTGTCTGGCCTGCACAATTTCTGTTGAGAAATAACCGTATGGGTGCTTCCTTGGAGGTAATTAACTGTTTTTCTCTTGCTGCTTTTAATATTCTCGCTTTGTCTTTTGCTCTTGGTATTTTAATTATGATGTGTCTTGGTGTGGTCCTCTTTGGATTCCTTTTGTTTGGGGTTCTGTGCACTTCCTGGACTTGTAAGTCTATTTCTTTCACCAGATGTGGAAGTTTTCTGTCGTTATTTCTTCAAATAGGTTTTCAGTATCTTGCTCTCTCTCTCTTCTTCTGGCACCCCCGTAATTCTGATATTGGTAGGCTTGAAGTTGCCCCAGAGGCCCCTTACACTATCTTCATATTTTTTGGATTCTTTTTGCTTTTTGCTTTTCTGGTTGAGTATTTTCTACTTCTTTCTATTTCAAACCTCTGACTTGATTCTTATGTTCCTCTAGTCTGCTGTTAAGTCTCTGTATAATATTTTTTATTTCAGTCAGTGTATGTTTAATTTCTAGTTGGTCCTTTTTCATCTCAAGGGTCTCGTTAAATTTATCGACCTTTTCTAGGAAATTTTTTAAAAACCTTATAGTCATGTTTTTGAACTCTATATCCAGTCGTTTGTTTTCCTCCATTTCTTTCATTTGTGATCTGTTCCTCTGTCTCTGCATTTTCACTGCTGATTTCTCAACAGAAATTGTGCAGGGTAGCTTTGTGTGCTAGTTGTCCTATATGGCCCCGTAGCTCCACCTCCCCAGTTACCTGAGGTGGACATACTTTATACCCACAACAATCAAGACTTAACTACAAGGCTAGTATTTTGCCTTATTGTAGGTAAGTCTTGATTGTTGTTGGTATCACTGGGGGGAACTGACCTCCAGTGGACTATGTGTATGGCCTTGTTGTAGTTAAATCTTGATTGTTGTTCGTATCACTGGGGGGAATTGACCTCCAGGCAACTGGCTGTGCGGATCAGCTGTGTCTACACCAGGAGAACTTCTGTGCTGGAGTCAACCTTGTAATACAAGACTTGCAAAATTACAAAAGCCTCTGTGCTCAGCTTGGATGGGGCAGAGTCTCAGGGCTGAGCAGACAGCCCTGGTTTCCTGTCAGCCCTGCCCTCTGAGGCCTCTGAGTCTCAGTGTCCCTCAGTAATCACTGCAGCCCTCTCTGCACGCTCTCACGTGTGCCTTCAGACCTCTGCCTTTGGCAGCTCCCCTGAGTTTCCATGCAGGTTGGAGTTCTAAACCTCAGTATCTCAGAGACCCGTATGAGTCTGGGTCCCCAGGATCTCGCCCGTAACTGGGGTTCAGTGCAGTCGGAACTGGATTTTAGTGCAGTTGGGAGGTTCTGTTTCCCTCCCGCTAGTGAAAGCCAGCAGCACAATCAGCAGTCAGTCCTCTCCACGCGCACTCGCACGTGCGCCTCCAGACCTCTGCCTCTCACCACTCCCCTAAGTTTCCGTTTACTCCTCCCTTTTCACAATAGTCCATACTCCCTCGTATGAGTCTCACCCTGAACTGGGGTTCAGTGCAGCCAGACTGGGGTTCAGTGCAGTCGGGAGTTTCCGTCTCCCTCATGCTAGACTCTAGCAACTAGAGGAAGCCAGACAGGCACTCCACCGCCTGTTCTCTCCATGCGCGCGTCTCCATACCTCAGCTTTTTGCAGCTGCTCTGGGTCTCTGTGAGCCCCCCCTCTTTCTTTCTAGTTATAGAATTTCCACTCGGCCAGCTTTCCTGTGGTTCTGGATGATGTTCGTTCTGTCTTTTAGTTGTAGTTTTGAAATTGTTGTGCAAGGCAGCAGTTTAGGTGTTCATCTAGGCTGCCATCTTGGTTTCGATTCTAAAAATATATTTTTTCAAATAGGAGAATGATGCATGATGCATAAGCTCAATGTAGCAGCGTTTCAGTTGTTTGTAGATGTTTTCTTAACATTCTCTATCTTTTAATGTTGAAGTAAGAAGCCCATTGTTACCCTGACTGGCTGTTGTTGGTTGAAGCATTGTTCCAAACACCAAAGTTGCAGGTTCTATTCCTGGTCTGGGCATACACCTAGGTTGTGGGTTCAATCTCTAGTCTGGGCGCTTATGGGAGGCAGCCTATTAATGTTTCTCTCTAACATCATTGTTTCTCCCTCCCTCTCCCCCTCCCTCATCTCTCCTGTTTTCTCTCACTCTAAAATCAATTAAAAAACATGTCCTCAGGTGAAGATTTAAAAAAAGTCCATAGTTTTTCTGGTGCTTTTTTCAGTTGTGAGTAATCTCTTCTTTCCATCTGGGAACTGGAAAGACTCTCAAGGATTTCTATATTTTAAAGTTCTTAAGTCTATTCTCCTTGGGATCGGTGGGTCCTTGGGAAGAACTCCTTGCAAAATCTTTTCTTAAAATCAGAAAAGTTTCCCCTTGCTATGGATTGCACAGTATCCCTCCCCCCAGACAAGGTATGTTGGAGTTCTAAACCTCAGTTATTTCAGAATGTAATTTCATCTGAAGACAGAGCCATTATAGAGGTAATGAAATTTAAATGAAGTCACTAGAGTGGTTTCTAATTCAAAATGAGTGGCGTCCTTATAAAAAGGAAATTTGGACACAGAGACTGACATGCATAGAGAGAAGATGATGTGAATAAGACATGGAGGAGACAGTCAAGTACAAGCCATGGAAAGAAGGCTGAAATAGATCCTTCCCGCACAGTCCTCAAAAAGAACCAACTCTACCAACAACTCCAAAACTGTGAGACAATCAATTTCTAAGTCGCCCAGTTTGTGGTAATTATGGCAGCTATAGCAAACTACCCCTATTACTAAGTTAATCAACTGCCATATCTATTTTTTTATTTCCTTCTACAGCTTTTACTCACCTGCTAGTGAATTTTTCCCTGCATAAATTTCTTCTCTTAGTCCCTATTTTTCCTTCCTGACTACCACCTCTTTAATTTTGTTCTGTGTTTTAAGATACTTCTTACACTTAATTTGCAAGATGTTATTTTCACTTAACAGTGACACTCCTCTTTCAGTTTGTCAACAGAATTTTTATAATGTTAAGATCTTGACAGTTCTAGAAAGTTTCTTTGTCCTCTAGTTGAATCTCCCTAAATATGCTTATTATTTCTTTCTTTTGCAAAAGCTATGATCTAATAGTTCAAAGAACTGTCTGAATAGGAGTTTCCTATTCTGTACATTCTATTGTTGTTTCCACTGATACTGCATTCCTTAGGTGAACTATTATTTTACTTGGCATCAGCTCTCAGCATCCCTCAGGAAGCCGCAAACAAGGGACCAAGAGACTAAGTTTTCTACTAAAGCATCAGTAGGCTATTTCTCTATTCACAGGTCTCCAAAGTTGCAATCTCGAGTTCTAGCCCACCAGCACACTGAGCCCTTCAGAACAACTCCTTTGGAAATCCTCTGATGGGAATGATCAAGTAAGCTTCCTAGGAACAACCAGTTGCTCAGTTCACTCAACAAACATCTATTTATAGATTGCATCTATAGTTTTTGGCCATATTTGTCCAACAACATTTATTCTACTGAGTATTTCATTTAGGAATTATGTTTTAACTAAAGGCCTGGTGCACGAAATTCATGCATGGGAGGGGGGTGTCCTTCAGCCCAGCCTACTCCCTCTCCAATCTGAGACCCCTTGAGGGATGTCTGACTGTCCGTTAAGGCCTGATCCAGGTAAGTGCCTGCTTTCCTGATTGCCCCTAACCACTTTTGCCTGCCAGCCTGATTGATGCCTAACTGCTTCCCTGCCTGCCTGTTTACCCCTAACTGCCCTAACCTGTGGGCCTGGTCACCCCTAAATGCCCTCCACTGCAGGCCTGGTCATCCCTAACTCCCCTTCCCTGCAGGCCTAGGTCCCCCCAACTGCCCTTCCCTGCAGGCCTGGTCACCCCCAACTTCCTCTACCGTCCCAGTCACCCCTTAACTGCCCTCCCCTGCTGGCCTGGTCACCCCTAATTGCCCTCCCCTGCAGGCTTGATCACCCCCAACTCCCCTCCCTTGCAGGCCTGGTCCCTCCCAATTTCCCTCCCCTGTGGCCTGATCACCCACAACTGCCCTCCCTTGCAGGCCTGGTCCCTGCCAACTGCCCTCCCCTGCTGGCCATCTTGTGGTGGCCATCTTGTGGTGGCCATCTTGTGTCTACAATATTCTATATAACAACCATTGCAAAGAAGTTTTATTAGCACAAGCAGTAGCAAAAGGCAAAAGAGGAGGTGGCTTTGCTCCAATACAGTGGAAACTTCTTTTTCATGATTAACCAGCCTTCCAACAATTCAATCTCTTTAAATTGTACTTCAAGAGTACTAAAATCTTTCAATTTAATAGCTTCTCCCTTTCTTCTGAGAAGTATGCTAATTCCTTCTGATGATGTAAGTAGGCTTTGAATACAAATGAATTTTTTTATATCAAGTATTTTAATATATAGCTAAAGCTCTGTCTCAGGCACACACTGACTTCACTTTCTTTAATTCTTCTTTAGGATTCAAATAACACCTATTAAACACCACTTCTAAAACTATTTTAACTTTGCTCTCTCAAAACTGAAATATTACTCTGAACCCATAAACTTTGTCAGTACACGTTAATTTATATCCACATGATCATTGCACTTTTAAATTAATTCAAGTGCTCAAAATATCAGTTAAGGATAACACTGTTTGAAGCTGATAACTATCCTTCAACAATCTGCAAAGTAAGAATCATTCACACAGAGTAAATGATTCTTTTTAGTTTATAAATCTTCCTTTGGACTATCAATACATTTCGGCAATGAAATAGCTAATCACATTTATTCACCTAATGCTGAAAGAAGACATTATAGCAGCTTGGATTTCATTAGGCTCACCAATTTTATGACATCATTGAATGTGGAATTCAGAATTACAGGAAATTTTAATATTACAAGAGCTTCTCTGTGAGTAAGATAATATATCAGTTTTTTTTTAGATTGAACTTAATGTAAAGCCTTTATACCTTCCTGTTACTACCAATTCCCAACTTCCACCATTCCATTATACTGTATCTTGTATGTTTCAAAATATTCATTGTTTTCACTTTGAATATTTCATCCGCTGTTGATTTTGGAACTTCTCTACCAAGTAAATCATGTTGTTCCAGGTGTTTTTCTTCAAGAATTCTATACAGCATTCTAATTAAGGGCCACGCCAATATGTATGGATTCACATCTGTGATAAACACCTTTTGAATTAAACAATGTTCTGTATTAGTATCGTCTTTATGAGATAGGCCAGTAAACCTGGACAAGTGGAATAGGGAAACTGAGGCAGACAGCTGAACAAACTAGCAGAGCAATTTACAGCACATACAGAAGGTCTTCTCCCTGTAATAATATCTAGGCTTCAGTTGTATTTCAGCCCCAGACCCAGAAAAACAGCAAAATTAGGTGGGGCCACAAGGACCAGCTGCAATGACTAAGACCCCCTGCCCTACACTGACCGATCAGTGGAAACCAGGGCCCTGGAGAACCACACCTAGAGACCTGCTTAATATGCTGCTAATATCCTCCCCTGAGATTCCCACCTGAGAAAGAGATAAAACCTCAAGACAAAGGACCCAGACCCAGCTGATGCTCACCCTCTGGGGAGCATCCCCAACCTCACCATTCCCTTTCCCCTCTTCTTCCCTCACGTTTTCCCTCATAGGCATGCATCTCCTAAACCCTAAGGGACCCTAAGAGCAAAATGGGCAGAGGCAACTCCTTGCAGGCTAGTCCACTGACCCTATTTCCAAGGCTCCCTTTTCTCTGACTTCCCAGAGAGATAGGGCAGCCCCGCCTCAGTTCTCCTGTTGCTTCTTCTATGCTAAGCCTCCCTCCCCTTTTTTAATTCTTTATTGTTTAAAGTATTACATATAGTATTCCATAGGTCTCCTTCCCCCCCCCCCATTGACTTTTCCCTGGCCACCGCCAACCCCAGCACATGCCCGCACCCTCCTGGTTGTCTGTGTCCATGTAATCCCTTTCTTGTTTTATATCCCCAGCTTCAATAAATGCTCCCTCATAGTCAGTCATCGGACTCGAGTTGTGAAATTTTCCGCCATGCGCCGAAACCGGTTTGGCTCAGTGGATAGAGCGTCGGCCTGCAGACTGAGGGGTCCCGGGTTCGATTCCGGTCAAGGGCACGTACATTGGTTGCAGGCACATCCCCAGTGGGGGGCGTGCAGGAGGCAGCTGATCGATGTCTCTCTCTCATCGATGTTTCTGACTTTCTATCCCTCTCCTTCCCTCTCTGTGAAAAATCAATAAAATATGTTTTAAAAAAAAAATGTTCCTCTATGAAGTCAAGAACCCACACTGGTCCTAGGCAGACCTCCTCAAGGGCCAGGTCTCCTTTCTGGTAACATTATGTCTTTGACAAATCTTCAACATATCTAATAGGATAATTGAAAGGGCAATTTCTCCATTTCCTTTTCCTCACTGCTCCCAAACAGTGTTCCATACAGGCAGGAACAAAGCACAGTGAGGTAGGTATCTGGGCTTTACGAATTGTGCAATCTTATAACTAGCTTCTTTTTAGAATATATATATATATATATATTGATTTCAGAGAGGACAGGAGAGGGGGAGAGAGATAGAAACATTAATGATGAGAGAGAATCATTGATCAGCTGCCTCCTGCATGCTCCCTACTTGGGGACTGAGCCAGAAATCCTGACCAGAAATTGAAGAATGACCTCCTGGTTCCTAGGTTGACATTCAACACTGAGCCACACCAGCCAAGCCAATGGCTATATTTTCTTTATTGAATCAATTGAATTATATATGTTCAATTGATATAAGCACTCGTTCTTTAAATTCTAAAGTCAAACATATAATGAATCCTATCAAACTCAGGTTTGACAAATTGTCACATCAAAAGCCCATAATAATTAAAAATTAAACAACAAGCAAAAAAACTAACAAAATTGTTTTCCATTAGAGAACACTGAATATAAAAATAATAATCAGCTAACACTCATGCTCTTTTCTATCTTAACAGTATAATTATGAAAATTAAGACAAAGTTAAGATAATTTTATATACACAAACACATAAATTTCCTGATGATTAAATAACATATACATATATAATTAAAGTAATAATTAGAGAGAAAATTATTTAACAGGAAATTCAGGATTACTACATGTTATAGCCACCACACAACTCTTTTTTGTTTAGAATGCATAGCTACACATGTTTCTGAATTCAAGTAGTTTATAAAGGATCTACATAAAGAATGTTTAAATATAATTTTGCCGATTATAAATCTCTGAATATTTGTTTTATAAAATGCTTTTATATGTTTGAGAACTATAAAAATATATACAACCATCAAAATCTTGCTAAATTACTTGCAACCTATATCACCATTTAGCTCGTAATCGTTACAAAATCAAGCAGCCAATCAAATGTGGCCCACCATATCATTATGCTGCAAAACAAAATGGAAGCCACCAACTTTGCTCCAGCTATCTCTTGCTAAAGTCAGAATGAGCCCAGTGTTGCTAGACCTTCCAATTTTTGAACAGAAGACAAAGAACTAGATGTTACTATGCTATCTTCCATTTGATAGCAATTTCAGAGTTTCCACCTCTCAATTAATAACCTCTACTATGGACAGATCAATCCTAATAGCTGGTGTGGGTATCCCTAAAAATATTTTAAGTCAATACCCTTCACAAATCATTGTTTGAATGAAGTATTTGGGCATAGTGTTGTGGGTACACTACAGAATGAGTGGATCTTCAGAATGGAGCCTATCTCCTTCAACCCCATCCTCATCTACTTCTGAGTCTACTGTGTCATCTCATTGTGGCCTGGAGCATTACTGCACTCTACGGCTCTGAGAATCATGCTAGGAGTGCCCACCCAGCAAAGTCTTTAGTTTCCCAAGATGCAGATTGTGACTAAAAACCTTGAACCAAGAGTAGGGCCCTGGCCCAGCTCTTCAAGTCCCTCTACGATCAGTATCAACCATAAGTGTTATTTAACAGTCAAATTTTTTAATGACTGGTTTGATGGTCTAGTGCAAAAATTAGTATATCTGACCAGAGCCCAGGCTAAATGCAATCGAAGCCATCTTCCTCATGAAGGCAGGCCAAGGAAGTATTTTCATGTAATACAAAGATTTCTCTCAAAATACTTCTCTAGTTTTTATATCATTTTACCCATAGTTTCATTTTTAAGAATCTTATAAAAATAACCAGCATTTCCCAGAAAGATTTCTAACAAGGATAGTCAGCCACATTATATATAATAATATTTAAAATACACATCATATAATATTAAAATATACATTAAATATATAAAATATATATTTATAGTAATAAAAGGTTGACAACAAAGGAAAAATAATTAAATAATAAGTTATCCCATAAAATAGAATGCTGTGAAGTTATTAAAAACATGTTCTTATAATTTATCAAGTAAAAAAAGCAAGTTATACTAATTTTTAAAAATAAATATATTTGCATATGTACATATATTACATAATGTTTAACTATATTAAAAATATAGCATATATTTGTAAAGATCTGGGGAAATATACACCATAAGATTAATGGTTATCCCACCACTACAGTTTTTAATTTTCTTCTTTATACTTTTCTACATATTCCAAATTTTCTATAAGAAAATGTGTCACTTGTAGTGGAGGTGGGATATGCCAGTAAAAGAGGGAAAGATTTTTTTTCAATGAACAATCAAGGCTACATTTTTTTTATACTATAGAATAAGAGTCAGCAAAACTTTTTCTTTAAAGGGCCAGTCAGTAAATATTTTAGGCTTCATAGACAAATAGTGTCTGTCACTACTACTCAACTCTGTCATTGTAGCACAAAAGCCATGAATGACCTGAATAAGCACAGCTATGTTCCAATAAAACTTTATAGATAGAGAAACCTGGATTCATATACATTCTTTCAAATTTTTTTCAGCCATTTAAAAATAGAAAAACCAGTTAGCTCATAATCAGTACAGAATCAAGCAGCCAATCAAATGTGGCCCCCACTGGCCAGTTTGCCAACTGCTGCTAGAGAACATAGACAAAATGCTCTAAGACTGGAAAATGTCCAATGCTGCTGCTATTAACAATCAACTATAGCTAGTTTTTAATAACCACAATACATTCATAAGCTATCTAATAAGGATACAACTTCTTAATAAAGCCTTTTTAAAGAATAGTTGCAAAATGAACCTTATGATAGCTAGGAATTTAATGGGCTTGTTATAGGCTTAGTAATATTAGTCAATTAAATATTAAGAGTTTATCTGCCAAAATTATAACATATTTCAAAAGAAATTCATCGTAAGTGCTTTTATTTGACAGCAATTAGATAGTAAAACAAGCTGTCTACTGAAGGCACTTCTAGTTCATGTCAAAAGAAATCACACCAGTAAAATTTAAGTTAGAACAACATTAGTAACATTAAGACAAATTACATTCCAAATGAACTAAGAAGTGGTAACTTTCTAATAATTTAGCTTTTAAAACATACTCTAGACTTCGTTCTAAAAGACTAGAAATTCATCTCAAGAGAACAACACTTTTCCACTTAGAAGGTGTTATCTTCTAAAGAGTGGACAGACTGCCTTAGCTGGTTTGGCTCAGTGGATAGAGCCTGCAGACTGAAGGGTCCCAAGTTCAATTTCAGTCAAGAGCACATGCCCGGTTTGTGGGCTCGATCCCCAGAGGCAGCCAATTAATGTTTCTCTCTCATCATTGACGTTTCTATCTCTCTCTCTCCCTCTCCCTGCCTCTCTAAAATCAACAAAAAGAATTTTATTTTTCTAAAATAAAATAAAGAGTAGACAGACTTAACACCAGTCTCAAGAGAAAAATGGGTTCAGTGGATTAGGTCAGAGATTTTATTGTTCCTAAAACTTCTTAGGTAAGGGAATTAATACCTATTGTTACACAGTAATTGACTTGCCTAATTTCTTGAGGGCTAAACTGAATAAAGCATCCCAACCGTTCTGAAATGCATCTCAAAAAAGAAAATCACACTGGCAAATTCAATGGCACATACAAATTAATGATTTCAAGTCCAAGACAAAATTATCAGTAAGTAGTTCAATGTTGCAATTTTATGCTCCCCAGGGATTCAGCAAAGGGAAGACAGACACATGCCCATGTATTTCCCCAGTAACAGAGACGGTTTTGACAGAATGGGTATGGCAACAAGCAGAACATTCAGGAATGCATAATCCCCTAAGCCAGTGGTAGGCAAACTCATTAGTCAACAGAGCCAAATAGCAACAGTACAAGGATTGAAATTTCTTTTGAGAGCCAAGTTTTTTAAACTTAAACTTCTAACGCCACTTCTTCAAAATAGACTCGCCCAGGTCGTGGTATTTTGTGGAAGAGCCACCCTCAAGGGGCCAAAGAGCCGCATGTGGCTCTCGAGCCGCAGTTTGCCGACCACAGCTCTAAGCACAGAAGGTTACTCTCTTGAGACTCTTGTTCCTCTGGGCCCTGTTGGTCCTCCTGTAGTGGCCTCTATAGCCCTCGGCCATTGGGGCCCCACACAATGGACCAGTGGATGCAGCGGGAAAACACAAGCCAGGCTACCCTGATGTGAACTGGACCTGGCTCCATGGAAAGGAATCTCTGGACGATGGCTCTGATTTTAGCTCTACTGAAGCCGTAGCTACACTTCTTCTAAGTGACTGGACGAAGGGAAATGGGAGTTTGGAAACCCAGCGATGTAAAACTTTCTACTATGTCTCACCCTCCTGTGGGAGCCTCTGGAAATGCTTATTCCCGGGGTATTCCAAAAACCCTACCAAGCAATCGGCCTCTCCTCTCCTGTAACATCTGCATTACACATAACCTATACTTTATTATAGAAGATGTAATTTTTTTTTTTTTACTGATAATCCTCACCGGAAGATATTTTCTCCATTGGTCATTAAAGAGAGAGTGGAGAGAGAAGTGGGAGAGACATAGAGAAACATCAATGTGAGAAAGACTGGTTGCCTCCCACCGGCGCCCCAAACGGGGGCGTGGGATCAAACCCACAACCGAGGCATGTGCCCTTGACTGGGAATCGAGCCCTTGATCCTTCGTCCCCAGGCCAACTGCTCTAACCTGGCCAGGGCTAGTAATTTTTAAGGTATTAACTGTATTGTTTTTGATAAGTCCTTTCTACTTTTCTGTGCACTAACAGGAATAGGAGGTGATAAGAGAAAAACAAAGAGGAATCAAAGAATCAATGACAAAGCCTTCATTAAATTCCTTAAACAGGCCTTCAAGACTTTCATTAACCTATTGATAGATTTCTGCTAATCCTAATTTCCATCCAAATAACCTAAGCAAACAAACTAAAAAAGCTAAATTAAACTACATATTCGCATTTGGTTTGGCTACAGTTAAATCACTGCAATTTTAAAAAGTAACAGGATGATTTTTTTTTTTTTTTGAGACTGAGCTCTTTATAAGAATCCACCAACTTCTCATTACTGTCAAATATTACATAACTAGAGCCTGGGTGCATGAAATTCCTGCACAGGGGCGGAGGGTCCCTCAGCCCGACCTCTCCAATCTGGGAGCCCTGGGGGGGGGGGCCAACTGCCAGTTTGACGACTGGACATCCCTCTCGCAATCCAGGACCTCTGACCTCTAACCACTCTGCCTGCCTGATCCCCCTAACTGCCCTCCCCTGCTGGCCTGATCCCCCTAATTGTCCTGCCCTGCTGACCTGATCCCCCTAACTGTCCTCCCCTGCCGGCCTGGTTGGCCCTATTAACTTTTTTTTTTTAATCTTATCCCCTCACACACAATTGTATTTGAATTTCTTATTGGCTTCTCCCTCTCAATTTTTCTCTCTCCTTTATGTAAGACTTTTTTCCTACTGACTCATCATTTATAAATTTTTCTTTCCTCCTTATTTCTTACTTCTGTTCCATCATCCTTCTTCCCATCTTTCACTTACCCCCCCTCCCTCCCCACATTCCTTCTTTCCTTTATCTTTATCCCTACCCTCTCTACCCTTTTCCTTCCTTCCCACCTCAATTTTTTTCTTCACTTCCTCCCTCAGACCTGCTTTGCTCCCTCCCTCATTTCTTTCTTCTTCACATTCTCCTTTTAAGCTCTATCTTTAAAACTCTTCTTCCTTCCCTCTTTCTCTCTCATCCTCCCTTTCCCATACATTTTTCTCTACTTACTTCTACTGTTTTAATATCTATCTATCTACCTGCCCAATTATTCACTATCATTTATCTTTTTTCTTTTCTGACTCCTACTTTTAAAATCTATCCTTAGTACACAACTATACTTGATTTTTTTAAAATAAATCTTTATTGTTCAGATTATTACAATTGTTCTTCTTTTTTCCCCCCATAGCTTCCCTCCACCTGGCTCCCACCGCACCCTCTGCCCTTACCACCCCCCCCATTTCCTCATCCATAGGTGTATGATTTTTGTCCAGTCTCTCCCTGCACCCACCCCCATTTCTTTCCCCCTGAGGATTATCAGTCCACTCCCTTTCTGTGCCCCTGATTTTCATTATAGCTCCTACAGGTCACTCATACATCCTCTTTCCTTCTTTAACTCTGCTTTCTACTGACTCCTTGTAAAGTTCTTCCCTCCCTCCCTCCTTTTTTTTTAATATATTTTATTGATTTTTTTTACAGAGAGGAAGAGAGATAGTTAGAAACATCGATGAGAGAGACATTGATCAGCTGCCTCTTGCACGCCCCCTACTGGGGATGTGCCCGCAACCAAGGTACATGCCCTTGACCGGAATCGAATCTGGGACCTTTCAGTCCGCAGACCTACGCTCTATCCACTGGGCCAAACCAGTTTCAGCCCTCCCTCCTTCTTAAAGCTTCCATTGGGGGGGGGGGGAACTAACCCCCAGCCCAGGGCTCACCGCAGCCATGTGTTCGTTGCCCTCCTTCCCCAGCCTCCCCACAGCCATCCTGCTCCCATTACCTGCCCAGGATGCCCAGCCCAGCAAGAGTGGCCGAGGCCCTCGTGGCACCTCCTGCCGACAAGGCCTCAGACCAGCCACACTCTGTCCCAGACTCGTGGGCACCTCCCCACCAACGGCTTGCATCAGGGGCCACCTCCTTTCTCCTGCGACTGGGCAGGGTTCCTGCACTGCCCCTCTCTGCCGCCACCCCCACCCTGATCAAAACCCCTTCCCGAGTGCAGCCCCACATTTCCTTCCCTTTTCCAACCCTGTGTCTTTTTCTTGTTCCCTTTTTGTATTTCTGTTTCTCCTCTCGGCCTGTCTGCATGCAGGCCTGCCTTCCTCTCCCTCTCCTTTCTTTTTTTTTCTTTTTTTAAATATATTTTTATTGATTTTTTACAGAGAGGAAGGGAGAGGGATAGAGAGTTAACATCGATGAGAGAGATACATCAATTAGCCGCCTCCTGCATACTCCCTATTGGGGATGTGCCCACAACCAAGATACACGCCCTTGACCGGAATAGAACCCGGGACCCTTCAGTCTACAGGCCGATGCTCTATCCACTGAGCCAAACCAGTTTTGGCTCCCTCTCCTTTCTTATCCTCTATTGTATCCTATCCTACCCCAGGCCTTGCAGCTGCCTGAGCAGAGTTCGGGGACCCAGCCTGCTGATCCGATCGTGACATTACGGCCTAATGGATAATTTGCATATTTCTCTATTACTAGTATAGATACATAATTTGTACTAATAAATATAAATAAAAATGTGTTAATGAAGTCAACTGAAATAAAGTGTAAACAGAACCAACCAAATAAACGCAATAAAATGCCATTAAAATGCTAGCAACAAGAAAAAAAAGAAAGCCTCTCTCTATGCTGTGTCATTGTGAAAAGCCGCACTGCCCATAAACCAGAACGGGACTTGACCTGAACTGAATCCATAGCACAGTGAAGTGCTTTATAACTGAATTTCACTATCCAACTGAATAATTCATTATTTTTAATGAATTTCCTCTGTTCTGTAAGTAGCTATAGCCAGTCAGCAAAATCAACCATTATAAACTGGGAAACTGCAGAGAAAGTTTTCAAGTAAGTCCATTTAAAACTTGCTTAGTCTGCCTATTTTCCCTTTTATATTTATTACTGTTAGTTCCTATGGCTTGAGATGAAATTTTATAGGACTCATTATCAAGTGGACATTGATGATTGTCTACACAACATCCATTCCATCCTATACCTTTTTTTACAGTACCATAAATTTAACTCAGATAATGACCAGTTACCCGCAAAGCCAATGTGAGTAAGTAAAGCTGCCCCCACTCCAACCTCCCCTGGTAAACCCAGTAGATCTAAAGGTAACCCTATTCCCCTTGCCACCATGGTGACTCAGACACTCAGGCCTAAACTAAGGCATTCCCCTGGATTTTGTTTAAGAAAAAAATATGTGATTTAATTCAAGCTAATGACCCAACAGGAGGTGTTTGGGGGAGGGGGAGTATCTGAGAATGGCACTGTCTTACTGTTGTAAGAAAGCTACCAAATGAGAGATGCCCTCTATTTAAGAGGGTGAAGCCACTGTGATGAAAGTTAGCCCGAGGACAAAGCCAGCACACAGAAGGCAAAGATGAGAAATAATCTCAGTCAATGGATTAAACCAGTCTTCAAGTCAGCTCTACCTCAGCCTTCAAGTTACATTTTAATAACAAATATACTTATGTTTTAAGCTTGTTTGAATCAAGTTCTATGCTTGCACTGTAACTAGTACACAAATATAAATGAAAATAAAATTATGTGGTCAATCTTTTTCTTCCTTTAATCCATTATTCTATATAATAAAAGGGTAATATGCAAATCAACCAAATGGCAGGACTGGTTGCTATGATGTGCACTGACCACCAGGGGGCAGATGCTCGACACAGGAGCTGCCCCCCTGATGGTCAGTGACCTCCCACAGGGGAAGCACGGCTCAGCCAGAAGCCAGGCTGACGGCTAGCAAGCACAGTGGTGGCGGCAAGAGGATGGGCTGAGGGGACCACCGCCCCCATAGTGCACAAATGTCATGCACTGGGCATCTAGTCTTACATAAATTATAATGATAAACGAGCTAGCCACATAAAATTATAAAATTTTCATAATTTCATAGTTTGGAAACCTTTTAAAATAAAAATAAAAATCTGCCAAAACTGGTTTGGCTCAGTGGATAGAGTTTCAGCCTGCGGACTGAAAAGTCCCAGGTGTGATTCCGGTCAAGGGCATGTACCTTGGTTGCAGGCACATCCCTAGTGGTGGGTGTGCAGAAGGCAGCTGATCGACATTTCTCTCTCATCAATGTTTCTAGCTCTCTGTCCCTCTCCCTTTCCCGCTGTGAAAAATCAATAAAATATATTTAAAAATAAAAAAATAAGAATAAAAATAAAAAAAACATTAAATAGCAATTAAACAGAAAATTATAACAATAAAAGGGGATTGCACTCAATTTAACTTTCAGATGCAAAGCTCTTCTTTGGGTTGAAATTCAGCATTGCCAGGTAGAAGAAAAAATGTATAAATTTTACAGTAAGACCAAGTGAAGTGTGGGAGAACAAGTGAAAGATAAACACTGGGTGAAAAAGAAGTTGGAAAATTAATACACAATTCTAAAAATAACAATAAATTTAGCCAATATAGTTCTTCCATAAGAACTTCTAATACAATCTCTTCAGACAGGGCAAGTTTATGTAAAATTAATAAAAAAAGAAAAAAAAACAGCAATTTTATGACACCTCCAAGAGGGCAAAAGTTATCTCCTAGTCCAATTATCTTTCTGCTGTACTTCAGTGCCTTCAGTTGATGAATGAACAGCAGAAGCATGTCAGGTGCCAATCAATGGATGATGTCTCATGCTTGTAACATCCAAATTTCCAGGAGAAACAATAAAGCTTTGATATTGTTTCTAATGGCTTCTATTCTTCCTACCTATAGTTCCCATACTTCTATCTTCTTAGCCTCAGAAAGACCTAAAGAGAGGGTGAATCCCTGTCCGCCCCTGCAGAGCTAGCCTATCAGACCAATGGTGGAAGAGATAGAAAAACGCAGTGACAAAACACTGGAGTCAGAAAAAAACATAGGCATGAAGTCGGCACAGGTCAGGAGGTCACTGGTTTCACTTACTAGGGGAAGAATGTGAAATTATTCCAATGTCTTATTTCTTATGAAGAACTTATTCAAAAACCATCTTCTTTCTTAATCCTCCTCTATATTAAGCATTTTATCAAAAAAAGGGAAGACAATCACCTTTAAAAGAGGGTGACTGCTATCAATAACCAGTTTTTTTAAGAGGTAAGCTTAACTTTTACCAAAAAGCTAAAGTCTCCTAAAATAAATAACTTTTCTCCCACGAACTCTTTGAGGGCAGGTAATTTATTTATATTTGATTAAAATCAGCAAATATTCCAGAGATGACCAGATTCAAGATGAGCATGTCCAAATTAAGTACTTTTTTATCTGAGCCAAAATCAATTAGAAAATATAACTAACATATCTAAACTCAGTTAACAGCAAAAAAATGACAACCTACTGAGAAATGAACCTAAGGCAAAATATTTAAGAACCATCTTAAAAACTAGAAAAGTTTACTAAGACATCAAAAAACAGCTAGATAAGAGATACTAGGTTCCTGGACACTTAGTATCAAAATTGTAAATATATTAATTAAGTCAATACCCTGAAGAAGCAATACCAAGAAAAAATGTCCGCAGGATTTTGATGAAACCACACAAGTTTCTATTTCAGTTCACTGGAAAGAGAAAATGTTCAAAACTGTAATATTTTTTGAAACATAAAACCAATAAAGGAAACTTACTCTACCAAATATAAAACAGCACAAAAACAACAGTAATCGAAACAGTGTGCAACTGGAGATAAAGTGTTTAACTTGAGATATAAATCAATGGAATAAAGTATACCATGTCCAGAAATAGATGCATGTAAATATAGAAATTTGACACATGATAAAGGAAGCATTTCTAATCTTTAAGAAAGAACAAAGTATTCAATAAATGAGTCCAACAAAACTGTCTACAGTTCCAATAAACCATTATCAGTGCAAATTAAATAGATTCATCATCTACAATTTTTGCAAGAGAACAGAAACTGGCTCACCATTTTCAAAGACGTTTGGAAGAAGTTACCAAATTTTTAAATATACATATCCTTCAAGCCAGTAGTTATATCTATCTTATAGAAGTACATGTACATATATCCACAAAGATGTAAACAGAGGATGAACATCAAGCATGTCAAACTTGCAGCCGGCAGCTCGCCAGCCACGAGTTTGACATGCTTGATATACAATATGTCAGCTGTGATATAAAAATTCTAGAAGCAATTAGTAAATTAACAGTTAAATAAACAATGACACATCCATAATATGGCATAATAAATAGTAAAAGAATAAAATACTACTATTTGTATCAGGATGATAAAGTCTGTACATACTGTATGTGCTAAGTGAAACAGGAAAACTAAGTGTAATAGTTGCCATTTAAATTTTTAAAAATGAAATTCTGTGTCTATGTAAATGCAAAGAACAATCCAGGAGGATTCATATCAGTTAATAGGGGCCCTTTCAGGGGAAAAAAAAGAATCAAGGTAGGGTATATGAAGGGAGAGTTTTAATAGTCTATAGTGTCTTGTGTTTTTTTTTCCTCAATAAGCAAGATCTCTCTGTCTCTTTCTCTCTTTCTCTCCTTCTCCCTCCCTCCCCCCTACCCCCCCTTCTTCTCTCCAGGCTTACCATACCTCTTTCTTTCAACCTGAGAGTAATCTGAAGGGCCTTTGTAAATCATAAAGGTAAAGTGACTTAGAGTTTTCCAAACTGGGACCCTACAATAAACAGAGTCTCTCTGTTTTAGTAAAATTAAGAATGAGAGGGGCAAAAAGAGGCTGACTACCTTAATACTAGGAAAAAAGTAACAAACTCATTTAGCAGTCTCTACCTGGGACCTCAAGGCCTAAGGGGAAAGCGTTTTGAATAGTATGACCTCAACACCAGTACCAGGAAGGAAACCCAATTGTTGTAAAGCCAATAGGGAAATCCCATTCCCATTGCCACAGGGCTGTTTCAGGGATGAGAACTACCATCCAAGTCTCAGTTTTCTCCTCTCCATTTCCTGTCTCTAATTACTAGATCCAAGGTGGTCCAACTGCAGCAAAGCGCAGGATTCTCCTTCCAAGGGAAAGAATGCTTTTGCTCCTGCTAGATGTAAAGAAAGAAATATATAGCATGGATGCTGGCGCACAGTCAGTCATCTTACAACCACACAAGAAAACACCCTGAAGAAGAAAAAGACCTTCATGACTTCTTCAGAAGAAGGCCAAGCACAGGGCCAGAAAAATAGTCAGAACTCTGAACTTGCCTGAAGGTCACAAACTCATTAGTCAACAGAGCCAAATAGCAACAGTACAACAACTGAAATTTCTTTTTGAGAGTCACATTTTTTAAACTTAAACTTCTTCTAATGCCACCTCTTCAAAATAGACTCGCCCAGGCCTTGGTATTTTGTGGAAGAGCCACACCCAAGGGGCCAAAGAGCCGCAGTTTGCCCACCACGGAACTAGACTAATAAGTAACCTTTCATTGCTAAAGCCAATTTAATTTGGTTTTTCCATTAACTACACTGAAAGCATCCCTGTTGACGGAATGGGATAAGTAACACCTAATGCCAATTCTTGATCTGATTTTCTGAAATCTGTATAGAATTGCATTTTCTTTATCTATCTGTACTGATATTATACCCGTATTGATATTGATATCCCTGTTGAATATTAGCTATTTCCTACAGATGACAGGTTGCTTGCGAATTTTATCACAAATAATGTTCAATGAACACTCCTGTGCATACCTTCAGACATTCCTATTATTATTTCTATAGGACAGATCCATAGATATGAAATTACTAGGTGACAGTGTATTCCTTTTCTGCTTGCCTTCTCACCAGTAAATTTTCACAACCCTGAGAGATAAGGCAAGCCAAAGAAGAAGCCTACACAGGAAACGAAAAGCTGCATTATGATAAGCATTTGGTGAAGAATTTCAAACTGAAAACTAAGAAAAAAAGTCTTGCCGAAACCGGTATGTATGGCTCAGTGGATAGAGCGTCGGACTGCGAACTCAAAGGTCCCAGGTTCGATTCCGGTCAAGGTCATGTGCCTTGGTGGCGGGCACATCCCCAGTAGGGATGTGCAGGAGGCAGCTGATTGATGTCTCTCTCTCATCGATGTTTCTAGCTCTCTCTCTCTCCCTTCCTCTCTGTAAAAAATCAATAAAATATATTTAAGAAAAAAAGAAAAGAAAAGAAGCCTTATGTCACCTGCCACTGTAATGAGAACTCCTTGGTCAAAGAATAAAAGTCCATAAAGGGCTTATGCGATGACTGAGTTACCATGTAACCATACCTAACTCAATACCTAACTTTCCAAGGTTAGATCTAGATCAAGTTGATAGTTTTTAACTTGGGTGTTAACGGACCATTACCATCATCACTATCACCATCAATATTGTAGACATTTATATCTATATCCTGTATTTTTTTTTACACCTTTTACTTACCTGGTGGGTCACAACCTTTGATGCAGAATATTTGAGAGTGTCCCTGTTTTCTGACTCGCTCTCCTCCAATAATCTTATCTACACCTTGCTCCACTCATCTGTTCCCATGAGGATATCACGTCACTATCAGTGACTGAATCCTTCCATAATCTCAGTTCCCAGCATCTCACCCTCCAATCATCATCATCTCCTATTTTTCAAGTTCATTCCCTCCAGAAACTCAACTCAAACAATCTTTTGATCCAACTGGGACCTACATATACTCCAATGATTCTAGTACCTTTACACTCTGCTCACTCTGGATAGTCTCTATTTCCTCCTTGACCAATTTTGTTTTTCCCCAATTACAGTTGACATTCCATATTTATTATTTTATTAGTTTCAAGTGTTAGACACAACTTCACCTTTTTCACCCAGCCCCACTTCCTACTCCCTTCTACCATCAGTTTGTTTCTGTTTTGTTTGTCCATTTATTTTGTTCTTTACATCCCACTGCTAAGTGAAATTATCCGGTATTTGTCTTTCTCTGTTTGACTTCACTTAGCATAATACCCTGTAATTCCACCCATGTTTTCACAAATGGTAAAATTTCATTCGTTTTATGGCCAAGTAATATTCCATTATAAATATGTACTACATCTTCTTTATCCAGTCATCTTCCCCTTGACCACTTTACATTAAAAAGGTGTAATCAGCCAAAACCGGTGTGGCTCAGTGGATAGAGCATCAGCCTGCGGACTGAAGAGTCCCCAGTTCCATTCCGGTCAAGGGCATGTACGTTGGTTGTGGCCACATCCCCAGTGGGGGTAATGCAGGAGGCAGCTGACCTATGTTTCTCTCTCATCGATGTTTCTAACTCTCTATCCCTCTCCCTTCCTCTCTGTAAAAAATCACTAAAATATATATATATTTTTTAAAAAAGGTGTAACCATTTCCTTCATATTCCCTTCACTTCAAAATCCACCTCTGCCTTCATTGTTTTCTCCTGGCACAACTCTAACCCAGTGGGGGAGAGGACCCCCCACTTCCTCCGATATCAAAGGGGTTAAGAAGTACAAATCGGTTGGTTGGTACAGAATAGTCATGATGAGACTGTAAAACACAGTATATAGGGGATACAGCCAATAATAGTGTAATAACTATGTATGGTGTCCGGTGAGCACTAGATTTATCAATTAGTAAGTTATATATAACCACAGAGGTGCACACCCGAAACTAATATTGTATGTAAAAACTGTATGTCACATGTAATGGGGGGGGAGGGAAAAAGACATTTAAAAAAACACATTAAAGACTAGGTGATTCCAACTTTTAAAAAATCCAGCAGCCGAGACCGGTTTGGCTCAGTGGCTAGAGTGTCAGCCTGCAGACTGAAAGGTCCCAGGTTCGATTCTGGTTGGGGGGCCTGCACCTTGCTTGCGGGCACATCCCCACTGTGGGGCGTGCAGGAGGCGGCTGATCGATGTCTCTCTCTCTCATCGATGTTTCTGACTTTCTATCTCTCTCCCTTCCTCTCTGTAAAAAAATCAATAAAATATATTTTTAAAAAAAAAGAAAGAAAAAAAAATCCAGCAACCTAGTTTTGCTCAGTTGCACATAGCAAGTTACTTCTCTTGACTCTGCGGTGCAAATATGGAGGGGCTCCATTTCTAGAGCAGCCCAGACCGCATGGGAAAGGCATAATCATCCCTGGGGAAACCAGCTGCACACGCCGCCGGTGGCTGGAGGGGCAGGGAAGCACCGGTCTGGCTGCCTGCAGCTCTGAGAAGGCCCGCGGGCGGTCGGGGCTGCTTCCGGGGTGCTGGGGAGGAGGACGGGGATTCCGCTGCAGAGGCATCTCCCCCACACCTTACAGACCAGGCCTGCTCGGCGGGACTGAGCACCTCCACCTTCGGGGCAGGCCGGAGTCATGTACCCCCCCAGGTTCATGGAGCTGGCGGGGGAAGGGCGAGGAGCACACGTTACCCGGAGAAGAGCCAGTTCAACGGGCCTCCTTCAGCTGGATGACGTGCGGAGCGCCCCAACCGCACGGCCGGGACCCCATGGCACCCAGGCGAAGCACCAATCCAACACCCGATTCCCGCGCTTCGGGTCGGAAGCCGGAGCGCCAGGGCACCCACCCCTTCCTCCCGAGCCCGCCCCGCCCCCGTGCGCTGCGCCGCGCCGCGCCGCGCCGCGCCGCGCCGCGGGGTTGCCGCCCTCCCATCCC
>JAAGEH010000046.1:6380115-6565508 GCA_011751065.1 Lasiurus cinereus
CCCCCCCCCTCTCCCCATCAGCGGGCTGTGCTGGAGGAGGCGGGGTCCTCTGCCCGCCCCCCGCCGCCACCCTCCCCGCCTCCCACCCCACCCCCCTCCCCGGTCCGTGTCGGGCCGGTGCCCGAGGAGAGGCGGCGGCCCCCGCAGCGGCCGCAGGAGGGGCGGCGGCGGCGGCGGTGGGCGCCGCAGGCGATGCCCCTGCCCCGCGGCTCCGGCGGGGAGCGGTGCGATCGGCGGCGGCGGCGGCGGCGGCGGTCTAGCAGGCGGGGGGCGGCGGCGGCGGCTGCTGCTGCTGCTGCTGCAGAGGGGCCGAGAGCTGGCGGCGGCGGCGATCGTGAAGGGCATCGGCGACGGCGGTGATGGCAGTGCTGATGTGAGTGTCTGCTGCTGCTGGCTGGGGGGGTGGGGGTGGGGGGACCCCGGGGCTGCCGAGCCCGAGCCCCGCGCCCGGCCGCGAGCGGGAGGCCATGGGCGGCGGAGGGATGCTGCGCGCGCGCGCGCGGTGCAGAACCGGGGATGCCGCCGGCCACACCGACGACGACCCTCCGGCTGGGGCGCCGGGGCGGCCAGCGCCCTGGGGTGCCGAGCCCTGTGTGGGGGGGGGTCCCGGAGGCGGAGGCGGGGAGCATTAAGGAAGCGGGGGTGGATGGGGGGGTGGATGGGGGGCGTCTGCGATTGTTCTCAACACCCTTCCCCCACCCCGCCCCGTGTGTCTGTTTGTCACTTGCAGCTGAAGATGGAAAGAGCCAGGCGCAGGGGAGGCGGCGGCGGCGGCGGCGGCGGCCGCGGCCGCGGAGGCAAGAACGTAGGGGGCTCTGGCCTGAGCAAGAGCAGACTGTACCCCCAGGCCCAGCACCCCCCGTACCCCCACTACGCGGCGTTGGCCACCTCCCACCAGCCCGGGGGCGCAGCGGAGATCCAGGAGCTGGCGTCCAAGCGAGTGGACATCCAGAAGAAGCGGTTCTACCTGGACGTGAAGCAGAGCTCGCGGGGCCGGTTCCTGAAGATCGCCGAGGTGTGGGTGGGCCGGGGCCGGCAGGACAACGTCCGCAAGAGCAAGCTGACCCTGTCCCTGTCGGTGGCGGCGGAGCTCAAGGACTGCCTGGGCGACTTCATCGAGCACTACGCGCACCTGGGCCTGAAGGGCGGCCACCCCCGGCAGGAGCCCGGCCTGAGCCAGGAGCCCGGCTCCCGGCGGCGGCGGCAGCAGCAGCAGCAGCAGCAGCAGCCCCCGGCCCCGTCCCCGCCCGCGTCCGTGGGCTCCGAGGAGCTGCTGCCGCCGCAGCCGCACCCGCACCCGCACCCGCACCCGCAGCCGCAGCCGCAGCCGCAGCCGCACAGCGTCCTCAAGACGGACTACATCGAGAGGGACAACAGGAAGTACTACCTGGACCTGAAGGAGAACCAGCGCGGCCGCTTCTTGCGGATCCGGCAGACGCTGCTGCGGGGCGCCGGCCTGATGGGCTACTTCGGCCACCACGGCGGCGGGGGCGGCGGCGGCGGGGGCGCCGGGGGCCCGGAGCAGAGCATCGTGCTGCCGGCGCAGGGCCTGATCGAGTTCCGCGACGCCCTGGTGCAGCTGCTCGAGGACTACGGCGAGGGGGACCCGGACGAGCGGAGAGCGGGCGACGAGGACCCGCCGCCGGAGCTGCTCCCCGAGGGGACCTCTTTCCGAGTGGACAATAAGAGGTTCTACTTTGATGTGGGCTCTAATAAGTATGGCATTTTCCTGAAGGTAAGTGAGGTGAGGCCGCCTTACCGTAACACTATTACCGTTCCGTTCAAGGCGTGGACGAGGTTCGGGGAGAATTTCGCCAAGTACGAAGAGGACCTGCGGAGGATGTGCGACGGCCAGCAGGAGAAGAGGAGGGATGGCAGAAGGGCCAGTGGCGGCGAAGAAGAAGAAGAAGAGCAAGAAGGCCTCGACTAAGAGAGCCAAGTGGAACTCCTCCCCCATCAGGCTTTTTTTAAAAAAAATGTCAAAAATCATAAAATTGGCTTAAACGTACTGATCCCATATGAAGAAGTTTCCCCCCACCACCACATCCCCCGCCCTCTTTTTTTTTTTTTTGGCCCTTTTGTTCTTAGTGATACCTCTATAGGTTATACTTCAAGGAGTCCGATTCTCATGTTATTTTATACATAAGAACACTTGTCCGTTCGTAACGGGGAATTCCCACCTTCCCCAGAGCTAAATAGTTTTTTAGCTGCTTCATCTGCTCCAGACTATTGAATGATGCAAATCAGCACAAAAAAAAAAAAGTGACGTTCTGACCTTCTAAATACCATAACTAAGATTTACCTTGCACTATGACGTAATCCTGGAAAAAAAAAAGACGCATATATTTAATATGGAAGTGTGAATTACTATTTAATACGTTCCCCCCCCCCAAAAAAAAGTTATCCCATTCCTTCTTCATGAAAAGCTGCTAAGCTTACTACGATAGGATAGTTATCACAGAACAGAAATTGACCTCCAGGATAATATCAATATATTTATTTATCGAAGTACAAGTAGAAATACGTTAATTGTCCATTGGATAACTGAATATTGAAACAGTGCCGTTAAGAGAACAAAATCTTAGAGTTACTATAGTATTCCATAATTTAAAATTGGGTAGGTAACTTTACAGTTTATAGTTGCCATATCAAAGCCATGGGAGAGTTTTAATTGGCTCTTCTAAAGTTAGTTACAACCCCATCTTCACTCCTAGTTATTATATCGTAGATTTTTACTGACTTTCCAAAGTTTCAGGAATTACTTTTATGTCATTATTGAGGGGAAAGCATCATCCTATGGCTTTGCCATAGAAATTTTGTTGTTTTAGCTTTTCATGCTAATTTGAAGGTTGTGAGAGTTTTTTTCCCCAAAATATATCATGGACTCAAGGTGTTATATTTTATGCTTCTTCTTTAACACTATTTCAGAGGGGTTGGTGCACCAGTTAGGTGATACAAAAATACGTCTGTAACAATATATTTTGGTAGCACTTTTGCAATTGCTACCCTTAAAACTGAGTCAACACTTTCAATATAAACCTGATTTTTACAGGTGTTTTAATTCCAAGGGGGAAAAAAATGATTTTTCTAAAAAAAATTTAGAATGTAAAGTTTCAGCCTGGAAAAAATATTATTTGAAGATTGGTTATAAATATATTTGAAAGGAAAATTCAGGCATTTTCCAAGGTGCTCTTTATAATACTTAAAAAGGTTTACTTTACACAAGACTCACCCATTTACATATATTAAAAATTACTTTCCAGTAAGTGCCACAGCAATTTTTCAACACCTACGCAATTTTTTAAACAAGTGGTTATAGTGTATATGTGTACCAACCCACCCTGTATTAACTGACTGATTTTTATCTGTTGAGCTGCATTTTATTCTGAATGAAATGATTGTCTTTTATCTTGGCTGTATTCCCCTCCCACACAGTAAGTCCATAATATCATGTTTAAGGGCCAGACACTGATTTCAACCCCCAAATATAGCTCTCATTGATGAGAGCTGGCTGCATGGATTGAGATCAGAATATAGCTCTTCTTTTATATGCTATAAGTAACTCAAGATTACTTTAACAAATTTTTTTCCTTCAGAGGTTTGTCCCCAAATACATTTAAGGAAGATCATTAAGGAAGCTTTATGGTATGAATTGAGAACATTAATTTCACCGATTTATGTGACTAAAATCAAATATTCGGTAATCCAGGTGTGGGTTTGCAGACTGTATTTCACATTTCCTCAAGTAGTTTGAAGGAATGTCATTAGGTCAGTATAATTGTGGACCATCTGGATCACTGCGGAACAACTGAAGGTTATATGATAATGTTAGTTCTAGAGTTAATAGCACATGGTGGGTATTCAGACTCTAAAAGTATCAAGGATCTTTAAACAGTCCTAACTGTAAAGTAACTATTGTAGGCTTGATAAAAGTCATTTTGGGTATGTGAAGGAGTGGTATGCACTTGAATCATTGTACTACTGATTATTATTGCTGCCCATCATAGTGCCTATTAATAATAATCAACCTGTCAGATTTTGGCAAGCTGGAGCTGTGGATATTCCAGTATTTGAGTGTTCCTATCATTATTGTTATGACTGTATACTCTCTCTTAAAACCTTCCCTTCTAAAATATTTATATCCGTTAAGTCTAAATGCTTTTTTTTTTGGTTTTTAGTCTGGTAAGATTTGAGTGTGTCTATATATATATATACACATATGTGTGTATGTATATATGTGTTATACATATGTATATATACATACACACAATATTATGTCAGATTTAAAGATAAATATCTTTAATTTATTGTATATAAATATTATTAGTTTAATTTTGCACTAATATTTAAGTAAAAAATTAAGCAGCCAAATTTTCTAATTGTATGTATGCTTCAAAGTTTTTACCATCTCAAAGCTACAGATTGGATAGATGACTATAGACCATCTATTACTGGCAACTGAATATGCTTTAGAATCATTAGCCTTCTGCCAGTCCTTTTGTTTCATTTTTTTCATAGTTAATGTATTCATTGAAAAATGAAATTATGCTATTTTTTGATACTTAAAATTCCCAATCATTAGCCATAATCAAATAAGATCCAGTTCAAATGTATTGCCATGTATCTTGTAAAATAAGCTACTATTCTTACCTGTGCAATATACATTTTATTTATTGTCATTCGTGACATAAATGGACTTGCAAGTGTACATGGTGTTCTTCAAAATAACAGGATCCCTGCCTTGAAGACATTAAACTCTTAAGGCAAGAGGACGTTAGAAGTCAAAAAACGAGCATTAAAGTTAGTAACCAAAATTACTAGTTCACTGTACAATTGTAAAACACTGGTGATGTTTGCACATAATAACCCAAGCATAATGTGGTACAGACTCAAACTGTAATAATATAAGCTAATAGTATGAAATTTGGAAACGGGTTCCTCATAATCGTTGGCAGTGTGCTCCTAGCAATTGAAAGCAGCACTAATCTGTTGCTTATATGCAAAAGATGCAATGTATTATAAAAGTATTAATGTTCTGCCACATTTTATAATTTCTCTTGTTAAAGCCCCAAATTGCCATGTCCCTTAAACTTGAGTCAAACACGAGCTTATTTGCACTAAAGAGCATGGCCAAAAAATAAATGACAGGGTGGAAAAGCTAGTTGGAACCTTTTGAAATAATTGGTTCTAATGGGAGAATTTCACATTTGTCTATTTGAAAGCTATATGATCCAGGCAGACAATCTGTCAGTTCACTAATTTAATAATGCACTTTACCTTTTGTATATAAAAGATGTACATTTATGCCACTTGACAGGTGGGATGTGTTTCAATTACTATGTAGTTAGAATCTATAGGGTGATCTCTTGCATGCATATGTTTGTGTTGGAACTGCTGTACTAACAAGTTTCCATTAAATTGATGTAATGGAGAAGGAGGATAGAAGACACTTTTGAAACAAAGCCCAATACATTTAACAAAGAATTTTAAAGTAGAGTTCATATTTGTATTTTTAAGGACTAGAATCAATTAAAAAACAAAACTATTTCTAGCCCAGATTAATATTACAATTGAGACTATATCTAGTTGAGACTCCCCATAATACCCTAAAAGTTCATTTTTGGAATTTGTGCTGACAAATTTTTTTGAATGATTCTGTTTCATTGTTGATATGTGTTTAAATGACTAATGAAAAGAAAGTATATGTCTGTATTAGAATTAAAAGTATGGCTGGCTGATCTGTTGTCATTAAGAAAATAGCCAGACTAAAGAAATAAAATTTCAAATTGAGGAAATGCAAAGTGCCTAAGGACAATTGCTGAGATAAATATATTATTTCAAAATTTGCAGAAGAACTTTCACCAAACACAAATAGTATTGGGGGACTTATTGTATCCTTTCATCCAAAAAATTTCCTGAGATGTACATTTGAAAACTAGATAATTGTTGCTTAATAATAGGTTGTATGTACTTTACTAAGAAACACTGTGTACTAACAATTCATCGAGAGTATACTATATTTACTGCATTCATTTTATATCTATGGATAAGAATACATTATAAATAGTCATCCTATCTTAATATAATCCTGCATTTATATTGTAATTTTGCAAATATTTTCCGTAAAATAAAAATTTATCTGAGCTGCACAATTTGAAGAGGATAAAATTGGAATATGCCCTCAGACACTCATTTTGAAGAAGCAGCTACCATTGAAAAATGTATTATCATTCATTTAGATTTTGTTTTATGGTTTGTTTTAATATTTAAGTGAATAGGACTTAATTTGAATTTTTAAGTGGTGTCCTGAAAATAATTTTTCCATAAGCCTAAGATTTCTTTTCCTGCTTATTTCAAAATGTTTTTCATCAGAACTATTTATAAAAATCTGATTGCAAGCTGTAGTTAAGGACTTTGCTTAGTCACCACATAGTGTGAAGTGTGTCTTTACCAAAACACCACACCTCTTTGGCAGGATAAAGTCTAAAATAAACCACAAAGAGAAGTTAAAAATTTATCCTATGCTAACAGAATAGGTATAAATATTTATCACTGCCAAATAGGATTCTTAAAATCTTCCTGAAATTTCCTTAAAGATTTTTCAAAGTTCATAGAGAAAATAATGGCTAATGACTAGAATAAGGATGTTAGCATGCTGTTAAGACAATCCATAGTCCACAATGTTGTAGCAGTGAGGTACAGGGAAAATGTGTTTTCTCAATTTAATGTCATGTGAAAACTGAGTTTTTAGGTTGTAGTTCCTCTGTTATAAAGTACATTTACACAAATTTATGTTGGTGGGTCTTAGAAAAACAGTATGTGTTTGTGTATTTTTTGTATAATATGAAAAAAGGTCTTTTTTCTTAATTTGACTGACTTTTTAAGTAAATTAAATTTATTTCAGTAGTGGGTTTTTAATCAATATTTTTAATATGGAAAACCATATTTCTAGATGGGTAGAAAGTGAAAAGTAGCAGCCAATGTTACCGATTTCTTGTATATGTTTCTAGAGTTACTCTGCATATACAAGCATATGAATTTATACATACATCCTTTTTGATCATACAACTTAAAACATATCACATACACTATCCTATACCTAGTAGTATCCATTTTAGATCTGTCATTATAAGTGGGTTCTTTCCTTTTATTTTTATACTGGTACTTGATCTAGCTAACATAGCATTTATTTTGAACCATATTATTACACAAAGAGAACCTTAAGAAAATTTTGAGTGAATCCTATTGGTATTTACTTAAAATGCAAATATTATGTATTAATTTTAAAATGTATAAATATTCAGTTTCCCTTCCCTATGCCTAGCCATCTTGCCTTCCTATTTTCCCTCTTTCTTCCCAAAAAATTATTGATCTTTTTCCTGAAGTAATACAGATTAGGACCCAGCAGAACATTAAATTATTTAACCACATATTATTTTAGATTAACTGGGTTCTCTAATGAAAAACACCCATATCAAAAGTTTTAACAAATTATCACTTTTAGTCCAATTTTAGTGGTTCTGTTACTATTATCTTATTCTTTAGAAAAAAGAGAATGAGTTGTAAGAGCAAATGAGTACTAGAACTATAGCAAAAAATTATGCTATACTCTATGGAAATCTTTTGATTTATTAACATGAGCTTTAATGTTTTGGTGAGAAAGACAAAAAGTTATTATGAATAATTTAAGTCAAATCCAAGACTAAACAAAGGGATAAAACTAGTCCTGATTGTTTAAAGCACTGATTCCTCATTGAAGGATCCAGAGCCAGTCAAATATCCTTGGGACCAGAAGATACCATTATGATTTGGGGAAAGAGTAAAAACTTTGGGACTATGATGTTGCAAGTACAGCTAAACCATCTCCATTTCTCTGCTAGAAAAATATAAAATAGCAAATATAATTGTTTAAAAATAATGTTAGCATAATTATTATTTCCTGAAAATATGGACAAAACTGCTGTAATAGTTTCCCCCCCCACCCCCGCAAAAAATAACAATTTTCTTTCTATTCACATCAAAGGGGCAATTAAGGTCACTTTCTAAGGACCACCAAGGAAAATTGTTATCCCAAAAAGTAAAAGGTTTTATACTTGAATCCTGAAGGATATTATCTAATCATAAATGAAAACAACCAGGGTAAAAGGTTCAATGCTATTAGGCTTATCTTAAAGAATATATGGGTTGAGAAAGACGTGTTTTAATGGGTTGGTTGCTATAAATTTTAAAAAAATGTTAAAAAGGTTTGAAAAAAATGTAAGCATTGGTTTAAACTTTAGAATCATATTTCCATAATTGGTGTCATGATTATCTTTGTAAGATGAGAGAGATGTTAGAAAACAGGATTCTCTTAAATATATATTTTTAAAACATAAAAGAGTTGCTTTTTTTGTTTTAATGACAAATAAGTATCTTTTGCAGAATCTATAACATTGGCAATGATTTGTGGGTATTTACTTGTTTAAGTTTAAAATAGTTTATATGTATTATTCCTTATTTGAAGAGAGGGGTCAAAAGGAAGATAAATTCATCTTCAAAATGAGTTTTGCTTAAATTTAGGCTAAAAAATATTAACAATTTCCCACACTAATCAAGGAGTTTCCCGTGTTGGTGCTTTGTGGTAATTTATATCTTAAAATTTTTACTTTCTTTTGAATACCTTTTTAGAGTAATTTCTTATTCTGATTGAGGCCAGTGGCATCTACCAGTAAATAAAAACATATTCATAATGAATTAGTACTTCCACAGTGAAGTTAGTTTGTGATGTGAATATGAAAAAAATACTCAAGTGGAATGTATAGTTTCTTCTTAAATGTTGTTGACTTTTTTCTAAGATTGAATAGGAGTTGTCTGTCCTCTCATTTACCCCATTATACTTGGTTTCTCTGTTATTCAAAGTTTTCATTGTTCCCAGGAAATAGTAGGGGTAAAAAAAGGGGCACAAGGGAGGAGAAAGTAATCCCGAAGAAAAGTGTTCATAGTGTATAAAAGTTAGAGTTGCTCAAAGTGTAAGATTGGGAAGGGTCACTTTTGTTGGTTTTGCCTTTATCAAAATGGTATAAATCTGATTATTGTACTTGATCTGATTAAAGTCAGAATTTATTTTATCCTGAGACTTCTCTATAATGAAATACTTAATTTTTTTTTTTCTTAGAGAAAGTGGTTCTGTTGGATAATACTCTTCTTCAGGATATTCTTTGTTATTTATTGTGGATTTGATGAGGTTGTTGCCTAGAAGTAGCTGATATAAAATAAGAAAGAGGAGAGAATGGTATCTGCTGGTTATTTTGCCTGCTTATAACAAAATAAATCAATCTAACAGAAACAGAAATAAAAAATAAGTCATTCCCTATTTGGGAAAGAATAATAATAATACCTAATCCTATCAATGGATGGTCTGGTCCAGAGCAAATGATGTAGCTTTTACTGAATGGTTTCCTTATGTGAAAAATGAACAAGACTGTGCTAAAAACTAAGGTTTCCTCCTACTCTAAACTTTTATAATACGTACTAAAAAGGCCCAGTGCATAGATTTGTGCACTGGTGGGGTCCCTTGGCCTGGCCTGTGGGGATCGGGGCCAAAACCAGCTCTCTGACATCCCCCAAGGGGTCCCAGATTGCAAGAGGGTGGTTCTCGGGTGACGCACCCCGGAATCAGGTTCCCTCCTCTCTGGTTCCTGTGTGTCACCCAAGAACCACAGCTGCCAAGTCACCGCAGCTCCACAGCTCCTGCATTGAGCATCTGCTCCCGAGTGGTCATTGCACATCATAGCTACCAGTTGAATGGTCAGTCACTTAGGCGCATATATATATGTATGTATATATATGTTTAGTCCCCTCCCCCCCACACACACACATATATACACACACACATATACATCTGTTTAGCCATACAATATAATATCTTGCTGTTTCTTTTTAAGGCCAAATTGTTGTATACTAACTACATAGCTATCCAGTGCTTTGATTTTTTTAGAGAAGTATCTTTATTACCTATATGAAGTCTCATTCTTTGGAATCATCACTTGCTTCTACAACATTCTATACTCCTTTCTCATATTCAGCATGACAAGAGAACTTTAAAAATAACATCACTTCTTAAAATGTCATCGCTTCTGAAATAGCTATATATTACATTGCTAAATAACATTACTGTGGTCCCTGATAGTCAAATACTGCTTTTGACCTCTTTTTTCCTTGGTCCCTATTGAACATTACAAATCATGACATTCAACAAAGAAAATAAGGATGGACACCGAACTGCGGTGCACACTATGGTTCTGTTTCGGAGGACCTATAAGTAGTAGGATGTGCAAAGATAAAACATTAGAATGGGTTTGTCTGTTTGCTTTTATTCTTGAGAAACTGTAAAGGCTGATGATGGGAGGGGGAGAGAGGAAGCTCACAAGGTTTCTGTCTCAGAGGCTTTTATGTAGCTACCCTAGTCCTCCAGGTCGCAGTGCCACCACCGTCATAGGGAGGATTAGAAAAGGGTGACACCTTTCTCCTTAGACATCGCTTTCTGGTACCTATTTGTTGATCAAAGACAATGTTTAAGAGTAACCAAAGTGTGTTTTGAAGTGTTTATACACATATGTAATTTTGTTCATTTCTTCCCTCTTTTTCCTCTCTATACGCTGAACCTGTTGGAAGTGTGTAAAAACACAAGTTCCTCCCACTATGACCATGGCCCTACTCCGTCCTATTTATTTGTTCAGATAACAATTAAAACAGTAAAAATTTTAAACCTGCTCTCTGAAAATTTAGAAATTGCCCTATGAACTAGATCTATAAACTCTGAGAAGAAAGGGTTAGTACTTCACTCAATTAATTTCAGCACTCTTACCATATTTCTATATGACATTCCACTTGGACTGAAAGGTCGGTTACTCCAACTCTTCAATACTCAGTGGATCTTCAGAAAATATTTTGTCTAGCATGATTTCAGAAATGAATTAGCCTTTAGGAAAATTGCACCATGGCCATTTTTAAAGAGAAGGTGGTAACAAAAAGAAAAATCAAAATGTATTAATACTAATAACTATTACTTATTGAATACTCACCATATAGTGGGCATTCCTGGGCCTTTTGTATCTACTATTTCTGAGTCTCATAGCAACCCTTGTATCATCTCCATTTTAATATATTTTCCCAGAGGTTTAGAAACTGGTTCGATATTTCAGAATTATATTTGAACACAAATTGAAGCCAAAGATTGTGCTCAATCAGGCCACACTCCCTTTAAGACTTTTAGTCCGCTAATAAAGCACAGTCTACCCCCAACCACCACTATAAATAAATCTGCCTCAGATTACTGGGAATTATCTTTTCCAAACTGTTTCCTATATATGGGTCTAGTTCAACAAGAGACGTTTACTTGCTTATATGAGGGTTCCTATAGTTGGTTAAAGGATGGTGCTAATAAATACAATTTATTTGATCTTTATATAATTTACACATTGAACCTCTCATTTCAGCCAACTATTTGAATTAAATGTCAATAACAAGCATCAAATGAGCATGTAGATGGATCATCTCAATTTTACCCTTAAGGATAGAGAGAAGACATATTACTCTTGGTAGATCTGCAATTTTATTTTCATTAGCCAAAAACAAATGGTCATGTTAAATCAGTTGTAAATAAATCTTACCAATATTAGTGAGAGTTTTATTGACTTATCGCCACTTTTTCCTGCCATTTTACTCTTCCTACATTGTTCATTTTTATATTTAATTCCTCTTCTTTAACGCCCAACAGGATAAACTGAAATGACTCCCCTATTTATAGGTAGACATTTTTTTCCATTACTCTAGGCCAGTGGTTTTCAAACTTTAGTGTGATTAAGAATCACCTTCAGGGTTTGTTAAACCATAGATTGGTGACACCCATCTCCAGAGTTTTGTTACCTAGGCCAGGAAGGAGGGGTGGGGGAAAGACCAAAATTTTGCATTTCTGACATTCCCAGGTGAACCAATGCACTTGATGTGGGTACCATGTTTAAGAACCACTGCTGTATGCTGATGTGATTTCATCTTAGCTACAAAAGATAGTGAAGGAGGAATATGGTCAAAACAACTGTAGCATCTTAGAAAGAAGATTCAGTGCTACTCATTCTGCCTTGAAAAGTTTATAAATCTTAAACAACATTTTTTATAAATTGACTAGAGTTTAGGTTAAATTTGTTTTTATCCTTTCACTATATTTAATAACTTTTCTTTGTTCTCTCTGTTTTTTTGACAGCTGTCTCGAGATAATTCTGATAGGAATGAATAATTAATTATGCATCTATATATGAAAAACTTAGCTTTCAAATATATGAAGACAAGCTTATTTTTAATTTATTAAGTAACTCTGGGGTATAAATCTTAGTGAAGGAAATTGAATAATTTCTATACTCAAGAATTATTAATACAAATTTTAGTGAATATTAAATATTAGTACTTAAAGAGAACTCACATTTTGTGATGTCATGTTGCTCAGATAAGTCATAATTACTTAAATAGACTAAGTAAACAGAAAATAAAGGCAAAAGCTTAAAATGCTGATTATCTCTTAAAATATATGTGGTAAATATACTGTTTTCTTTTTAAAAGCATATATTTTCAGCATCTTCCTGTGTCCTATCTATACATGCAGGATAGAGGAACTATATATCTATATACTGCAGTGTGTTTATGTACTTTTAAAAAATTAACAGTTGAACTCATTGACTTAAATTTAGAAATATTCTACCTGAATACTCATTGAGCATATTATTTTAAAAAGTAACTAATATATATAAAGATAACTATGTTTCCCAACCTGTAGACATTTCACAATTGTGTTGATCAAAATTAATAAAACCATATTTTGTATGTAAATCTATTCAATTAATACTTATGACTACAAATAACCTCTTAGTAGCTGTCATTCTAGTAGATGACATCCTAAGAGAAATACTAAATTAATTCATTTCTAGAGTTTTGGCAGTTCTGTAAGTTCATTAACTTCTTTTTATAACTACTACCCCTTCAATGATTAGTGCTTCAAAACAATGAATGAATTTCTTATTGTGAAAAAGATTAACCCCTGACATAGCAGAGATAGTGACCAGCTCAAAAGAATCATTACAGATAGTGTAACTTTCTTTTAATTCTCTATTCTGTTTGTATTATTGCCACAACTTAAATTTTAGATTAAAAAAAAAACTAGATGTTACAATTTGAGTAAGGCTTTAGACAAAATAGAGAATTATGGCGGATTTGTAGATGTCAACTCAACATGAGAGCAAACTTTAAGAAGCAGTGTTACCTCCCTGTTGCCAGAAGTGTTTAAGTCAGAGACTGGGCATGCACTTAATGTAGGATGCGAGAGGGAATTAATAAATCAGAAAAGAAAGCAATGTTATTACCTTGAAGATTCTTATCGACTCTGAGAAACAGGATTCTGAGGAATAATACTTGGAACACTTGTATTCAGAGTCTCTGATAATTTACCAAGTTGAATAAAGAAGTGTGAATTCAATTTTTCTAGTATTATTCTGAAAACGTTTAAAAGACTTTTTTTCTTTCCACCCCTTGTTAATGAAAAATAATATAAGAAACAGTCTTTAAAATTTCATGAGCTTAACTAATTAAATGAATTAGTTAAGATAGGTTTTATGAAATTAGCTTTCCTAATTTTTATGAGAAAATGTTCACTTTTAATCATCTTTTAGCAACAATTATAAAAAGGAATATATTTATATTGCTACTCAAAAGTAGCTGTTAAGGGTTTATTTGGAAAGACATGATAATACAGAAAATTGGAAAATCAAATAATTGGATATTAGCAAATAATGCTTATCCTTATAAAAATCCAGGTTAAGTTCTAGTTAAAGGTTGAAGCAATAAAATATTTTAATTATTTATTTTTTTCTTGCACTATTAATTTAACTTAAGATGGAAAAAAAACAACATAGTTTGCTAATTGCATATTAAATTTTCTGTATTAGAAAATAGGTTTCCAAGTGAGTTGATTATTGCTGCAAATCACATGTGTGATTCTCTCCTGGAGACTTTCAGGCTCTGTTAAGGATAGACAGATAGTTGTAGCAATGATATGTAAATTCAGGAATCTAGTTTGAACCAATATGAAACTCAGTTCTCACTTGGAGGGTCCCCTTTTTCTTGTCACTTCTTCCAGCAAGCTGTGTGTTTTTTTCTAGTACTGTAACATTTCTAAATTTCTAGTGGATAAATAATACCTTGTAGAGAGAGACCTAAGTTAAAATATATTACACCAAAGTTTATAAACTATGTCTGTATTACACACTCCTAAATATTTAGTTAAGTAAGTTTTACTGTGCACAAATATTATGTGTGGGTGTGTGGGTGTGTAAATTATAAAGAGAACCCAGTCCTTTTCCATCCCTTCCCTGCCCACAGAGAAGTTACTACACTTGATTGTTACTATAATTGATTGACTGCCTTCACGTGCTATATTGAGAATTTGAAATCTGCAACCAGAAGGAAAGAGAGAGAAACAGCATTAGTGCCAAATATTTGCTATTTGTCCACCCCTGCTTTAGAGCTGTAAAATTCTCATGGTAACTCTGAAAATTTTGATCTCAGCCCAACCGCTGGCTCTTGGAGCACAAACTACCATTTGATTCACCTCGGAATGTGTCTCTTCTGATACTTCAAAGAGATTGCTTTACTCCAACAGGCCCTCCTTTAAAACAGCAGAGAATCTTCAATGCACCCCTGAAGAACTCAAAGCCTATAGCCTTGATGATGTCATCAAGAACGCCCCTAAGCATTAAACTCCATATTTTTCAACAATGAGTTCTATCTAACCTTCCACTAAAATGACAGCAGTTTTCCCCTTTGAAATGTAGAGTGGTCATTCACAAGTACTAGTGTACATCGTGTATTACAAATGTAAGTTCTGGATCCCATCACCAGAGATTCCGACTTGGTTAATCCAGAGTGGGGTTCAGAAATTGCTGTTTGTGATACAAGTGGTCTGCTCGCCATTCTTTGTCAGGGACTTAAACTTGCAGCCTTTTGTCCATATCATTTTTTCAGCTGGAATTGTTTAGGTTTTAATACTGTCAGCCATAAGTAACACCATGGGAAAAATGAGTTTTTATACAATTAAATAAATAATACCTAGGACTCACTTTAAACACAGAGAAGCTAAATACATAAATGCAAGTATTTAAGGTTTTGCACTATCATTTTGGCTAGCTTCCTGGGCAATAGTCACAGGAATGCTAGTTTCTCCCCCACATCCTAAACTCAAATTCAAACTATTTGACATTTAACCATTGATTATATGCTCCCCAAATTTCCCAATCAAAACATTCTGAGTCTTTCCAGCCTGAAATGTTATTTTCATAGGTTATTTATCGTTCGTTTTCTCACAAGTTGACCCTCTAAATCTCAAATTACTTTCTCAATCCTTTTTTTTAAAAAAAAAGATATCTACTTACAATTTATTGGATGTAGAAAAGATATCTGAATACCTTACTCTCTGATCTTGTTTGAATTTTTTTAGTTGTGGTTAAAAAAGAAGCACACATAACGTAATTTACCATCGTAACCATTTCTGATTATATTAACCCTTCTTAACTATTTCTAAGTATTTTGTTAAGTATATGCACCTTGTTGTACAACACTCTCCAGAACTTTTTTTTTTATCTTACAAAACTCAAACTGTGTCATCCCCTGACAACCACCATTCTACTTCTCAGCCTTTTTCTTTTTTAACAAGCAAGATATTTGCTTAGCCCTTCTCCTATAAATAATGGGTTTATAGTTAATGCCACTTAGCTATCCAAGTATAATCCTTATAGTATTCTTATTCTGTATTGTTGTAATTCTCACATGTAAAAAGGTTTACAATTAAAAGCAATTGTACTTAGGTTAAGAGATCTTTTTATAGTCTTTGGGTGTCTGCAAATATAGGATATTTTATCCTGGAATCTTTCCACTGATTTACAGGGAAAGTTAACCTTTGATTTCCCATGAGACTTAGAGGACTCGAGAGGGATATTTTGTCTTTGTTTGTTTGTTTATTGAAAGTTTGAGGTTAGAGTTACCAGGGCAATTAGGCATAAAGCCTGGAATATCTGTATATTTTTGTTATAAACATTCTAGGGTTGTTTCCACATTACTTATGTAATTGGAAATTTTTCTGGAATTAGACAGTGTTATTATTTAATAAATGATTTTTAAGTCTAGGCTTAGTACAATATAACATTGTTTCCTTTCAAGCAACTTCATTAGAAACATAATTTGGGAGGAAATAGGCATAAATAAGAGTGCATTTCAGCAAATGGAGTGTTTCAAATGTTATTTTCAAAATCATTAACAGTAAGAAAAACAACAAGCCAAGACACATTCTTCAAATTCTTATTTTTTCAAAAGCAAAGAAAGTGTCTTCTATAATTAAATTTTTTAGTAAAGTTTGAAATCCTGCAAGCAATATCCATGTAACTAACCAGAAATGCAGTAATTATGAGCATTTTGAGGTAGAAAATATCTACCTTTTCTTGGCCTAAATTATCTTGGAACTAACACGAAAACTAGTTGATTATGATTCTTAGATAATGATAACTGAATCTTTCTTCACTTTATGAATACAATTTATAGTATCAATATATTATGTTTTTCAGACAAATGCAACTTACGTAGAGCAATTCCATAGTTTTGTAGCCCCTATATTTTTCTTTAATGATCTGCAACATATGGATAGTACAGTGGTACCTCGAGATACGAGTTTAATTCGTGCCGTAACCTTGAGGCGTGGGAAACTATGAGATGCTCAAGTTGCGGTAAACTGATGGGTCGTGTGCAGCCGGCCGATCCGCGCGATGACTCCTATCTCAAATGTTGCTCGTATTTCAAAGCAAAAATAGCTCGTATCTCAAAAATCTCGTATGTTAGGGCACTCGTATCTCGAGGTACCACTGTATTTACTTCAAAAAAATTCTTTACAATTGAGTCTCATTATTTCTTTGATTTCCATTATAAAATTAGGAATGTGTTCTTGGTAAGGAGAAAAAGATTTTGAATTGAAAAATTTAGTGAAAGAGTTGTGGTATATCTGGTTCAGTAACATACTAAGCAATTACTTTTTTTCTTTGCAGAACTTCCATCACAATTTAAGATTTCTCTTCTTTGCTCCCGATTATGATTCTTAAACCACAGAAATTCACTTAGCGCCATGCAGTCCTCCAGGCACACACTTTCAGCAGCCTAGAACTTAACCTCTCCTCTGTAATGTCTAGCATAAACTAGGCACTAATATTTTGCCAGTAGAACTCTTTAATATAGTACACCCAGCCTGGAAATTCCCCGAGTTCTGAGCCTTTTTTTTTTGGACAATTACTTACCTACTTTATCAATTATAATATTAAATTTACTTAGAATAAAGGATGCCTGTTTGATTTATGACTAAAGCTAGTTTGCATTATTATTCTTCAAGTATTAAACTATTCCTATTTAAGGGATCCTTTGGGTCATTAGGTAACTCTATGTGATTTGGTTTGTTAATCACCATTTGTTGTTTGACTCTTAAAAAAAAAAAAAGACCCAAATATTAAATTTAATACCAAGCTGGGATTCAAGCAATACCTTCCATGAAGGTGATTTGTTTCTGATTTGAGACATAGTACAGAAAATCTGTGTTATATTTGGTGGAAATTTTTTTATGTTTTATGTGGAAGATTTTTAGGTAAACACAAAACTTGATTCTTAAATTAGAATTTCAACAATTTAATTCTAAATAACAACTTCCTTTTAATAATTTTGTTCCAAAATAACTATGAAATGAATGTGAATGCTAAATTACTTGCTATCATTGATAAAATGGTTCAGTTATCATTGATAAAACCAACACAATTTTAGTTGTGTGTTATTTGGACTATTGCATCAAGCATTCATGGCGTTTAAAGAATCACCCTCTGCCCTCCTGGCATACAGACAGCAGTGTGGGATAGAGGTGGGGGTGCTGTGATATTGTTGGGAAGCCCTGGCTCTGTGCTTTCCAGCGGGGCTTGGAACCGGTCACAGAACCTCTGAGGGGCCCGACTTGCTTATCCAGCACATTGCGGGGACTGGATCAGAACAGATGATGCCTATGAACCCTTTCACTCTCTGTATCCCTAGAGTCAGAGAAACCTCTTTTTAAAGTTACCTTTGACGTCTTTCTCATTTTCCCCCACACCTTCTTTGTTTCATCTGGCATTTATTGACCATCCTTTCCTCCTTGGCATCCTTCGGATTTCGTAATGGTTGCTTCTCTAAAGGTTTCCATGCACTTTTGCTCTAAGTTGCTCAGATCCCTCTTGACCCTGCCACTTAATTTTTTATCTCTCTTTTGGCCCTGTACACAAAGCTCGAAATAGGCCATTCTTCCAGTCCCAAAGTTGTTTTTAAGACAGTCTAAAATCTGATTAAATGTATTTAAAACTTTAAGCTGAGTTTCCCATATTACTTCCTATCATCCTAACTTGAATGTCAGCTTACTCAAGAGACTGCCTCTTCCACTTCTATGTTCCTCTCAATACCTAGCACTGTGCTGATGACTGAAATAATCTCTCTTTACTGAAAAACTGTTCCTGTTCTCATTTTGCCTTAGAAATCTTGTTTCTTCGGGATCACAGTAACTTAACAGACAAATCAAAATGGTGACAAGTGGGAATGAAAGTGGTAATTTTAAAACCTGGTAAGAAATACTATGTCACTTTATTTCAAAGAATGACACACAAATTAGGGTGTGGTAGAATATAGGATCTTTGGTTTGCTGAACATCCTGAATTTTACTTCAAAAATATTCTTTCCCTTGCTTTATAGATAAATGATCCTGTTCCGTTTACTCCGTGGTTACTCTGTGCCAGGCCCTGTGCTGAGGAATAGAATTATAATAATTTATGAAATAAAAACATTCCCATTGCCATTAGCTTTAAGTGTGCCTTGTCTAAAATTATTTGATTCAAAGCAGCTGTTGTAGCTTAATCAAACTGTCATTTTTTTTTATTCAACAGATAGTAATCTGATTATCTGCCACGTGTCAGGCAGTGTGTTGGTGTATATGAGAAGTGTGTTTGATGCTATCTGTTATAAAATGCTGCATGTTACTTTAGCTTGAACAATTTATCCTTTAAATATGATTATCTACATTCTGTTATACTGCTCGAAATATATTTCATTGATGCAAATTTAGAGAACTACGGTGATACTATCTTAAACAATAAGTCAGTCTTCCCCATGCCAAATCTCTTTTGATGTCCTAGGGTGGAAATAATACTCTGTTTCATCTCGTGTGACTACTGTATTCAAGCTGTGATGACTTCCTGAGCTCTAGGTTGGAGATGATTGGGAAGCCCCATGCAGGCTCATCATAAAAGGCTGCTGTGATTTCTGTGAGAGCATGGGGAACTGAGTTGGGGAGAGGATGAGGAATGCAAGGAGTAGGGACAGTTAATATCACATATTTGCCCTTCCTTCCCTAGACTTTTATATTCATCCTTACTTTGATTTAGTTCACTCTCATCACCCATAAAATACCTTCACAAACTCCTTTTCTGTCCATATGTGTTTTACAAAACTCCATCAGTGTTCTCAACTATGAATATTTCACCCATGTTTTAACCAAAAGAAATAAGCCTGATTCTACCGTGACTATAAAACAGCTATCATAATAATTTTCACTGTAGAGACATTGCAATGAAGAGCCAATAATGGATAAATTCAATTACTTACTGTTGCAAAAGATTCATATGTCCTAAAGATTTTTCCATAACTGGCCATTAATTCTGAAATATTTTCTAATTAAATTAAATGTAAAAAAGAATATGGAGGGGGGAGAATATGGAATTTTAAACTATAATAATCCTTTACAGACAGTCCTGTGATTACATCAGACTCGACGTACATAGTTTCATGGTTACATCAGACTCGACATACATGGTTTCATGGTTACATCGCCATTTCCCATTTATTTATAAATCCAAAAAAAGGGTCCGACATTTCGACATATGTGCATATGTGCTTTATGCTTTTTGTTATTTATTTACCATAAGATCAGAAATTATCTTTTTAAAAATTTTTTTTTACTGTTTCACTTCATTACTACTGTGTATGTACTCCATGTGAGTGACGTAGGTGCTTATGTAGGTGGGTTCTGACTTACAGCGAAAATCGCATTACATCATGCTGTGGGAACCTGAGGACCTACTGTATAATAAAAGGCTAATATGCAAATCAACCGAATGGCAGAGCAACTGGTCGCTATGACGCGTACTGACTACCAGGGGGCAGATGCTCAACGTAGGAGCTGCCCCCTGGTGGTCAGTGCACCCCCACAGAAAAAGTGCCAATTATCCAGAAGCCAGGTTCATGGCTGGCAAGAGCAGCAGTGGTGGTGGGAGCCTCTCCCCCCTCCCTGGCAGTGCTAAGGATGTCTGACTGACAGGGAGCGGGCCTAAGCCGTCAGTTGGACATCCCTCAAGAGCTCCTGAACTGTGAGAGGGCACAGGCTGGGCTGAGGGATCTCCTGAGTGCATGAATTATGTGCACTGAGCCTCTAGTTTACATATCATTTCATATATTTCAAAATTCTTTCACATATTGCATCTCATGCTGATGAAAATACTGAGTTAGGTTAGTTTAGTTCAGTATCATTAACCTCATTTAACAGATGGAGAAAGCAGTGCCAGGCAGGCTAAATGACTTACTGAGATCACTTAGTGACATCATCAAATGCCAAGGTTTACAGAGAGCCCACCACTCATTGAAACCTTCAAAATAACACTATAGAAATTTTAAATGATAAATTTTAAATCAATTTGGTACAATTAAGCATGTTTTTGTAGCTCATTTAAATAGTTTCTTTTTAAATGTATTCTACATATTTTCCTGTTTTTGTCACATCTCTAGGCTCAATTCTGCACTCCACTATCGGGTTTAGCCCTGGCAGAAGGCATATCAAGTCATTATATTGGTATTTGATGTACACAAAAACCTCTTGCCTAGATTCAGCCTCTTCACCTGAAATCACTGAGTCTTTCATCCCCCTCTATCATTTACTCTTACTGCCTGGGCTTTGCACCCTAGTGAGCCTTCCAGTGCTGGATCCTAATGACTAGAATGCAGATAAATTCCTTCCTGTCCTGTTGAACTAGGTCTTGTCCTGGCACCTACATTGCAGGGTAGCCTTCAAACAAAAATGTTATTTAGAAAATTGTATACATGAACCATCACACAGCTAACCATCCTATTAATTACTCACGTTTTTATTGTTCACTCTAGAGAAGCAAACAATGTCCTTTAATGTCATTAGTTGAGTCTTTAAAAGGAAAATTTTATAGCCAAAAAATATAGGTTGCCTTGTTTTAGATTTTTGTCAATTTATGCTTATGTGATTTTTATGTCACCATAGCAGTAGCAGCAATAATGACATGTAGCTTAAGGGTTTCAGAGCAATGCTTTTTTTTTTTTTTTTGCTAATTAAGTATGTGCCTCTGCTTTTTCTTTTCAAAACATACTGAATTTTTAATATGCAGTAAGAAGCCAATATGTGAGGTAGGAGATGGCAATTTGAGGGGAATGAAAACATTCATTCATTTATTCAATAAAAAGTTATTGAGTTTCCTGCTATAGGTCAGGCATTGTGCTAGGGAAATTGCTTCCTTTTTTTTTTTTCTTTTTTCCTCTGATCTCAAGTGGAGATGATGATTAATAGTAAAATTATATATTTTAAATGTTTTAGTATGAAATGTGCATTTAAAACAGCATAAATTTTTGGTGGGTTTGAATTAAAATTACACAAAGAAATAAATTGGAGAAATAATTGTCTGACTTTTGATTGCAGTTTTAATTATGCCCATGAATACTTGTCATTCCAGGATATTACTATTTTCTTCTCAGACCAATAGACTATTTTTACTTTTTTATTTCTAGAATTGTCAGATAGTGTTACAAGGTTATTTCTATAGGAGATTGGAAACTCATGAGATATTTTGATTTTGCATGTAACCTTTAAAGCTGATGAACACATGGCCCCTTGAGTTTGAAATGGTGAGGTAATCATACATTTAGGCCCAATTACTGGCATTCACAATGGTTTTAAAATGTGATATAATATATATACTTGGTTATGCACCAAGCAGCATAAGGTAAAATCTTGTTTCCGACCTACCTACATGTTTTAAGTTCATTAGTCTCCTTGCCATACTACTTAACTTCATCAGTATTGACTCATCCTTGGAGAACCAAAAAAAAAAAAAAAAAAGAATGAAGGCCATACGGCCATGATCACTTTGAAATAGCATTTGAACCAAGGTTTTATTGATTTTTTATGGCTTTAGAAACTAGTATTTTCAAATAACAAATCTGGGAAAACCTTTTCTATCCTAAGGTATCTTTTAAACATAAGATGTTTTAGGTCCCTTCTTAGAACTGATACAGTTAGTATGATCCATAAAAGGATCTGTCTTCTTTTTCCTTCAGTAACAAAAACCTGTTTTGGTTCAGTACCCTGATATAAATTATCTGTCCTCTGTACACTATTAGTCATGATTCCCATTCTAGGATGTGCTGCTCTCAAGGTGATAATGTGCAGAGAGAAGTTTTGAAATGCAAAGAAAAATGCCATTCAACCTCTGATGCTTCAGCAACAATATTGTGTTTAGCAGTAATACTTTTTAACATTTTTATTAAGGTATAATTTACATAAAGTGAAATACTCAGATACTTTTAATATACCATTGGTGACTTTGATGAATATCAATACAGAACATTTTTCTCACCCCAGAAAACTCCCATGACCCTCTTCCCAGTAAACACTCCCACAGCACCCCCCCCATCCTGACTTCCAAAAGCAATCACTGATCTTATTTCTGTTGCCACAGGTTAGTTAATTTTGTCTATTCTGGAATTTCATATACATTAACAGGTACTTTTTGTATTTTACTTTTCTCACTCAGCTTAATAGTTTTAAGATCATCCACATTGTTTAGTTTATCAGTACACAGTACCTTTTTATGGCCGATATTTTTTTAAAACAGGCAAGAACCTGAGTATATTGACACCTACTACTATTAAAATCATGGCAGCAAACTTGTAGTCCCAATGGAGGGAGCAAAATAACCTCTACTATTAATATTAAATGATAGTACTAACATTCAAACAACTCGCCCGCCTAAATGCTATCTGCATCATGAGGTACTGTTTAGGTGAACTCTAAATTACTCTGTTAAAACAGAGATTCTGGGCAGATGTATCAAATCATCCCTTTAATGTGACCTGCTTTAGTGTAGAATTTATCCTAAGTCTTATTTCTTACAAAAAGGCAGTTACATTTGAATTACCAACAGAATCTCATTACTATAATTTAATCTGTAGGAGGACTTGCAGTGCTACCATTCTAAATTTTGAGGATGTATGTTCTAAACTATAAAGATGATTAACTACTTTTGAGCAATATGCAAAAATTCTCTAAGCAATTTATCATCGTTTTAGTTTTAGTAATTAATTTTAATTAACTGCCCATAATGTTTGTTGCCATGTGGAAAAAGGAGACCATGGTCCTTGTTCCCATCTGAGTATGAGTAATGATGCCAGTTTAGAAGGGTGTGCGCCTAATGTTTAGTGAGTGTATGCTGCTTGAAGCGTTTTGAACAGTCCAAGCTTATCATAAATGAAAGCTGATAGTAAATCATCTTTTCTCCTAGGTATTTATGGTTCTGGCTAATAAAAATTAGATTTTTGCTCCCTAGTTTTTGAATTAATAATGTTTGTGTTGCTTCTCAGTCAACATGTTCTAGTTAATAGTCCTGTTTTTGTTAACATGTATAGCAATTTAAGTTAGAGATTCAAACTTCATAGCATAGCCATTTGTTTTCCAACCGATATGTTTAAAACCAGAACTCTAATTTTTATAAGAAACTAAAGGCCCAGTGCACGAATTTGTGCACGAGTGGAGTCCCTCTGCATGGCCTGCAAGTATCGGGCCAAAATCCACAATCCAATGCCGCCTGCAGCTCCCACCTGCCACTCCCACTCATCCTGGCCCCACTGTGCCTGCCGTGGGCTCGCACCCATTCAGTCCCAATTGGGAGAGGCTTGTGCTGCCACAGCAGTGCTCACCAGCCATGAGTCCTGTGTCTGGTGCCCTCTCAAAGGGAGTGGCCTGTGGGATCGGGCTGAAACCGGCTCTCCAACACCCGCTGAGGGGTCCCAGATTTCAAGAGGGTACAGGCCAAGCCGATGGATGCCACCAGTGCACACTCGGGCTGGGGAGGAACTGTGGGAGAGGTCCAGGGCATATCCAGCTCATCTTGCTCAGTCAGGATCAGCCGGACCCCAGCAGCAAGCTGAACTACCAGTTGGAGCATCTGCCTCCTGGTAGCCAGTGCACGTCATAGTGACTGGTCAACTAGTTGACTGTCTGCCCGCTGGTTGGCAGTGAACATCATAGCAAGTGGTTGAGCAACCTTAGCATACATTAGGATATTATGCTATTATTATTATTATTATTATTATTATTATTATTTAAGACCTTTATTAACAGGTGCTTGCAGTTTGTTGACTTTTTTTAAAAAAATCAAGCTGTAAACTTTTATTACAAATTAAAAATGAGGTTCTTAAAAATCTCAACTTGACCAGATATGAAACAATTTAAAAACCTTTAAAGGTGTATTGAGAAAAACCAGGTGTTTTTTTTTTCTTAAAAAACACGTTTGTCATTACCAAAAAGAGACGTCTTTAGATAAAAATAATAAAAACCCCATGCTGCATAGATAATGCAGATAGTTCTAGTTATCTAGTCAACAGGCAAAAAGCAAGCACTTAAGGTCTTCAGCTCCAATCTTTTGTTCATTTCTTATTGCTGGAATTTCATATTTCTTCTTGTTGGATGACTAAACCGGATGATGGTAAAGATGGTAAGCCGGCATTTTTTTACTCAGCCCCGCCCTGCTCCGCCTCAGAAGCAGAGGAATTCTCAGCTGGTGGATATTGTGCTTTGATTGGTTGTTCAGTTGTTCTGCTGTTCAGTCTGTTTGCATATTACCTTTTTATTATATAGGACTAGAGGCCTGGCACATGAAATTTATGTATGGGTACAATCCCTAGGCCTGGCGTGCAATCAGGGCCATCTTTCCCAACTGCCCATAGCCAGCTCTGTCCTCCACTATCACCCACCCCCGGTTCCCCATTAGCTATTGGGTAATGGGTGCCTGATGGCTGGGGGAAGTGACTGAGAGGTCGGCTATTCCTGCCCACTCTCTGGCCCCACCCCCATAGCAGGTGGCCATCAGGCTATTGGAGCAGCCAGCCAGGGAAAGGGTTCAAGAGGGGTCAGTGCACCTCATAGTAACTGATCTCATGGTCATTCTGGTCATTCTGCTGTTAAGGTCAATTTGCCTATTATCCTTTTATTATATAAGATAGTGTTCCCTTCCCCTCTTTGAAATTGGAAATGAGACTTTAAATGTAAGGCCTGTTCTTTAGGGCACACATTCATATGAAGTAGTAGGAGTAGGAGCAAATTCCAAGCTACTAATTTTGCTGGCAAGGTAAAGTATGCTAATATCCACATTATATTGATATAATTTAAATAGATGTATTCAGGATTTAAAAGGCTTTACATGGCCTGGTTGCAAAAGGAGAAGTAATCGTTTAAAGTCAATTTTTAATACTAACAACTGTTCAAAGGTTTGAAAATTGTTTAGTTTAACTATTGTTAAAAATAAAATAAACTTTGAATACTGTACAGATCCCCATCTTATCAGAGAAGGAACCAATTAGCACAGTATAGAATTTTAGAATTCCAAGAGACTTGACATGATCTGGTTTAACCTCAGCAGTCACCTAGTCACTAAATCACTATCTTTACAACTATCCTACCTTTTCTGCACTAATTTCCAAGAAATTTAAGAGCCACTGGTTCCCAATTCCTTTTGCTGGATATGTGTAACTGTCTTTTCATTCCCTTCTGACATTCTCCATATTCGTGCTGTGATTGAAACTGTGAGAATTATTTCTTTGATTCTTTATGCCTGAGTTAGCTTAAAAAATGTATAGCTTATCATATGCAGAAGCATAACTATTTTTAAATTTAATAAATCTTTATTGTTCAGATTATTACAATTGTTCCTCTTTTTCCCCCCCATAGCTCCCCTCCACCCAGCTCCTACCCTCTCTCTGCCCTTACCTCCCCTGCCATTGTCATTATACATAGTGTATGATTTTTGTCCAGTCTCTCCCTGCACACCCTTCACCCCTTTCCCCTTGAGAATTGTCAGTCCATTCTCTTTCTATGCCCCTGATTCTATTATATTCACCAGTTTATTCTGTTGATCAGATTTTTAATTCACATGATTTTTAAATTCATTTGTTGATAAATATGTATTTGTTGCTCCTAATTTTTATCTTTATCTTTTTCTTCTTCTTCCTCTTCTTAAAGAGTATTTTTCAGCTTTTCATATAATACTGTTTTGATAGTAATGAACTCCTTTAGTTTTTTCTTATCTGTGAAGCTCTTTATCTGACCTTCAATTCTGAATGACAACTTTGCTGGGTAGAGTAATCTTGGTTACTTTGAATATTTCTTGCCACTCCCATCTGGCCTGCATAGTTTCTATTGAAAAATCAGCTGACAATCATTATTAGGTAATGAACTGTTTTTCTCTTGCTGCTTTTAATATTCTCTCTTTGTCTTTTGCTCTTGGTATTTTAATTATGATGTGTCTTGGTGTGGTTCTCTTTGGATTCCTTTTTTGGGGTTCTGTGCACTTCTTGGACTTGTAAGTCTATTTCTTTCACCAGGTGGGGGAAATTTTCAGTCATTATTTCTTTAAATAGGTTTTCAGTATCTTGCTCTCTTTCTTCTTCTGGCACCCCCATAATTCTGATGTTGGTACATATGAATTTGTCCCAGAGGCTCCTTACACTATCTTCACTTTTTTTTTTCTTTTTTTCTTTTTTCTTTTCCAGTGGAGTGTTTTTTGCTTCTTTGTATTTCAAATCTTTGACTTGATTCTTGCATTTCTCTAGTCTGTTGTTAGGTTTTTGTATAATATTTTTCACTTCAATCAATGTATGTTTAATTTCTAGTTGGTTCTTTTTCATCTCTTCTTGGGTCTTGCTAAATTTATCCATCTTTTCTAGGAAATTCTTAAGAAAACTTTATAACCATGGTTTTGAACTCTATATCCATTCATTTGTTTTCCTCCATTTCTTACATTTGTGATCTGTTCCTTTGTTTCTGCATTTTCGCTGCTTCCCTGACTTGGTAGAGTAGCTTTGTGTGCTAGCTGTCCTATATAGCCCAGTAGCTCCACCTCCCCAGTTACCTGAGGTGGACATTCTTGGTGCACCCCTTTGTGGACTGTGTGTACAGCCTTGTTGTAGTTAAGACTTGATTGTTGTTGGTATTACTGGGGGGAATTGACCTCCAAGCCAATTGGTTGTGAGGACCAGCTGTGTCTACACAGGAGATCTTCTGTGTTAGAGTCAGCCTTATGATACAAGACTTGCAAGATTGCAAAAGCCTCTGTGTTTGGCTTGGATGGGGCAGAGTCTCAGGACTGAGCAGACAGCCTTGGCTTCCTGTCAGCCCTGCCCTACTCGGCCCCTAGGTCTCAGTGTCCCTCAGTAATCGTTGCAGCCCTCTCTGTGTGCACTCACGCTTGCATACCTCCAGAGCTCTGCCTTTTGTGTTTCCCCTGAGTTTCTGTGCACTCCGGAGACCCATATGAGTTTGGGTCCCCAGGGTCTCGCCCAAAACTGGGGTTCAGTGCAGTTGGAAGTGAATTTCAGCACAGTTCGGAGGTTCTGTTTTCCTCCCACTAGAGAAAGCCAGCAGCACAGTCAGCAGTCAGTTCTATCTGCATGCACTTGCACGTGCCTCCAGACCTCTACCTTTTGTGGCTCCTCTAAGTTTCCGTGCACTCCTCCCTTTTCACAACAGTCCAGACTCCTCCGCATAAGAGTCTCACCCAAACTGGGGTCAGTGCAGTCGCGAGTTTCTGTCTCCCTTCCGTAAGAGAAAGTCAGCCAGGCACTCTGCCGCCCATGCTCTCCATGCACATGTCTCCGTACCTCAGTTTTTTGCAGCTCCTCTGAGTCTCTGTAAGTTCCTCTCTTTCCTTCTAGATGTAGAATTTCCACTCAGCCAGCTTTCCTGTGGTTCTGGATAATGTCTGTTCTATCTTTTAGCTGTAGTTTTGAAATTGTTGTGTGAGGCAGCAGTTTAAGTGTTCATGTAAGCCGCCATCTTGGTTTCTCTCAGAAGCATAACTTTTAATTTATTCATTTTTTATAATATATTTTTATTGGTGACAGTATTACAGATATCTCCCATTTTTCTCCCCCTATTCCTCCCTCCTCCAAGCCACTACTCACATCCCCATGTCTTCACCACCTTATTGCCAGTGTCCATGGGCTATGCACATAAGTATATACATTCTTTGGTTTATCTCTTCTTGTCTCCCTACCACAGCACATAGAGGAATATCTGTCTGTTCCATACCTTCCTGCTTCGGGTCTTATTTTATTGGTCAATTTCTTTTGTTCATTCGATTCCACAAACAAGTGAGATCATGTGATATTAGGAAAGGTGATTTAGAAATAGTTGTACTAACAGCCAATCATATCATTGGTGCTTTGGAGGACACATACCATATGGGCTTTGCCATCATGATTTGAGAGTAACACTGCCCTGTTGTGTAGGATGAGTAAGACTACCTACTCTGTTGTCATGGAGAAACAAGAGTAGGCAAGCACAGCTTTTCAGCTGTGGAGAAGTAATAGTGAGGGGCAAGTATGTTGAGATTCTTTATTTTCTCAATCCCATTTCTCCTTTATTAAATCAACATATTTATTTTGCATACAGCATGAATTAAGCACTCTGCTGGGTCTGGATGTACAGCAGGCAACAAGATCTAGTCTTTGGCCCCAGGGAGCATGTGGTATAGATTCATAGCATAGGGCAAGGCTAAATACCTGCCTACAGGGCAGAGAACATACATATGATCTTTTAAAACCCTGGGTAGCTCCACCACTGCACAAGCAATTTATTAATTTTGCCTTCCTTGTAGCAATGCAATGAGAAATAACTGTTATAATTAATTGCAGGGCATTTTGGAAATGAAAAGTGCTGTAAAAGAGCTGAATAATAGAAAACAAGATTAAATGTTATCGTAGGAATGAATGATTCTCATAGGTATGTTCAGTATTTATGTCATCGCTATAGGACTACTACTAGGGAAAAACTAAATTAGGTAAATACAGTTGCCTACCTTTTGCAAAGTCAAGAAAATATCTGTGTATTAGCAAGAGAGATTGTGGAATCTTATATTATTTTGGGTATTACATGAGCTAACTCAGGTTGGCATATCATATGTAGTGTGTAGTTTCCACATGTCTGCATTTTCGTGTTTATTTGAAGTAATTCTCTAACAATTTTTAAATGCTGCCCCTATCCAAGACTATTACGTACCAACAAGGGGTTATATTCTAATACTCAGAAACTGTAAGAAGGTTTGTTAAGTTATATAGAATGAATGTATAACATCTCTGTGATTCACCTATCAGTATTCTGGGTTTGGGGGAGTTGTTATGAATGATTTGTCATGCCTGACCCCTTCCGATTTTACTTATGTTTTTAAAGTTTGTTAATTCTCTCAGAGGACTAAGATACCAATTTATATGCCATTCCACATCTTCAGAAGATGAAGAATTTATGGACTTGAGTATTTCTTTTATATCCTTTTATATACTCATTCTTTCTATCCAAGATTGAGATTCTCAAACTATTGAAAAAGGAAGGGGTTCTTCTTTTGATAGTCATTTAATGTTCCATGATGGTGAACTACTCCTAAATTTAACATTAGCACTTTTATATTTTTACCAGCATTTTCACCCTAATCAAATGAGGTACTGCAACACAATGTTTAGCCTGTGGCATAATAGGAGACAGGTGGCCTGTCATTGAGAATAATGATCTTATATTCTCTCTTTCCTCTAAAGAATATTATTTAGGGAGTAGGGGTCCTCAGATTATAATGACACACATCTCTAGTTCAACTTCATCACACTCAAACAACAACAAAATATTTAAAATTTAACTTTATATGCATTCCATTTAATTTTTAAATATATAATAATAGAATTGTTACTTGGTAAAAAGATCTTAGTTTTTATTGTCTTCCCCTGACTTAAGTTTATTGATATGAAGAACTTTCACATACTTGTTTATTATTTTACTAGTGGTCCAGTGCATGAAATTCGTACACGGGTGGGGAGGGTCCCCTAGCCTGGCCTGCACCCTTTCCAATCTGGGACCACTGGCTCCTAACCACTCACCTACTGCCTACCTGATCACCTCTAAGCACTCTGTCTGCCAGCCTGCTTGCTCCCAGCTGCCCGCTGCCATCCTTCTTGTCCCCAACTGCCCCCCCTCTTGCTGACCTGCTCACCCCTAACTGCCCCCCCACCAGCCTTCTTACCCCAACTGTCCCCCTTTGCTGGCCTGCTTACCCCTAACCGCCCCCCTGTGCCAGCCTGCTCACCCCCAACTGCCTTCCCCTCCTGGCCTAATTGCCCCTAGCTGCCTCTGCCTCGGCCCTGCCACCATGGCTTTGTCTGGAAGGATGTACAAAAGGTCTCTCAGTCTAATTAGTATATGACCCTTTTATTAGTATAGATTTGTTCTATATATTGGTGCTTTGGTTTCTAATGTAATTTTGTTCTTATTATATTATTTCTATACATTTCCATTTATTCCTTCTTTTTTAGAATAGAGACAGAAGCATTAAAATTAATAGCCAATGCATCAAACATTCAGATGCTTAATGGGAATGAGCTTGAAAACTCAGTGTTTAATACTGTTCTCAAAACTCAGTTATTACATGTATTGTGGCTTCAATGATTAAAGAGAGTAAGTATAATAAGTAGTCAGAATGAAAAAGGATAAGTAAACCAATATGTTTTTTTTACAAAAACATATATCTGTGGATTGCATGGCAGAGTATTGCTAAAATTTACCTAAATAAACTCCTGTGATGTTTTTAGATTTTATGGCAATGCTTTGGCTAGACTTGGATTTGGATCTCATCATGACCAAGTTTCTAATTGTTATTTTTTTAAATACACTATACTGTATTTAGGAAGTTAAAATTCGTCGTCCTGATTATATTTGTGCCAAGTTTGTGTGAAACTATACTATACTATTATGAAAAAGGTAAAACTATATATGTACTTATATTTTTAAAAGTAGCATTGTGTGCATTAAAAAAAAAGTAACTTGTGGCACTTTGGTAAAGGAATGTGCAATTAGAAAAGTTTATGCCATTTAAAATTGTTTTAATTCCCAGGTATTGCCTGTATCAGGCTTTAAATTCAAAACCAAAACCAATTTTAAGACTAGCACTTTTTTCCTACTGGTAGTTCCTCTTTTTCTCATTATGCAGAACATTTCATTTAAACCATTCTTTGCAGTGGGTTTTAACTTTCCTCCTTCATCCTAACCTCAAAACTCTTTAATTTAAGGAACATTTTAAATTAATCCAATGGTAATTAGCAAAGCATTTTAAGTATCATAGCTATTTAATCTTGTGCCTCACGTTAGTGAGTTCCTGAAATATAATACTCAAACATTGTAATTAGTTTTTATTGGTCATAACCAATTAAGTAAGTTGATGTCCATAAAATAGTAATTTATCTTAAAATCTGAAGCTACCCGCACAACTACGTACACAGCTGTGCTTAAATACCCTCATATCCTCCATAAAGAGTTGATAAGAAGAAAGAGAATTCTGTATGATTATGGCTTCTATGCGGTTCCCAGTATTTTACTGTGGCACATTCGTGGGGGGGGTAGAAGCAAAATGAAAACAAATATAAATGCTTCAGCATTCGATGTTGGCATCAATACAGATTATCCGCAAGCTGTTACAATAAAATATATTTATTGTGCTTGTATTGGAAGAATTCATCTTGGAATTTTTTATAGTCTTTTTTTATTTGAGGCTGCACAATCATTTTAAGTGTAAAGACAACAGAATATATAAACGAATGAAATGATGGTCCTGTTTGCCAAAGGATCAAATATTCTGTTGGATTTTTGAGAGCTATTGGCTGCTATCTACATCATAAAACGCCTATGGTTGCGACACCATAACAGCATCACGACCAAATGAGCAGCAGCCCTCACTGCGGGTGCGGCGGGGTGCCGGCAGCCTCCATGGAGCATGCGAGGTGTCGTGGGGCAGCTGACATGGCCCTGATGGCAGGCGAGGCCTAGGGGACCCTACACATGCATGAGTTCATTGTGCCCTGGGCCTCTAGTGTATTATGATATAAGCTGGATTGTTCAGAAGCCACATGTGAGTCGTATGTACAAATCACAGCATTTAGAAATTACACATCTTTTCCTTTCCTCTCAAAATGAATTCAGAATTTACAATTCAAATTTCATCTTTTTAAGCTCCTAATTATTTTTAAAAAATTACCTAATATGGATTAAAAGATTAAATGAAATAAGGATTGCAAAAGAATGCTAATTAATTACCAAACCCCATATATTATCAAGCTTCTGATATTATAAAGCCTTAAAATATTTTAGTGAAAAATTAATTACCTGGAAATGAAGGCACTTTATTACCTTGAACTACTTATTTATCTGTATAGAATTCATCTAAAGTACCATAAAAATATTATTTATCCTTTTATAAATGTATCCTACTTACGTGTCTTTCTAAAGCTTCTTATGTAATGTAGTAAGTCAAACTTTTTTAGCTTATCAGAAAGAAGTATTATATAATCTAACCAATGAACAATACAGAAATAACACTCGAGTAACAAAAGTGATGTGATAGTGGCGATACTGTTAGTCTAAGTCTTACAGTCATTTGAGATTACAATGTAAACTTTTAAGGCTTTTTCATTGAACAATTTTAGACAGCTTTTATTTTTTAAATCTTATTTTAATTGGTACTGTCTTGTACTGAAATGTTGGTCCAATATAAAGGTAATCAAAACTAGTAAGCCAGCCTGTCATAATTGGATTTTGTTTTGTTTGAGGTTATTTTAAAACATTAAGAAATCAGTTCTGTTTCTTCCATGCTCAAGTCAGCCATGCCTGCTGAATTATCAAATTGAAATTAATATCACGGATGCGCTGCTCTGTATAGCTGTTTTCTCTTCAGAAAATTACTACTTCATTTATACAATGGATTTGATTCAACAGAAAAGCGACAGATAATTTTTTCCAAAAGTTAACATTTTTTCTCAAGTGAAAGCTTACATCTTCCTGACATTTCAAGGATAGGTTAGCTTTCCTCCAAGAATGTTTTTCAACAGAAGAACATTTCAAACTTAACAAACTTTGCTTTCTTTTTTTGTTTGGGAGCGGTTCATTGAAGAAAAAAAAACATTTGTCTATAATTTTACTTATCTCTAATTTTTTCTCTGGGGTGACCATTCTTTCCATCACTCGTTTAAGAAGTTTTATTAAATATAAACGCTGCTTCATAGAAACAGTTATCATTGCGGAAAGGAGTCGAGTTTATTAGAGATCAGTCTTCTCTAACCAAGGACAGGCTAAAGATAAATTCCATGCCAATTCTTTCTTTTGTTTCTTTTCATAATAAGATATATTAACCCAAAGGTGTGTTATGGCATGAACAATCTCAAATGTACATCTATTGAGTATTTTGTGATGCTGAGTAACTTGAATTTTTCTCAAATTTCTGTGATGCAAAATATTTTCCTTAGAAGGTTCCGTTTAATGTTAGATTGTTGTTCTGAAAGATGTTGGTCCTAGTGGGGTTTTTTTAAAAAAAAAAACTGGGAAAACAAATATATGCATGTATTACAAGTATAGAAATGGTGAATTGTAAACTTACCATATAGTACTGGATCTATTTTCAAAAATGTTTTGCTGTTAAAATATATAATATAAAATTGCTGCCATACTGTAATTGAGTACTTTTTCCTACATGACCCTGTTATCACTATTCCGGAATTAGAAGGTGGGCAGACACCTGATTGACTCCTGTGTCTGCATGGATGCTTCAGGATATATTCTTCTCTTGGTGACTAAAAATATATTTTCCTCGGCAACAGTGCATTGAGATCTGAATATACCTGTATCTATCTATTCTTATTGCACATTTCTTACACAGTAATCTTCTAATATGCCAAAATTGGCCTAGACCCAGCTTAAAATTGAGGGTTTGTTACATGCTTTCTAACAGAAAGGTTTTCAGTGATACTCAGTATGCGTTTGTGCTGTGAAAAATAGTGAAACTCCCTTTAAAACTTCACATATGCTAAATTTAAATTAATATTTTTTCTTTAGCTCACATTTTACCCTAAATCCAGAGAGACTATCAACCTTTTTCACTGTTGTCAAATCCAGCATAAGGAACAGCCCTATAACACTACAAAAACAGTTGAGGAATAAGGAATGTCTCTTACATTGCACTTCAGAATAAAGACACTGAGTGGAAGAAATGAAGGTCAACGCGAATGCAAAGGCTTCTGTACTTGACATTCCTCCACGGAAGGGAAGACAAGTGTCAACACCACTGGCGTCCTTTTCGAACGGGGCTTACGTGGACTATCTTCCACCACGCGGGAGTACTCCTTGACTCTTATCAGGATTTTGTTTTGTTTTGTTAAATTTATCAAGTATTTCAGTTAAAAACAAACAAACAAACAAACGTCTGTCAACATTGCGGCAGAGAGACATAAATTTGAAAATACTTTCTTAAGAGATCATGTAACTATATAACTCTGAATTTAAAAATTGAGGAGGAGAGATCATTTCAGTCCCCTGCCTCTCATAAGAAACATGTTTTTAAATCTGTAACGGCTTTAGTGTTAACAGGGTGCAAAGTGTTTTTTTGTCCTGTGTTGTACTTAAAAGGTTCTCATCGATTGGTGATTGTATTGTACTATATGAAAGCAAATCATAAATTGCCTTGTATTGTTTATGGACCATACCACGTACTTCTTTGTGTTTTCATGTCCCAAGTGTTTCAGTGATGCATGTTAACAGTTAGGTCCTAAAATTCTGTGGTGCTAATTCTTCCATATCCAATGGTGCTTTTGTGGATGCTAACTGCACACATGCTGAACAAAGCTTGAAGTTTAAGACTTTCTTCCTTCCCTCTGTTTATATGAAGTAAAATAAAATAACTTGAATATGTCTCAAAGTATCACTGACAATCTAATAAACTGGTTTATATGTGTGTAATATTACTTTGGATTCTTATTTCTTTTTCAGAAAGCAGATTAGTTCCACTGGGCCCTCACATCGATCAAAATTTGATCTTACCATGTATTTATTTTGTTATTTAATTTGTGCCCCCAAATTTGTGGTTATCTTTGGGAATTTAAATCCAGTTGATCTGGCTTCTAAATTCAAGTTTAGATCAGATCTATAAAAACTAGGCCTGTAAGACCGGAAAAATATGTAAGTTGAAAAGACCAAAAAATGTGCCATTAGAGAGCATTTGTTTATTTTAGTACTTTATTAATAACTAGAGGTCCAGTGCATGAAATTCATGCACAGGGGTAGGGGTGTCCTTCAGCTCAGCCTGCTCCCTCTCCAATCTGGGACGCCTTGAGTAATGTCTGACTGCCCTTGAGTAATGTCTGTATAGGCCCGATCCTACCTAGATCAGGCCTAAACGGGCAGCCTGACATTCCTCTCACAATCCAGGGCTGCTGGCTCCCAACTGCTCACCTGCCTGCCTTCCTGATTGACCCTAACCACTTCTGCCTGCCAGTCTGATCACCCCCTAACCACTCCCCAGACTATTTGCCCCTAACTGCCCTCTCTTGTGGGCCTGGTCACCCCTAACTGCCCTCCCCTGCAGGATTGGGTCCCTCCCAACTGCCCTTCCCTGCAGTCCCAGTCACCCCCAACTTCCCTCCTCTGCCGGCCTGGTCACCCCTAACTGCTTTCTGCTGCAGGCTTGATCACCCCCAACTCCTCTCCCTTGCAAGCCTAGTCCCTCTCAACTGCCCTCCCCTGCTGACCTGATCGCTCACAACTGCCCTCCTCTGCAGGCCTGGTCCTTCCCAACTTCCATCCCCTGTTGGCCATCTTGTGGTGGCCATCTTGTGTCCACATGGGGTCAGGATCTTTTGACCAGATGGGGGCAGTCATCTTCTGTGTTGTAGTTATGGTCAATCTGCATATTAGATAGAATAGAAGCCTGCTGCATGGGTGGGGACCAGCTGGTTTGCTCTGAAGGGTGTCCTGGATCAGGGTGGGTGTTCCCTTGGGGCTTGGGGTGGCCTGGGTGAGGGGCCTGTGGTGGTTTGCAGGCTGGCCATGCTCCCTGGCGACCCAAGCGGAGGCCCTGGTATCTGGGATTTATTTATCTTCTACAATTGAAACTTTGTAGCCTGGGGCAAAGCCAAGCCTTCAGATACTATAGTCATTGAATCTTCATTGCCTTAAGTGAAAGCCTCCTCGGACAGGCTTTGCAGAAAGGTTGGCTTCCTCCATCACCAGCGCAACCCAAGCCTCTGTCCTACTCTCTCTGTGGCCATAGCCATCTTGGTTGGGTTAATTTGCATACTTGCTCTAATTGGTTGGTGAGTGTGGCTGGTGGGTGTGGCAGAGGTATAGTCAATTTGCATATTACTCTTTTATCAGATAGGCTGTTTTATCATCTAGCTGAGCCATGAGATAACATTTGCCAAGTATGCCTTCAAACTTTTATTGCAGTTCAAATGGCAATGCAAAGGTTATTCGTGTATGCTGATATCTAAAGTAAATTCGTACTCCACTATATGAAAATAAGGACAAAAAAATAAAATTGGAACTTTCCAGGGTTAACTGATATCATATGCCAGAATGACATAAACCTATACAGTGGTCTTACTGCATTTTTAATTTTATCACCTGCACTAAGAATCACACAGCATTGGGACAAATGAAGCTGTTATCCTCATGGAGACACAGCAGTGTTTCTCCTAAGCCAGAATAAATTCAATATGAAGGCAGTGTGCAAATTTTCATTCTGACCTTGGTATTTTGCCTAAACCATGAGTGACTTTCAATTTGAAAAGAAAAAATCAAAGCAAATCTGTTAAAGCTCCTCAAACAATAATCATTGATCTCAAATAGAGGATCAAACCTATCAATCTAACCTAGTGGGTCTGACAACTGAAATGTCATTCTTATTCTGCTATGGATCTTTGTTATGTCAAGAGTGTAAGGCACAGTAATTTTGCCTCAGATAGTTATTAAATCGTCTCTAACTCCTAACATTGGAATGAAGCTTAGAGAACAGAGGCAATATGAACACTGGGCGTGCACCTCCAGGACTACCTTGAACAAATGCAGTTTTTACGAAATCACAGCCTCATGCCGAATATTTGTAGTGATCATTTTTGCAAGTGACTTTACAGCATTCCATTTTATTAAACTCACAAATAACAAATGTGCTACAAAATAATTCCATGTTTTCTTTCATCAAAAAGAGATCTACAATCCTAGAAAGTAGGTCTAGGAATATTTTAGAGCATCTTTATTTCTGTGGTAATATTTTGATGTTAATCAAAAGAAAAATTAATTCTAATTTTTTGTGGCTCACATAAACTTAAACCTAAGGATGAGAGAATAAATAATTTTTTGGGGGAGGAGGGGGAAATGTGCAAATTAATCTACATGAAAAAAAATTTCTAATTTTTATCCCCACCCTTACCAGATATATGTGTTATTTGTTCATCATAATATTTGTCCCCCCTAAACATTATTTTCAAAAAATTTTTTTGGGTTTTATATGAAACTAGAGGCCCAGTGCATGAAATTTGTGCATGGGTAGGTCCTTAGGCCTGGCCAGTGATCAGGACTAATTAGATTCCCCTTCTCCTTGCCTCCCCGCCTCCTTCTTCCCTCACTGCCTGCACTCCACCACCATCATGTGGTTCCCCGCCTCCCTGCCTTCTTCCCTCACCACCTGTGCGCTGCAACCACATGGTTCCCTGCCTCCCTGCTTCACTCGCTCCTCAAACCCTCCCTGCCCATGTCCACTGCCACCCACCACTGGTTCCCTGTCCCAGCCTGGGAGGTAGCGGCCAACCCTGAGGAGGGAGTTGGCCCTCAGCCCCCCTGGGAAAAGGGCCATGGCCGCCACCACCTCCCCCTGGTTCCACATCCCAGCCCAGGGGCCTGCCAGCCAGGGGGAGGGACCGTCAGTTTGGTTGGCAGGCCCTATTGGTGATAGGAGCCTGTGGGCTGGGGCAGCTCCTGAATTGAGCATCTGCCCCCTGGTGGTCATTGGGCATCATAGCGACTGGTCGACTGGTCATTTCATTGTAATGGTTGCTTAGGCTTTTATTTATATAGATTATTTTATCAATCTTAAGTAAAATGGGTACACTTTGTAAGTTGATTGTTTTAGGAAAAGTATATAGTCTCTCCTTCCTGAAGTAAAACCATTATTTAATTCTTCTAGAGTTACAAAATTATATTTGTCTTTATTGTTTTATCAACAATATTTTGATAAGTTGTGTTTTCTGTTTCTAAAATAAGAATTTCCCTTGGGAATCTTAAGCTCAAGGATTGCATCTATAAACCCTTGAATAAAAGCACTTTCAATAAAAATCCCAATGTTCTCCATTGAAGAAGGGTTTTTTTAAAAATAAATTTCATGTACATTAAAAGTTTAAACCTTATTCATCTTAAGAAACTAATTTTTCTCTTCAGAAATTGCTTTGAGTTTGAAAATGGCCAATAATAATCTTAACTTTATTTTTTTTAAAAAAGAGCTAATCTATAATCTACATCAAGCATGTCAAACTCAAAGGCTAACACAGGCCAAATAAACAAGGTTTAAGTTTGTGTGAGCCGCAAAAGAACAAAAGTTTCAATTTTCATACAAAAGGCTGAAATAAATGAGTAATCATTGACATAAAATAATAGAAAATTTTAATAAAAATTAATATTTTTTCTTGAACATTAACTTACCAGACACTGAATAACTGCACAAATTAATAAGTATAATGCTTATTCAAACCTATTTTTCTTGTCCTCTGAAAGGGAAATATTTCCTGTTGCACACACCTAACAAGTCAGTACAAGACTAATGACATGGCAATTGGCTGCTAAAATATTCACTGCTAGTATTAGTGGAGAGAAATAGTGTGCCTGTGCATAAGGCACATAAGGGAAATGAATGCAACACGATTATAATAATCAGTCATTAGTGAACATTGTAGTTCATTATTAATAATCTACACTAATAAAAAAGTAAGATGCAAATTGACCATACCTTTGAGACGCCCACCAGCTAATCAGGAGTGATTATGCAAATCAACCCAACAAAGATGGAGGGTTAATTTGCATATGCAGGTGCTGAGCAGCTGGGGGTGGGGCAGGACAGTTGCATCATCGCTGTGGCGACAATGCAGGCATTCCACATCACCCTAGCTGCTCCAGGCTTCTGGGCAGAGTGAAAAGGCAGCTCCAGTCTGAGTGAAGGCAGTGCTGACAGCTAGGGGAAGGGCCTCTAGTTATGTATAACAGGATATTGTCAAAATTAAGTTACAAAATTTTATTAAAACGTTTCTTACATACCGTTATAATGGCTGGGCTGCAAAAATATTCGTTGTGGGCCACATGGTCGCGAGCTTGCCATGCTTGATTAAAATCATTTCTGAGTTGTCTTCATTAATTGTTGAAGTAGGTGCCTACTGAGTTCACACTGACAAGTCTATTTCACACACACACACACACACACACACACACACTTTATCCTTGGGACAATGAAAAGTCTCCTTGGGAAAATAGCTATACAGTAATATAATTCACACAAAAACAAATGAGTGGTGCTAGTTCATAAGACTGAATAAACCATAAAATGCAGCGAGCATTATACATAATCTCCCAAAGTAATCTCTTATATTCTGGGAGAGGTAGCTAAAGCTTGCACTTTTTGCAAAGCATAATGTTTGCCTTCATAAAAGACTTAATGAAAGAATGACTCATAAAGATAAAAAGAACTTTGAGTGAAAGGGTTGACCCTCGGTTTTGTGTATGTAGAAGCTCAGTTTTGCTAGTTCATTCTGGGTAAATGCACAAGAAATTCTTTTTAACAAAGTCATAAAGAAAGCACCTGGAGAATCGGATATCCAGTGGAGAAAATTCTTTGACAGCCAAAAATAAAGTGTCACTCCTACAGAGTAGGACTGAAAGGAGACTGTGTGTAAGAAGTGGACTTTAAATTTTGCTTTATACTTATAAAATTATCTAATGATAAGCCTGTGCTATAATTTTAGAAATGAGTTTTTACAGGAAGGAAATAAATGCCAGATAGATAAGAATACCTATAATCAACTAATCAGTACATTCTCTTTCTAGTAAGAAAATCTATTTATGAAATCGAATTAATGTCATAAAGTTGTTTGACAAGTAGAAAGTCACCTGGGGAAATAAGTGATATTAATGAGGAGCAGCGTGTTATGATGGGCTTTGTAGCACAGACCTGCTAAGGAAACAGAAATAATCGCATCAGCTCATCAAATCAGTCACCCTCAGTGGGAGCTGGAGACCACTAACAAGTCCTCTGCTTTGAATCTTTTCTTCTAGATGCCATGTGACACTTTCAGTGTGAAAATATTATTGCTTACATAATATAATTAAACTATATATTGTTTTATATTATAATTATTTTCAGTTCTTTAATGATATACCATTTTATAATTACTATTCCGCATTCAACATTACTTACATAGTCACTATATGTTATTACATCATTATGTCATTCGATCATTATATTATTAGTAGTAATGTTTATTATTAATCATTAACTATAATTACCACTAATCATTATTATCATTATAAATATAATTAACAACAGCTTCAAATACAATACCCCTCTCACCATGACCTTCTCGATAGAGATTTTGGAAGCATCCCAATTCAGAAATAGCTATAATGAAAGGTCAAGGCCCTCCTCCTTTGCCCTCATGGTAGACCTTGCCAATAGATCATGGCATTTTTTACGAAGGATCAGATACAGCTCTAGAATCTGTCTCAACTCAGCACTCCTGGCAGCCATGAGTTGACTAAACTTAGCATACAAGCTTGATGTATTTGCCATCCTGCCTTAGATGCCCACAGGCACATATACAAACCATCTGTCTGGGTCTTCCAAGAAGCAGATTCCAAGATGGGATTAGATGTGCAGAGATTTACTAGAGGAAATGCCAGTGAGGGAAAATGGAGAAGGAGCTGGTGAAGGAGCCATCAGAAGATGATGCAGGTCTGTCCCCGCTGAAGGAAAAGAAAGAAGAAACTAGGAAGGGGGTTCTTACAGTTCTAAGAAAGTTCAAACCAGGCCTATGGACAGTTCATAAGCCAAAGTCACCCTGCAGAGGCGGCCAGCATCTTACAGGTACGAACATGCTTAGTATCCCTGCCACACTCAGGCATTGGCTGGGAGAGGCCATTGGGAAGCACAGCCTCAATGCAAACGTGGTGATAGATTTCAGAGGCCAGGGAAAGGGAAAACTGAGAAATGTGTTTTCATGGCCACCACAGGCTTCTGTTTGTGCTACGCAGATTTACATTTTCTTCTAAGCTGGAGGACCATCTTCTACATGGTCCCTACAGACCTTAATTCCGAAGGGGACAACTCAGAAAGGGGAAGTTGGTAGAATAAAGCACAACCCTTGGCCCTGCATTTGATCTCAGGGCCACAGCTGGAACTTTTCTTCCTTCTCCTCCACCATCATTCTAATGATCCCTCACCCTCAGCCCTCACATTGGCAGGACTCGGTTTACCTGGTGGTGTGACTCAGCCTTCATTCGTGAGGGGTCTGATCTCTTGTAACCATACCCTTCTCAGGCCGAGGTTGCAGCACAGTTCCACTAGCAGATGCAATGGGGCTTGGAAGTACCAAGAGACTGCAAAAGGGGGCCATGTGGATTACATTCACATCTCTTTCTCCCTGCCCTTGTTTTTGTGTTTGTTTTTTAAAATATATTTCATTGATTTCTTACACAGAGGAAGGGAGAGGGATAGAGAGCTAGAAACATCGAAGAGAGAGAAACATCCATCAGCCGCCTCTTGCACACCCCTCACTGGGGATGTGCCTGCAACCAAGGTACATGCCCCGACCAGAATCAAACCTGGGACTCTTCAGTCTGCAGGCCGGCCGATGCTTTATCCACTGAGCCAAACCGGCTAGGGCCCTGCCCTCATTGTTTAAAGCAGTGGTTCTCAACCTGTGGGTCGCAACCCCTTTGGGGGTCGAACGACCCTCTCACAGGGGTCGCCTAAGACCATCGGAAAATGCAGATATTTACATCACGATGCATAACAGTAGCAAAATTTCATGGTTGGGGGTCACCACCACATGAGGAACTGTATGCAAGGGTCGAGGCCTTAAGAAGGTTGAGAATCACTGGTTTAAAGCAACACTATCTCCTCCTACTGATGAGTGTCAATTATGCCTGCCAAAGCTGTGATTCCTCTCCTAACCTCCTGGTTCCTAGGCATGAGTTCCAAGTGTCCAGGCAGCAGCTGCAACTGGCAAGAATGTGCCCCCATTTGAGGACCAGAACATCCAATCCTGCAGAGCCCAGAGCTGAGGGGACAGGAAGCACAAACTCGCCCAGTGAGTCACATTTAGTGATGGTAAGGCCATTCCTGCATCCACATCCTTGATTCCCAGATTCATGTGGTCTCCCTATTGAGTGCACGCATAGCACTTTGTAGAGGTCCCTGGTTTCAGGCATATGCTGCATCTTGAAGGATGGCATCCCCTACTTTCAGAGTATTGACTCAAGTTGGTGCTTCCACTGCCTTTAGGAGGCTGTTTTTGCATTCCACAAAACTGTCTTCTTCTGGATGGTGTGATAGTCAGAGTCATGTCATAGGCCTACTCCTACCTCCTTCACTAGGAACTGGTTGGATGCTTCTCTCTCTGCTACCATGGCCACTCTGCTCCTGTGCCCCTCATGACAGTTCTGAGGTGGCTAATGGCACTCTGATTCATCAGTTAGCTGAGTCATTTTGTCTACTTGGTTGCTCAGTGCCTCTCCGATGGTGGATCCTTTCTGGTGGACATGAGCATGTAAAACAAAACTCTTCACAATTTGTGTCCACACCCATATATCCATCCACATGCCTCTCCCACACACTGCTGTGCCCCAGTGTTCCAGTCCTTTATCCTTCTAGGCCCCTGACCAGATAGCCAGACCAATAACCACTGCCCTAGATATATAAATATTTTCACCTCAGGACACTTCTTCCATACAAAGCGGATAACCAAGTGCACTGCTTCAACTCTGCCCATTGGGAAGTTTTTTCCTCTCCACTGTCTTTCAAGGCCACCCTACTCATTCTCAGCTTGCACCCTCATACCTAGCCACCTCATCCACAAGCCAAGTTCAGGCTTTTTCTTCCTCCTTCAATTAGTACATGGGAGCCTTCATATGTCCAGAGGTGTAAGATGGGAGAGAGACGCAGGTGCATCTACTGAGGGTATTGAAGGGCTTTGGACTATCTGCTCATGACCTATGACCCTGCTCAGGCTTGATCTTGGATGTGTCATTTCCATCTCATGATTAACTACCATGGGCCCATCCAACTTTATCAACCAAGATGATTAAAAAAATCCAAATAATAATGGGCAATTCTACATACATAGTTTACAACCATTATCTCCACCAGAGCCCAGTAGCACTCCAAGGGCTATTTCTCAAAAGGTGTCTAATCCTCTGCTGGTCGGCACGGTCTTATTCCAGAATCCCAGAAGTCTGCATTGTTATTCTGGAACTGTGGCATGGGAAAAGCTCTCTCTTTTCTACTGCATCTTTTCCCAACATGGATACTTCCAAACCCATAGGGTCTGCCCAACCATAGGGAGCAAGCAACAGGCATGCTGCACCTGCTACTGAGCCTTTCATGCTCTGAGCCCTACTCAGCACTGGCAGTTAACTGCGCCACTCAGTATATGGGCCAGAGCGATATTTTTAACAACGGGATGCATTGTCTCCCAAGCCCAAAACCTAATCAGGCTGCTGAGCTTCCTTTATGTTGTGGGATGCAAGATACACCAATATGCCTGTGGCTTTGGAGAAGAAATCCTCACCATGGGATTTCTTAAAGACTTCACTGAAGTGGAAGGAGATTTTCACAGGATACATTCTGGGGTTCCCACTTCCCTCTGCCTCTTTATCCTTCCTCTGATCATAAGGACTAATGAGCCGTGGAGCTTGCACTGTGGCAGAATCCTCTCCTACTGAGGGCAACTCGGAAATTTCCACTTCACTGAGCGCTGTCATTGCTTTTTCTCCATTTCTCTGAGAACCGCCCTAGCAGTTTGCCCCATCCCCTGAGATTCTTGACAAGGTAAGAAATTTTAGGTCCTGAGAAAGTTAAATTTCAGGTCCCTTATCAAGCACTCTCAAAATATAATCTAAGGTGTATTTCTCTGGCTTCTGCCTGTACATGCTATTTCTTGCAGCTTTTCTGGAGTAGAGTCTCTTTCCTTCTTAATAATTCCCACCTAGATTATGCTGGGACTGAACCCTGGTTCAGACAAGGAGGAGCTAAGGGCAGCTACTAAAGAAAGCACCTGTTCCTGGTGTGGGAGAGGTCTCTCCAGCATCCTTTTTTGTTTGTTTGTTTGTTTGTTTGTTTGTTAATCCTCATCCGGGGATATTTTGCCATTGATTTTTAGGGAGAGGGAAAGACAGAGAGAAACATCGATGTGAGAGAAACACATCGATTGGTTGCCTCCTGCATGTGCCCTGAACAGGGCCCAGCTGGGGAGGAGCCTGCACCAAGGTACATGCCCCTTGACCGGAATCGAACCTGGGATCCTTTGGTCTGCGTGCTGATGCTCTAAACACTGAGCCAAACACGCTAGAGCTTTGCAGCATTCTTTTAGCATGGTAAAAGTGCTATCTCCTATCTTCTGCAAACCTTAAGGATTTGGGGGTCAGGAGATAATCCTGCCAAGATAATATACTCAGAGGCATCCATTTTAAGTCCCCATCCCAGTTCTTAGGGTCCCACCCAGATTTTCCCCAAACAGCACGCTGACCTTGGTATAACACTTCTGTCTTGGCTCAGCATTCCAACATCTGGGGATCTCTGCACTTGTCTGAGTTTCCGCCTGTTCAACTGTGACTGCTCTTTCACACCACAGGAGGTAAGCTTTCAAAAAGACCCGCTGGCTCCTGTGAACTTGTTGTTAGGGCTCTGGATCTCTCCTTATTCCTGTGCTGGCATCAAGATGGCTTAGCAATAACCAGTCAACCCTGCCATCTTTGAGGACATTGTTCTCTCCATAGCTGTCCAATGTCGTCATCGTCACACCTGCAACAGCTTCTTTTTTGCCAGGTCATTTAGGAGTCACCATCAATGACATCTTTAACACTTGAGTCACCACTTTAGGCTAGGGGCTGTCCATGCCCTACCTATCAACCAGGTTAGCGTCCTTTTGCCCACGGGATGGTCAGTGGGTCAGTCCCAAGTCACAGTGTTTTCTTGGATCATTCTTGGTACCATTGGTGTTTGTCTAGGTTATCTGAGAAGTAAAAGCTAAGCTAGGATGAGTTATACAAGAGATTCGTTGGGGTACATGCTGGAGTGGGAAAATGAGGAGCCAGAGGAGGCTGGGAGAGCCATTGAGCCAATGCTGATCTGGCTCCTGTGAAGGAGAAAGGGAAGCTCTTAAAAAGCACTGTTTTAAGGAAGTTTTGGCAAGGCCCACAGAGAGTCTTCAAGCCAAGATGCCCTCAGAGCCGTCCTGTATCTTTCAGAAACGGGTCTTCTTCCATATCCCTGCCATGAGCTGGGGAAATGGGTTTGGGTGTGAACGCAGTGATGGAAGGCAGAGCACAGCAGCTGAAGCTGTGGTTAATTATCCTGCAGTAGATCTGGGAGGCACATTCTCATGCCTCCCACACCAACACAGAAAGGCCTTTGTGATCACAAAAAGCTCATCTCAGCCACTGATGAAGTGTTGATTTGAGAGAGATGCACTTTTTTAAAAATATATATATTTTATTGATTTTTTTACAGAGAGGAAGGGAGAAAGATAGAGAGTTAGAAACATCGATGAGAGAGAAACATCGATCAGCTGCCTCCTGCACAACCCCTACTGGGGATGTGCCAGCAACCCCTGGGACCCTTTAGTCTGCAAGCTGATGCTCTATCCACTGAGCCAAACCGGTTTCGGCAAGAGAGATGTACTTTTGACCCTTCTTCTCAAAACTGAGGGAGAAGAACTAACCTAATTGGAGTCTGAACTGACCAAGAGTAATAAAGTAATATTAAAATATTTATAAGTACCTTTCAATAGTCAACTTTCTACTGCAAAAAAACAACTACTTTAAAAATTTTAATATAATTGTCTAATCACTATGCTGGACACCTGAAACCAATACAAAACAATATTGAAAGTAAACTGTAATTGAACATTTTTAATTATAAAATGTTGAACTTTTAAAAATATTTTAATATACAAATATTTCTTTCAATGTACAAATATAAAAAAAACTAAATTTGTACAAAAAATTAATGTAAACTAATTTTCATGTCATCAAAGCATCTGCCCTCTGGTGGTCAGTGCATGTCATAGCAAGTGGTTGGGTGGCCTTAGCATATCATTAGCATATTATGCTTTGATTTGGTTGAACAGATGACTAGATGACCAGACACTTAGCGTATTAAGCTTTTATTATATAGGATGTATTTTCTTTCCATTTTTTATTTCTCCTTCTTAGTGCCACTATCAATTTTGTGCCATTATCAATGTCTTAATTTAATATATTATCTCCAGTACCTATGACAGGGCCTAGCACATATTTGACACTCAATATTGATTGAGTTGAATAAAAGAATGAAATGAGGAAATGAATGATACATCCTGCCCAGAGTCAGCTCATCTTCTTCTATGCAACCTTAAAACAAATGCTCCCACTTCCAAATTTTAGGAGGTCCACCATACCTATATCAGTCCTAAAGATGATTTGGAGCTACCCTGCTCTTGGCTGGAGAAACACGTTGTTAGATGCTTGCCACTATGGAGATATTTTGTCTGTCTTAATTTGTTATATTTTACTAGATCACCAATTTATTAACAAAGAATATAACTCAGGAATAGCCAAATGGAAGAGATACATAGGGCAAGGTATGGGGAAAATAGGGCAGAGCATTCACGCTTCCCTGGGTGTACCCCTCTCCCTACTCATACCCCACGTGTCCATCAAAGAAGTATTCCAGGGTGGTGTGGTGCAGTGATTGAGCATCAACCTATGAACCAGGAGATCACAGTTTGATTCCTGGTCAGGCTCATGCCTAGGTTGCAGGCTTAATGCCACCAAGGGCTGTGTAAGAAGGCAGCTGATCAATGATTCTCTCTCATCATTGATATTTCTATCTCTCCCTCTCTCTTCCTCTTAGAAATCAATTTTTTTAATTTTTTTAAAAAGGTAAAGAATAGTATTCTAAATTCTATCCTTTGGAGGTTTTATGGAAACTCCATTACCTAAACATGGTTGATTAAGTCATTGGTGATGGAACTCATCTTCAGCCCCTGTACCCTCCCTGGGGGTGAGGGTCTGAAAGTTCCAAATACCTACACAGGCACTTGGTTTTCCTGGCAACCAGCCCCCATCCACAAGGCTTTCCAAAAGTCAGGCCATTAACACAAACTCATGTGTAGTTGAAAAGGGCTTGTTATGAATGAGAGACACTTAATCACTCATATTACACTCTCATCACTGAGGAAATTCAAAGGGTTTTAGTAGCTCTGTGCCAAGAATGGGACAAAGACCAACACTACAGGGATATTCCACATAATTGCAGAGATGGCTTGCTGTGCTTTGAGTTTTCTCTGAATTCTCTAATCTCTCTGTCTCCCATTACTGTTGCAGGTCAAAGCAATTCGGCATGGTATGTACTAGTATGCATTCAACACCTCTCAAATCAGCTGGAAGGCTAGGGCTGCTAAATTGGAAAATGTCCTTGTCTTTTAGGATGTCTATAACTTCTTGATTTGTAGGTGTCAAAGCAGAAGAGTGAAAATTTAAAAATTTCTTGACAGTTCTCAAAGGACACCAGAGTGAAAGGTTAAAAACACCAAGACCTACCAAACAGATTCAATGTCCTTTCCTCCATCTAACAAAGTGAAACTACAAACAAAGGGTACGCCATCTCTCTATATGTATTCTGTCCTCTGGCTCCTGCCCAGTAAACAAATGTCTAAATACTGAAAATCACTAATGATACTCTGAATCCCCCCAATAGCAAAACAGCAAATATGTACTAGGGAAGAGCTTCAAATTGAAGCCTGCTTTCTGTTTAGCAGAAAACACGCCCTCCTCCTTAAGAAACTAGTATATCATTTCTTTATCACAGACAAATCATTTGCTAAGACACTATGTTATTGCCTTTCACATAAGTGATTTTCTTTAACATCTCTCCTTTTGTGTATGTATTTATTCATTCATTGCACAACTGGTAGCAGGCAAAAAAAAAAAAATCTAACAGAGATTTACCTCTCTTGACTGGCCTGGGTCCTCACAATAAGGACAGAGAAAATGAAGATCGGCTTTGATTTTCTCCAGATGGAGCATTGTTGCTGAAATATTTCTTTCTCTATGTTGTAGTTCCTGGTTTTACAGGATGGTTTGGTGGTTGAGCTAAAACAAGATACACAGCACCAGCCACTTCAATTCTCACTTGTTAATTATACTGGGAAACATCACACCCTGTGTATGGATTTGAAATCACTGGCCACGTTCCAACTTGTGAAAGATGAGTTATAAACAGTAGCATGTCTCACCACTGAATAACACTAAATGCAATTATGTGGTTTTGCTATGTCAATACTTAAAGTGGTATGTGCTCCTATATGCAAATTTGTTGGGACTTAAAGGGAAAGAAAAGAGGATGAATCACAAACATCACTGAAATCTAATTTTAGAACATTTTCATCCCTTATAAAAGAAAATCCATGCCCATAAGCTGTCAATTCCTGTCCCTGAACCCCACTTCTCAGCCCTAGGCAATCTCTAATCTATTTTCTGTCTCTAAAGATTTGCCTATTCTGGACATTTCATACCAATGGAATCAAAGTTCATCCATGTTGCAGCATGAATCAATACTTGACTTAAAAAGAAAGCTTTTTAAATATCCAAAGTAAATTCTCTATGAGGTAATGACTAAGGCATATTGTAGGCAAACAATTAATTTAGTTATGCACAAAAATATCTTGTTTTGGTTGTGTGAAAGTACGGATTTTTTTTATTTGCACATTTTGATAGACAGCTGTATAATTTAAGTTCCAAAAACGATAATTAAAGAGAAAGACTAAAGCAAGCAGGCCATGTTTTAGACCTTAAATTTGGTAATAGGTTTCTCCATGTCTGACAATTCATGGATATTATGAAAAGTTAATAGTTTTAGTGCACTAACATGGGGAAAATCCGAAGGACTGAAAGAAAATGAGTGCTTGAAAACTGATGCAGAGATTGATTTTCTTTAATCAAATACCAAGCAGAGGTCTGGAAACTCATTTTAGAGCAAGAATATTCAGTTGCCTCATAAATAATGCAAGGTCATAGGCTTTCAGTTGTGTAAAGGAACGTGAAAAATATCATGCCAACTGGCAGCTGCCCTGAGGGCATGAGGCAGCGATAATACCTTTCAGCAATTTGCCCCTAACTCTTCTCAATTTTTCATAGGATCCTTCATGGTTCTTTGCTCTTACCTTCCTTTGACTTTCAGTCGCCTTCTCTCCCTCTCCATGGAGCTGCTCTTCTATCAGCAGGTGCATCTTGCAGGGAGAAATTAAATACAAGTAACCAGGCACAAAATGCCCAAGTGATTTCCCCAGAAGCCTAAAAGTGACAACAGCATCGTGGTGGGCTTTGCTGGGCTATGCACTAGGCCCACAAAGCCTTGATGAAGGATTCAACAAATCAGGAATGCCAGAAAAAAATAAAAAGAGCTGTATGTTTAATGTTACCCTCCCTTCCCTTCCTACTTCTTCCTCTCCCTTCCTACTTCTCTCCGCCCCAGCCTTTCTTTCTTTCTTGTTTCCAGATGCTCTAGCCACTCTAAAGAAACAAGAACAATAGACAAGGATCCTCTTAGTCCAAGATGACATTCATAAGGATACATACATACATTGTTGATTTTTCTATGCCGTAGCTGCAGATATGAAGTGCATCTCAAGTATTTCACCAATCAATAAAATCTTGAAATTACCCATTTCTAATTCTCCTCCTGCTACTTAACAAGTTGTACAATTATACCGTAAACAGTCATTCTGACACTCTGCTAGTGGATCACAAAAACACCATCTGTGTAGGATAGCCACCTCTGGCAATCTCCTATCAGAATGCACTTAGGTTGCAATTTAATCTCAAAAACAGACACATTATAAAACTCACTTTACTAGTATGCTGAGTTATCTTAAAGCCAGTTACAGACATCCTAACGTAAGAACTGCACCATAAACTTTTCCTCCCCTTGAATCTCAAGCCCCCATCTGAGTCTGATTTGTGAGCTTCTGTATACCAAGCACAGTACGTAGGTTTTCCCACAAAGCCTCAAGTTAGAGTAGTTCAGGGCTGTTCTCCATATGACTATGGTGAGGGGCAGGATGAACAGCAAGCAGCAAGAGCCAGGAAAGTCAATCCTCCTTTCCTTTGCCCTCACATTCAATCAGTTGTCGAATCCTGCCATGATTAAGTTCTGCTTCTTCCATGTACTTTCATGGCCAGTAACCTAGTTTGGGCCCATCACCCCTCCTGGGACTCTGCTAAAGCGCAATGACTACATCTAATAAGACTTTGCACACAGTAGGTGCTCAACAAATACATCAGGGGATAAATCAACTAAATTACAAACCAGAATCAAATCAGAAAATGGGTAACAAATAAAGCTGTGTAATCACATTAGCATTATCCTTCAATATATTTAAGAAACAGCACTGCAGATTTCAACGGAGAAATCAAACTTGTTACATAATAATCCAAATATATGCAGAGGTATACCTATTAAAATTCATGGTTTATAAAGCTGTCTGATGACATCAATAAAAGAGTTAGGTTGCTATTTGCTTCCATAAGACTACTTTTAATGGGAACATGTACAGAAAGCGTTCAGTTGTTCAGTAAATTATTACTGAGCACTTACTATCTGTTAAGTACTATTGAAAGAGCTGAGAAAGCAATGGTGAATAAGACAGGAAAAAGTCTCTGCTTTCATGGAACTTGACATAGATTTACATCAAACTGCTAATGCCTCTTCTATTCTCTTAGAACTTTGACTATCACCAACTCAAAATGGAAACAGTTGGAAAGTTAAAAACCTCTTTTGCTAAATAGTGTTAAAGTTTATAAGCGATGGGCAAAGAGAATTTGTGTTATGAAAATCTGCCTTCAACCTAATTTTTAAGGGGTAGATTCTTTCCTATCCTATTATCAATCCTGAATGAGGACTACGTCATTCATTCTTATTTATTTATTTATTTATTTATTTATTTATTTATTTATTTAATGTTCTGGAGCTTATATTCTAGATCAGAGAAACATAATAAACAAACAAAAACTTGTCAGGTGATAAGGAGTGCTAAGAATGAAGGGAAAATAAAGTAGAATGTGAAGAATAGGAAGTGCATGGGGTTAGGACTAACCTCACCCCTTAGGGAAGGTCCCTCGGGTATGTTGAACTTACATAAGACTTGAAGGAAGTGAGGATGTGGAAGGGAACGCATTTTTGGCCAAGGGAACAGCAAGCCCAGTCCTTGAGGCAGAATTGTCCCTGGGATGTTTAAGGAATGCCAGGGAAGTCTGTGTAGCTGCAACAGAGTTAAATAAGGGAGAGAATTATAGATGAAATCAGAGGGCTGATGGGGAAAACGGAGCAGATCAATGGCGATGTAGACGGCCATCATAAGGATTTTTACTCCGAGTAAAGACTTTTACTGGAGAGTTTTAAGCATGTGAGTGTCACTCTTTGACTTACATTGTAATAGGATCCAATAGATCACAAGTGGGTAAGGTAGAAGCAAAGAAAACTGGTAAGAGCCTTTTGTAATAACCCAGTCAGGAGAAGACAGTGGCTGGAACCACAGTAGCAGTAGAGATGGTATAAGTGGAAGGACCATAAATATGTCCTGGAAGTGCAGCCACCAGGGTTTGGAAAATATATGAGATATAATAGGAAAAAAAAAGACTTAATTGTCTGAAAAGTGAGTCCTTTACTCCAAAAGAAAGTACGTATATCTAAATATATAATGCACATGGGCACAGACAATAGGGCGGTGAGGGCCTGGGGCAAGGGGAAAGAGAAGGTTAGGAGAGGTTAATGGGGGGGCGGGATGGGAGGGGAGAAGGGACATGTGTAATTCTTTCAATATAAATATTTTTAAAAAAACTTTTTAGCCGAGACCGGTTTGGTTCAGCGGATGGAGCGTCGGCTTGCGGACTGAATGGTCCCGGGTTCGATTCCGGTTGGGGGCATGTACCTTGCTTGCGGGCACATCTCTACAGTGGGGCGTGCAGGAGACAGCTGACCGATGTCTCTCTCATCGATGTTTCTGACTTTCTATCTCTCTCCCTTCTTCTCTGTAAAAAATCAATAAAATATATTTTTTAAAAAACAAAAAACTTTTTAAATAAAGATGTGATTCAATATGCTATATATGTGAAATATAGCAACAGAGTAACTTTGAATTTGGCATTCTAAATACTTCTTGTACATTATCTCATTTTTCTTCTTTGTCAGGTAATCCAAGAGTCTATGTTATTATATTATTCCAAGTATACAGATATAGAATACCGAATAAGGGGTTGTCATATCCAAATTTAAGACACATTATTTCTTACTCTCATTCTAAACTTATTTTCTTTTCATATACCATGTCCAACTGCATCGACACTATCATCTGAAAGTATGTTACATGTGCTGCAAAAAAATTACATAAATGGATGGACATTACTTCCAATTTTAGGGACTTTCAAACATAAAAATTGTCTTCTGCAATCTCTTCAAAATGGGATGAGTAAATGGTATAAAATAGTGATGGTGAAAGTGTTTTCAAAAGATGACGCTTCAAGAAAAAAAAATTTATCATTTTTGGCCTGTCATTATTGGTTTTTTTACTATCAACTCACATATATTTGTAGACATTTGCAAGTTAAATTTTCACAAGAATGAGCTCTTCTCTGGCATGGTTTACATAGGTCTTTGAAGCTCACCAACGTGGGTTCATATTCCAGCTCTGCGGCAGGTGTGATGCGGGGCATTTCCTCATTTACAACAAAGACAATAACAGCACCCACTTCCTTAGGTTTTTGGAGATCAGATAACGTGCTCATCATAAACACTCAATAGGTAATATCTTCTACCACCATCTTCAAGTTAGCAGAGAATGTTTGTGTAGGAAAATCTTCAGATCTTTGTCTCCACCCAATGCACAAACAACAATTCATTGCAGTTCGTTCGTTTTTAAAAAATCATTTGACCTCGTACAGACAAAGCACCAGTTAATCTGGTAGATTTTCTTCTCCCCACTGCCTTTCAACCGATTATTTTTGACCTTATAGAGGAATAGGCAATGGAAGAGAACTTTTTTTCCCTTCCAGCAGTGTTTTCTCTCTTGGTGGAAATTGCTACCAACAGGAATTATCACTTAAACAGCAAGGGATGGCTCGTCTCTTTCAGGGCAACCCCTGCTTGTTCTGGACATCAACAGCCCACTGATTAGGTGGCAATGGAAACAGGTCAGTGGGCTGCTTCGCATTTGAATTTGAGGCTCTCTCTCACTCTCATCACTAAATAGTAGAAAGATGCTGCAGCAAAGGGAACTCATTTGTTATTGTTGGAAGTGGAATCTTGAGGTGCCATGGGGAAAAGAATTTCCTGAGGCCTCCCCTACCAACAGGGGAGGTTGCGCTGTTGTGGAAAGTTTTATTGATGCTGTAAAATTAAGGGGGCTCCCCTCCAAGGTCCCATCTCTGTCTGTCTCGCCCAGGAAGAAGTCCAATCTTATCAGCAGAGCTAGAATTAAGGCCACTGCCCAGAATTTCTGCTCCATATTAAAGTCCGGTCTAGTCCAGAATCCTGCTAGCTCACCTTCTGTTTCCAGCTGCAGCTCATTGCATGTAGGGTCCGTATGGCCATGGGCCGTGCTGCTGTTTAAGGCCACATGGCAGGAACGTACCTGGTGGGCAAGTGTGGGTCATGGAGAAAGAGAGTGAGAGGGAAGGGAACAAGGGGCACATGAGAGAGGGAGGGAACTCTTTGTTTGGGGATTTTACTCTTCAAAGATTTTGTGAGCTTGTATTGGGGTCCACCTCCCTAGCCAGTGATCTTTTCCCAGGTTAGATAGATATGCAAGCAACCTTCCCTACATCACCCTGACTTTACTGCCGATGCTCCCATCTCCCCCCTTAGTTTAATCCCTTCCTCCAGGGAATGGGCGGGTGTTTCTTCAGGGAGCATGAAGCGGTGACTTCCTGGTGAAGCTGCCCAGATGACCACGTTTCTAATGGGTGGCCTCCCCTTTGCTCATTTTCTATCATTAATATTAATAAACCAGCTAATTGTATGATAACACATTCATTGCAAAAACAAACAAAACCCCCCACAACATATCTCAGCTTCCAGAAAGTTTTACTTTCTGCCCATTTTTCCTTGAAAGGATGATTTCAAGCAAAACTCACTTTTACTATGAAAATAAAGAAAGCTTATTTTGCCCTTTGACTCGTGTGTTCTGTGGATTTCTTAACAAAATTCAAGCTGTAGCTACCATCTCTTTCTTTGCCCTGGCCCATGGTGTGGCTCAGTTGATTGGGTGTCACAGGAGGTTTTCAGTTCAATTTTGGGTCAAGGGCACATGCCTGGGTTGTGGGCTCAATCCCCGGTAGGTGGCGTGCCGATCAATGTTGTGATTTCATCTCTTCTCTCTCTCTCTCTCTCTCTCTCTCTGGTTCTCTCTTCTCTCTCTCTTTCTATCTCCCTCCATCCCCCTCCTTTATTCTCTCTAAAAATTATAAACTATTCTTAAAAAAAGAATGCCACTCTTTATGTGTTGTACCATATAATCAATGTTTCATTCTAGGGAAAGAAATAGTAACCATTCTGAATGACGATACCTTTAATCCCAAATATCAGCCTTTGAGTCAGAAAATGTCCCATCTTTTCAAGCTTATGGAAGTAAGGGTGAATGTCATTTCTTAAGAAATTTCACCTCAGGTCTTTATTCTTCACTTCTCTGCATCTTTTCCCCAAAAGCAAAATCTCAGCTTGACAAATTTCTCACTTGGAAACTGTTAATTCACAGTATTTACAACTTGTTTTCAGGATAAACTATTGTATCCTTGACATAAGTATTTGTTACATAAACATAATGCTGAATGATTTCTTGTTTCTTAAAAGAAAGATATGCGCAGTGTAGGCATTTAATCAAAGAGAATTCTGAAAGAGCAATCACTCCACCTGAATACGTGTAAGTAAACAATATAACCTTGCAATTACTATTCTACTTGCTTGGAAGTGATGATTTATTAAAGACAATGTAAGGGGGTAATTCATATCTATGCTAAACACCTGCTAAAATCAGAGATTACTCCCCCACCCCTCTTTTAAAAAACTAAATCTAATTTTGGTTCGTTTAAATAAATTTTAGAAAAATATTTTTAAAAAATTCCAAAAGACATAGACAAGTCAAAAGAATTTTTAATACCTATTTATTCTCTAACCAAAACAAAAATAACATTCAGGCATGACTACACTAGTTTTAGACTTCTGCTGGTGTAAGTTCTTCATTTTTTCTATGTTTAATCAGATGTAGTACTCCACACACTAAAAAAAAAAAGGTGAACACAGTGCTTCTTACAAACGAAAAAACACATACAACATATCTCAGCTTCAAGGCTCTTTTGGCTGCATTGCTCTGCCTTTCTCCTGATCTCTTTGGAGATCAGCTCTCGCCACTCCCTATAATTTTGGCTGGAACATGGAGCTTCCCTGTAGTGGTTATCCCCTGCTTCAAAAGTATAAAGCATTCTGGTCCTTTTTTAAAACTTCTGATGGAGAGAAGATAGGCAATGATGACATCTAATCATAGTTCTATTACCTCAATTAAGAAGGCTTGAATGGGTGGGTTCCCCTCTATTCTTTAGTACTAATATTAGTATTTATAATAGCTCCAATATTTAGACAATGTTAATGTTAGAATAATTTATATTAATATTAGAATAAATAGTAGTGTTCTCCAACCAGAAATCCCTTATTGTCTTTATGTGATCAAGAAGTAAATTACTACTTAGTTGAACTACTGAGGTTTGAGGATTTATCTGTTACAGAGCATGATATACTCTAACATATAATTGGTATCAAAACTATACATTAAGAGCCACTAAAGGAGATTGGAATTTTAAGAAAGAAGGACCACAGGTCCCTGAATAGTTAAGTGGAAGGCCACTGACCAACCAGAGCACCCAACTGGGCCTTATGTAGCTAGAAATAAGCTTCTACTGGTTAAACCACTGCAGGGCATCTATTGAACCACTGGACTTTATCTATTAGAGGAGCTGACATTACTTCCCCTAACTAACAAAGGTTGTTGTATGATCTGCAGTCTCTTTTTGTATGCATTGCCCTGTCATTCTCCTGCTTCTTCATGACCTTTTAATAATTTTATTGATTTTTTACAGAGGAAGGGAGAGGGATAGAGAGTTAGAAACAGCAATGAGGGAGAGACATCGATCAGCCACTTCCTGCATGCCCCCTACTGGGGATGTGCCCTCAACCAGGATACATGCCTTTAACCGGAATCGAACCTGGGACCTTCCAGTCCGCAGGCCGATGCTCTATCCACTGAGCCAAACCGGTTTCGGCTGTACATGACCTTTTAGTTCAAGTACCCATCATCATCGAACTGACCCAGCTCTCATTGTCACAAGTCCAACTTCTCAAAAGCCAAATTCTAATTGACCCATCTAGAATTGGGAATCCACAACTCGTCTTATGAGCTGTGGTGGAGGCAGGTGGGACACGGTGATATATTCCAGGGGCTATGGGCATAACATTATCTCCAATAAAAACACTGTGGATAAGAAAATAATGATTGCCACATTTACAATGGAGGCCATCTTTGCATCTGTTATCCAGGAGCCCACACCCAGAGACTTACCTTCCTGAAACCTTATTTCAAATCTATCCCCCAAAAGAACATGGCCTCAAATGGGGCATATGTTTCCTGTTATATACTCTATCTCTGGTTATTAAGGCCAGTTGGATAAATGGCTCCAGGAAATATTGATCCCTTCAGAGAAAACTCTCACTCTGTTTATAGGCTGTGATACTCCCCAACAACTGCAACCATTAACAAATATGGATTCAACACAGTAACCTCAACATCACAAAAGAACTATAAGTAGAGTAACAAGCAGGGCAGGTATTTTAATCATTGTGAATCACTCTTAATTGCCTTAGATCACTCATTCCTTCTTGGGTCCTTAGTTAAGACTTGAAAAAATTATACTTATACTCTAATCAGCTTTAATAAGAATTATTGGCTGAGACCATTATCACTTCTCTTGCATCTTCCATTGGAGAGCTTGAAATAGCAGAACTCCTGAAAGGACAATAATCCAATATCTATAAGGAAATTTCATGCACCTGTCACAGGGAATATGATTTCTGAACTCCCATACAGCTAGCCATGAAAATAGGAAACAAATACTGAGTTCTTTTTGGACATCATGGGGATTCATGAACCTATTTTTGGAGTTCTAAAAGGATTTGGGTAAATGCTTAAGAGGTATCTGCCACTGCCTCTGGTATTGAGTGCAAGACTGAGGCAGAGGAAAGGAGTAAAGAGAAAAGGGTACATGTGGGAAAGAATGTTGGGCAGAAGAGATGGGTAGAGCGACAATAGAGAGAAAAGGAAATAGGCATATTTGAAGGATAGAAAGTGAAAGATTGCCTCCAACAACTCTTTAGGGTTTTAAATGAAGGCCACCACTGGTCTTTTCAGATGAACCTGAGGTGGTGTCTTTATCTTTCTTCTCTAAATTTTGCCCCATCCCCACCCTGTGTGCACACACACACACACACCACAAGGCCATCTTATTAGATTCTAAAGTGTATTTCTCATCAATAGTTCACTTCAGTGTCTTGCACTCTCTTTGCTCCAATTTTTTCCCCTCCAAGTGTTAAAATGTTTTCAAAATTACTTTTTGAAAGACTCAGAAGAGTGAGAACACTACAAATCATAGTATCAGAACTTGGAATCGTTTGACTCGCCAGTAGGAATCCAAGAGTATTTATGCGTCTATTAATGTCTCTGATTTTGAGGCTTAGTCTAGTCTCATTATTAATAAAGCTTTCCTTGTACTAGAACTAGAAATGCCTTTCTACAATACTAACATCAGTGCTGTGGACTAAATGTGACCTCCCTCTCCAAATTTACATGTTGACGCTCTAATTTCCAATGTGGTTCTGTTTAGAGATGAGGCCTTTGGGAAGTCATTAAGTCATGAGGGTGAAGCCCTCTGAATGGGATTAGTGCCCTTATGAGACATAGGGAGAAGATCTCTCGCTCTTCACCATGTGAGAATTCAGCAAGAAAGTAGCCATTCACAAACCAGTTCATTCACCATGAACTGAATCAGCCAGTACTTTGATCTTGGAACTCCCAGCCCTCAGAACAATGAGAAATAAATGTGCATTGTTTAAACCTTTTAGGCTGTGGTATTTTGTTATAGCAGCCCAAACTGACTAAGACAATTAGACTAAGAGGTATTTAGGGGACAGCAAGCTTTTGTCCACTCAATATGAATCTGAAAGAAATAGTTCCTTTGTGACTCATGGATGCCTTATTTCTTTTCGGCCACAGTATTGCTTTTATAAGTTAATTTCATGTAATGGTTTTAACCCATCATTACTGCAATTGACTTGATCTCTCAGGAAGCAGATTATAAAGAAGAAAATTTAACTGAATTATTGTGTTTTTTTAAAAAGGCTGAGGCAAATGGATATGGTGAGATTGCACCATATTATGAGTGTATTTAATGCCACTGGACTGTACACTTTAAAATGATTAAAATTGTAGTTTTATGTTATATATATTTTTCCACAATGAAAAAAGTCTAGGCTTATATTAAAAATACACAGACAAGTCAAATACAGCAATGAAAGAAAAAGCCATTGACCAATAAAATGTTATATTAGTCAGAGCTCTCTGGTTCTCAAGCACAAGAAAGGAAACAAATTTGCTTAAAGAGAATGTATTGGCTTATGTAACTTAAAAGTAAAGGAATATCTTTAAATTTTATTTCAGGCCTGGCTTGATTCAAATAATCAGTGCTATCATGACTTCTCTATCTATTGGCCATGCTTTCCTCTATGCTATTTTCGTTCTCATGCAAGTTCTCCCCAGATGATGGTAAAAGTAACTACCCGCAGCTTCAGGCTTATATCCTATCACCTTAGCAACCACTGCAGAAAGAGAGTGACTCTCTCCCAGTAGTTCCAATAAAAATCCTAGAGCTAATTTCATGGTCTGGTTTGGATCAGGACTAATTCCTGAACCAATTACACATCTAGGGGGATGGAGTGCTCCAATTACCCAAGTCTTAGCTTTAGAGCAGGGTAATAGAGTCAGCCCATCTAAACCACCTGAACTGGGAGTGGGGGAGGGTGACTCCCTAAGGCAATGGAATGTTACCAAATGAAAAGACCACAGATGTTCATAGATGTCCAGTAAGGGCACAGAATAGAGACTCAGACATGTTTGCAAAATAAATAAATAAATAAATAAAATCTAATAAAAACATTTTGAGACTAGAGTCAGAAACAAAATTGCCTAAGTTTGATAATATTCCATTAGGTGTTTGCTTGCTTACTAATTTTTTGACCCTGCATTCCTCAATAGCTCCCTTTCTGTGTGTCTCTTTTCTTTTTGGCCAAGATTCTTGAAAGATTTGTGGTTTCCATTTAAAATTGTCTTCTGAAATCATGAAAAAGACTACAACTCCACTCCCTTTCTCTTTTATCAAAAGTTAACATAATGGGCAGCCAAATGCTACCAAAATGAGAATATTCCACATGTGAGTTATCATTTTAATCTATATTTTTGGCTTCGTACTTCATCACCTTCTTAGACAACTTCTGTAAGTGAAGCAAGAAACCAACTTTTACCGTTTATAATTACATAATTATACATTCTGTGTCTTTTGCTTTTTTAATTTTATTTTTCAATTACAGTTTATAGTCAATATTATATTTTTAATATAGTTTATTGATATTTTATAGAGAGGAAGGGAGAAGGATAGAGAGTTAGAAACATCAATGAGAGAGAAACATTAATCAGCTACTTCCTGCACACCCCCTACTGAGGATGTGCCCGCAACCAAGGTACATGCCCTTGACTAGAATCGAACCTGGGACCTTTCAGTCCTCAGGCCAATGCTCTATCCACTGAGCCAAACCGGTTTTGGCTCAATATTATTTTATATTAGTTTCAGATGTACAGCATAGTAGTTAGACAATTGTATACTTTACAAAGTGTTCCCCTGATATTTCCAGTAACCAATTGGCACCATACATAACTATTTCAGCATTATTAACTCTATCCCCTATGCTGTACTTTACATCCCAAAACTATTTTGTAACTACATATTAGTACTTTTTAATCCCTTGACCTTCTTCACTTAGTTCCCCCTACCTTTCTTCCCTCTGACAACCATCAGTTTGATCTATCCATAAGTCTGTTTATATTTTGTTTCTTCATTTGCTTTGCTCTTTAGAAGCCTATCTAATTAAAGGATAATATGCAAATTAACCATCACTCAGTCACAAAGATGACAGCGCCCATAGCCACAAGATGGCAGCACCCAGTCCCCTCAGCCCCACCAGAGTCCCCCAGTCCTGGTGGGGGCAGCCGCTGAGAGCAGGCAGCGTGAGTGACCTGGTGGAATGCTTGTTTCATTGGCGCAGTGATGAGGCAAGCATCCTGTCCCAGCCGGGGAGGGCTTCTGGGCTTCAGAAAGCCTCTGGGCAGCAGGCACGGAGAAGCCAGGCCCTGCAGAGAGCAGAGAACCACGGGGCATGGGCCTAAGCCATCAGGATCCCCAGATTGGAGAGTGTGGTCAGGCTGAGGGACCCACCCCCCATGCATGAATTTCAATGCACTGGGCCTCTCGTCCACATATAAGTGAGATCATATGGTATTTTTCTTCACTTAGCATAATACCCTCTAAGTCCATCCATGCTGTTGCAAATGGCAAGATTTCATTCTTTTTTATAGCTGAGTAATATTCCATTATATATACCATAACCTTTGATCACCTCGCCTATTGATAGGCACTTGTCTTTTCTTGATGCTTAATTGTTTATCTTAGAGGAGGGTTCTAAACCAAGCAGATAAAGCATTAACTTTCAGCTTTTTGAGTTCCTCAAAGCGGCCCTAATGGTGCAAAATGGCTAACACACTCCAGGCTCATTTGACTTTGTCCTTGGATTATCACTGCAGGCACACATGCACACGCATACACACACACACTACTTAATGTCTTGCCATGACCAGAAAGCCAGGGAAGATAGGTGCATGATGGTAAGCATAAACACTAACCACGTAGCTAACAGAATATCATTTAAATTCTCCCAACACCCCCAAATCGCTTTATTTTCCATCTTCACAAAAGTATTGGGAAATATAATTACATGATTTATGAGCAGAGGCAGTAACCCTAGTCTAGATAACACATCACCGTTCCTCCAAGTCAGTGGTTCTCAACCTTCCTAATGCTGCGACCCTTTAAGACAGTTCCTCATGTGGTGGTGACCCCCAACCATAAAATTATTTCCGTTGCTACTTCATAACTGTAATTTTGCTACTGTTATGAACTGTAATGTAAATATCTGATATGCAGGATGTATTTTCATTGTTACAAATTGAACATAATTAAAGCATAGTGATTAATCACAGAAACAATATGTAATTATATGTTGTGAAATATTTATTTCTAATTACAAATAAATGAAATTTTGTCTTGAATCGTGGTGTAGCATGGGCAACAGTCTTCATATAACAACAGTAAACTACATTGCTACACTTTGCTACACTGAGGAGCGGTGTGTTGGTTCCTAAGACCGTGGGAAATAGGTGTTTTCCAATAGTCTTAGGCGACCCCTGTGAAAGGGTCATTCGACCCCCAAAGGGGTCGCGACCCCCAGGTTGAGAACCGCTGCTCCAAGTTAAACTGAGGATCTTGTCATCATTATTTCATTGGACCGAACAGCAGTCGGGAAGAGGAAGGCCACCTCCTGAGACCCATGCTATCTTGAGTACATTTGTGAGAGAGAGCAGACAGGGCTGGTCTTTTCTCACCAACAATCTACTAACCCAAGGACAAATGCACCTATCTTCACCTTGGGAGTCAGAAAAAAAAAGAGAGGGAGAGAGAATTTTAGTATTACATTAAAATATCATAAATTTAAGTAGAGAGCAGGAATTGTCATGGAGGGGCAGTCATTATGACGACACTGAAATAGGGAAGGAAAGTCCCAAATGAAGTCACAGTCATTGGAAAGAATTTTAAAAGGGAAAATCGGATTAAAAAAAAAAAAAAAGGAAAGGCGGGCAAAAGAGTTAACAGGAGACAAGCAGGTGTACTTGTGGTTCAATCTAGGGGAGATGAAGGGAACTGATGCCAAATAGATGCTGTGTCTGTTAGGGAAGAAGTAATTGAAATGTGGTGAAAGTGGGTTCAGAAAGCCAGAGGATCCTACCATGCTATAGCATGAAACCAAATCCTGGAACTTAGAAATTGGGAAGAGATGAGAGAAGCAGCTCCCTGGGAAACAGCCCCCTCAGTCAAACCCAATTGAATGCAATATATTAAAGATGTTTAGTGTTTTCCCATCTCAGGTTTCCACATTTCTCTGCATGTCTTATACTATTGTAGTGATATTCTTATCATTAGCTAAATAAATGAATGATAGGAAAGAAACAACATGAAGGCCAGGCATTTTAGGCATGTTCACTGTAAAACATTGGGGGAAGGGGACTGGACAAAGGGAAGACAGACCCATGCCTGGTAAAGTTGGGATGACATAGTGAAGGTACTTGCTGTCAGTCACGCCTGGGAACAGAGGTCATTGGCCAGAATGGGTGTGGCCACTCCAAGCCCTTGAAAATTTGGGATACATAGCCCCCTAAACAAAGTTGTTCACTCTCTTGTGCTCTTGCTTTCTTGGGACTCATGTGACTCCAGACTTCTGGGGCTCGTTTGCTCCTGCTTCCCTGATTCACCCGCACGCAGTGGACCAATGGACTGCAACTAGCCTGATGCCATACTGCACCTGTCTCCAGCATGAAAAGAAGACTCTGGCTTTGCCTTTAGCTTTGCTTAAACTTCAGCTGCACTTCTTCTGTGACTGCACTAAGGGGAATGAGACTGGACAGGCAGGGATATAATTTCTACCATATCTCATCCTCCCGTGTAGAGCTCTGGAAATGCTTATCCCAGTAGTACTCCAAGAACCCCACTCCCACCAGCAATGGGGATAGAGGAGACACCTTTTTCTCTGATAACAGCAGCAGTTTGAAGCAGATCTGAACTCCTGAAGATTGGTTCTAGAGAACGTCATGAGCAGAATTTATGTTTCAGAGAAATTACCAGGTCTTAGTTTTCTTGTAGCCCTATGCCTAGCAACGTGGCAGGCATGTAGTAGCTATTTAGTACATGTTGAATAGTTGAATGTCATAGCAGATGCAGTCAGAGCCTTTATTGGATTCTCTTGGCAGATCCTGAAGTCAGTAGTTGTTGAGGTCTTATATCCCATATTTGCTGAAGGCTTCTGCTGTGTTGGTCTCTGGGCCTGTTGAGAGTAATGCTATCAGTTAGGAATGCCTGTAGCTCTCACCTAGACCCATACTATTTAAGTTACCCTCCCCTACTCACATTACAACACACACACACACACACACACACACACACACACACACACACACTCTCATTTCCTGGTGCCAGGGTGAGGATAGGTTGCCTCAGCTTTCTCCTTATTTATTGGTGCTCAGGGCTTTCTATAAAGGGACCCGGGGAGGGGGAGTGGCTGCCTGATTTCTTGTCTAGTTGCTTTGCTAGAGGCTGTGTCCTACAGCTGGCAATATGTTGACTCAGGATGGATGTCTTTGAAATGGATGCCTTGGCAACCAAAAGCTTAATGTCAACACTTACACTAGCTTCCTAGCTCTTCTCTGCCCGATGGCTTTCTCTGGCCTCAGAACCGTGCAGCCTGGCACAGAGCAGAGCAGAGGCTGCCACAGAAACAATCCTCAATTAAAGGGGGGCAGGAGTTGGTGGATTAAAAAAAATTCACTTCTACTCAGCAGGTGTGGCTCAGTGGTTGAATCTCAAACCATGAACCAGAAGGTCACAGTTTGATTACCAATCAGGGCACATGCCTGGGTTGTGGGCTCAATCCCTAGTGTGGGGTGTGCAGGAGGCAACCAATTAATGATTCTCTGTCATCATGGATGTTTCTATCTCTCTCTCCCTCTCCCTTCCTCTCTCTGAAAAAAATAAGAACATTAAAAATATATGTATTTTCTAAAAAACTACTTCCTTGCTCCTGGATGAGGCAATTCTGAGGTGTGGTATACACAGTCTTGCAGAAGGTCCCTAGCTCACAGAGCCTTTTTTTACATTTCCTTAGCTACAGATCAAGTCATCCCTCCAGCACTTTCTCATTTAAGGAGTCCTTTATTAACTTTCCTCTCTTCCCTGTCTTATGTCTCCACTCCTTCAACATGCTTCCTGGTGTACTCTCTGAATAAGCTACTTGCACCCAAATCTTGTCTTAAAGTTGCCTCTTGAGGGGGCTCAAAAACTAAAATTGCTGATATGTAACCTATAAAGTCAAGTGACTTTCTCTTATTATTTCCCTGACCTTATAATTCCTTTCAGAGAGTCTAAAGTTATTAGTCAGGAAGAAATATGGCTTTGAATTCCATGAGACAAATGTTGTTATTCATCACAGTGAATAAAGACAGAATAATAATCAGATTCCGTTGGCTATAAAGTCAAAGTAAAATATTCATTTATTTAAAATTTTTGAGACATCTGAACACCAAATTGTGTTGAGCCAATCATTTACAACTCATTTCCAAGAGACTTGTAGTAATACTAGTATTAATACCCAATATAGATCCCATCTATTTTCACCCAAATCACTTACCCTCTCAACAATTCCATTTTTCTTATTTGTGAAATGGAGATAATCATGCTTGCCAGCTCCTTCACAAGGACATTGTCAGGATTAATGAGTTAATGCTGGGGAAGCATGTTTCTGCCCTAGATGAATGTTGCTATATAAATGCAAATGATTGCATTACAGCTAGGCTTACATGTACAAATGCAATGAATTTTAGATCCTAGATTCTTTCATAACATTGAGAAGTGATTCTAATCTGAACACAGCTTTCTTAGTTTTTTGTCCAAGAAAAAAAGCCATCATGTTAGAGTTGCTTCCGATGCTTTTTCCAGCAGCTCTCCCTGTTCCCTAATAGTTCACTGGTTTTGTGTATCCTGTCTCCTTAGCTCCCTCCATCACCTCCTGTGCTATCCGGTGTTCCTATCACTCCTGGAACCCTTTTAGATTTAGTTACATGAGCTGCCAGCTTCTATTAAAAGAGAATTATTCTGTATCTTACTTGTTGAGTTTTTTACAGCATCTTTCATCCTGCTAATTCATCTCTTTAAAGTCTGATTAAGTGGATTCTGGGCAGTGGTCAAAGAGAAAAGAAGTAAAGTTCCTATTATTATTTTGATCAAATTTCCCCCTGCATAAAACTTATACAATGATCCACGATCTTCGAGACAACATCCACACTTGGCACTGTCTCATCCAATCACATGGCTCTTTCCATCCTCTCTGTCACTATCATCCTGCACAAAAAGGAACTTCTTCTCTTACCCACCTTACAATTCAGAAGATCTGGATTTAGTCCCTTTTTGTACCTTACTATATGTGTGAACTTGTATAAATTCTTTTCTAGCTTAACTTTTTTTTTTGTCTAGATAATGGGCACATGGTACAAAATACAGAAGGTGCAAAAAGTTCAAAAGCAAGATTCCCCAATATCCCACTCCTCACTTACAGAAGCAATCATTCTTAGCAGTTTTTTATGATATAGCAGATATAGTCTAGGCATATACAAAAGTATATGTGTATGTCCACAAAATAACTTGCTAGGATTTTGATTGGGATTGCATCAGGTACATAGATCGAGTAGGGAAGAACTGACATTTTGACAATATTGAAACATCTCTTGGATTTCTTTCATCAGTTTGTTTTCCTCATATAGATCTTACACATATTTTGTTAGATTTATACTTAAGTGTTTCATTTTTGAGGTGCTAGTATAAATAGTTTTGTGTTTTAGATGTCAAATTTCAATTACTGGTATATAAGAAAGCAATTGACTTTTGTATATTAATCTTGTATTCTGCAACCTGTTATAATCACTTATTAGTTCCCAGAGTTTGTTGTTGTTGCTGTTGATTCTTTGGGATTTTCTACATAGACAATCATGCCACCTATGAACAAGATAGTTTTATTTCTTCCTTCCCAATATGTATGTGTTTTATCTCCTTTTCTTGACTTATTGCATTTCTAGGAGTTTCAGTGTGATGTTGCATACGAGTGAAAATAAGGGACATCCTTGCATTGTTCCTGATCTTATTCGGAAGGCATCTAGTCTTTCACTGTATCAGTTTGCTAGGGATGCCATAACAAAGTACCATAAACTGGGTGGCTTAAGCAACAGCAATTTGTCTCACAGTTCTGGAGGCTAGAAGTCTGAGAAAGCGTCAGAGAGTTGTTTTGTTCTGAGGTCTCTCCCTTTAGTTTGTAGAAGCTTGTTTTCTCCCTGTGTCTTCACATGGTACATTTCTGCCTTGTCAACCACCTTTTCCTATTTAATTCTGCATGGTCACAACCACGTTTATACCTTCCAAGCAAGCAAACAAACAAACAAACAAAAAATGCAAGACACTTCTTTAGGGAAACAGAATGATCTCAGAGGAACAAAGAAAGGAGTGCTCAGACTGATCATTTCAGGTCTCTTAGACCATGAGGGTCCTTATACAAGTGCCCTGCAGTGGTCAAACCAGTCTGTGCACACAGAGCTTTAGTCAGCTCTTTAGTATTTCAATTAAATATGAGTGGGCAACAAAGGGTTACCATACATTGGAAGAAAACCCGTACCATGAAATACAGAGACCAGAAAAGCAATTCCGAGAAAACATATTATAAGGAGCAGAAGAAAACTTTGTGATACCCTCAGAGAAAGATATTTCATCCATGAAACAATACCTATTCCTATGAAAATAAAATGTTGGTTCTCAAATGGTCTCCTTACATGAACAGCAAGGAGAGGCATACCCTTCCATATTGGAGGGTGGCAAGTTTAATAAGCAAGGAAATGTATGAGTCTTGTCGTGGGTGCTGCAAGATGCATAGATCTCTGCCCCGCACTCCAGAATTTTAAAGTTTATGGAGAGGCCTTACTTGGGCTCAGTCTCTTATACTGTCCAGATGGTCTCAACAATACTCTATCCTCTCAAGGCTGTGTCCTTGGAACAGTTCCCATTGTGTGAACCAAGGACAGAATGAACATTCCAAAGATGGGGGGGAAGTGGGAGGGGGAGGGGAGGCGCCTCTGATTGCCTGAGTCCGTCTTGCAGGTCAACTGGCAGTCATGATTATTCCTCCACAGAAAGAGTATTTGATGGAATTTAAAAACATGAGAGATTACATTAAACTTTCAGTATAGAGGCTAGAAGATAAAGCCAGGAAACTATCAAAACATACAGCAAAAAGGCAAAGAGCTAGACCAGAGTAGGAAACTTCAGATACGTAAGAGTTTCAGAAAGAAAACAAAGAAAATGCAAGAGAAGAGATTTTCAAAGGAATTATATACATCTAACTAAGTTTAAGTCTGAACTAAGTTTCCGAATTGAAACAGTCCTGTAAATTCCAGGATAATGAAGAAACGCCTACCTGAAGCATAGTCAGTGTTGGGATGTGAGAGTGCTTTCAGACAGTTGTCCTGTCTATGTTTCTCATCACATTGGCTGTTTGAAGCTCTTCTCTAGTAGATTCATCAGGAAGATCCCATGGGAACAACACCCAAAAAACTCTGAGTTTTTGTATGTTAGTAATAGTTTGCCTATGCCCCTCTATATTTGAAAGTCTATGTCCAGGAAACAGGGATCAAGGTAAGAGGTAGAGGAATGGCACTCTTCCATTCACTTATTTTTGCCTCTTATCAGTTAGGCATCTTTTTCCCATCTTTCATTCTGCCTGGTGTCAAGAATGGAGCTTCTCTCATTCAGTTTCTTCAGAATATAAATCTCTGGTATTCTATGAGGCTGGAGGGAAGGTTGTTGCCTCACTGTGAAACATGGGAAAAGGGACTGGAACCTATTTTATATTCAGACTGGAGGCCCGGTGCACAAAATTCATGCACCCTTTCCAATCCAATACCCCTCTGGGGATGTCCAACTGCCTCTTGCAATCCAGGATCTCTGACTCCTAACCACTCACTTGCCTGATCGCCCCTAACTGCTCCCCTGCTGGCCTGATCACCTTTAACCACCTCTGCCTCGCCCCACACCTGGGACCCAGGATTCCCTCCTCCAGCTGGTCACAAGCACCTGGGACCTAGGCCAGCTTTGCCTAGGGAAGCCGCAACCACAGGGGACTGTGGGCAGGCAACTTTGCCTGGACCGCAGCCATGGGCGCTGGCTCCCAGGACCATGGGGGTGCGGCTTGTCCCTCTCCCAGGATGAGCTACAGCCACAGGCACAGCCACTGGCACCTAGGACTACAGGGTGTGTGGCTTGTACTTCTCCCAGGCTGCAGTCTGGCTGGTGCCCATTCTTCTCTTGTTAGCTCATTTGTGCCTGTCTGGTCCCCATTCCTTCCTCCCCAGTGTTGGTGTCTGAGTTGTTACAGTGTGATGACCATTTGCATGTTAGCTCTTTATTGTATAGGATTTTCAACTAATCATTGGTTTCAGCACCATCACTTACTTTTACCTTCCACTGCTTCTGGTGCTTCTAGTAACTGATCCTTTCTGTGATTTTATAGGAAATGGCCTTTCTCTTTTTTGGCATCCTCCTATACATGCATGGAAGGTTTCAGCTTTTTCTATTTTATTAAAGTTATTTATTACTCTTCTGTCTGGTCCATCACCACTGGTCCATTGCTGTCTCTTTTTCTTACCTTCGTGGATTCATATTTTTCATATTCATTTTCTGTCATTTTAGTGGGACCTTGAAAGAAAATAGATATAAACAAATCTTCTCAATGTGAGTTTAAAAAGAAATCTTCTATTGCTTGAATAAAAGTATTGTGTTATTTTCTATAGCAAGGTCTTTTGACATGCTCCTTCCTCTCTACAAAAGGCTCTTTCTCCTTCTTTACCTCCAGGATATCCATGCACCTGATGTAGTAGACTTAATCATATTCTCCAAAAGATGTTTCCAAGTCAGTACTTGTGAATGTGATTTTGTTTGGAAATAAAATTGTTACAGGTGTAATTAAGTTAAAGATCTTCAGATAAAATCATCCTAGATTTAGGTTGGGGTGGGCCCTAAATCTAATGACTGGCATTCTTTGAAAAGGAAGGAGAGGGATATTTGAGACACACAGACACAAAAGAGAAGACATTTATATAAAGACTAGGGGCCCAGTGCACAAAATTCGTGCACAGGGGTGTGTGTTCCTCAACCCAGTTTGCACCCTCTCCAATCTGAGACCCCTTGGGCCTAAATGGGCAATCGGACATTCCTCTCACAATCCAGGACTGCTGGCTCTCAACTGCTCACCTGCCTGCCTTCCTGATTGCCCCTAACCACTTTCCCTGCCAGTCTGATTGATGCCTAACAGCTTCCCTGACAGCCTTTTTGCCCCTAACTGCCCTCCCCTGCAGGCCTGGTCACCCCTAACTGCCTTCTCCTACAGGCCTGGTCCCCCCAACTGCTTTCCCCTGCAGGCCTGGGTACCTCCCAACTTCACTTCTCTGTAGATCTGGTCACACCCAACTGCCCTCCATTGCAGGCCTTGTCCCTCCCGACTGCCCTCTCCTGCTAGCCATCTTGTGGCAGCCATCTTATATCCACATGGGGGCAGTCAAAATTTGACTACATGGGGGCAGCCATCTTGTGTGTTGGAGTGACAGTCAATTTGCATATTATTCTTTTATTATATGGAATTAAATAGGGTAGAGGCCTGGTGCATGGGTGGGGACCAGCTGGTTTGCCCTGAAGGGTATCCTGGATTAGGGTAAGGGTTCCATTGGGGCATAGGGTGGCCTGGGCCAGGAGCCTGTGGTGGTTTGCAGACTGTCCACGCCCCCCAGTGACCCAAGCAGAGGCCTGGGATCTGGGGTTTATTTATCTTCTATAATTGAAACTTTATAGCCTTGAGTTCAGGCCTGTGCTGGCCAGGATGTGCGGGAAGCTTGGCTTCCTCCATTGCCGGGGAATCCCAAGCCTCCTGCTCACTCCATGACTGCAGCCATCTTGGTTGGATTAATTTGCATACTCTCTCCTGATTGGATGATGGGCATGGCTTGTGTGTAGCAAAGATATGGTCAATTTGCATATTTCTCTTCTATTAGGTAGGATGGAGGCAGACAGAGATTTGAACGATGCAACCACAAGCCAGAGAACACCAGGAAAAATGAAAATCTAGAAGAGGCAAAGAAGTATTCTTTCTTGGAGGCTTCAGAGGGAAGCCTTAACAACATCTTGGTTTTAGACTTCTGGCCTCCAGAACTGAGAACAAGTTCTGTTGTTTTAAACTACCAAGTGTGTGGTTATTTGTTGTGTCAGCTCTAGAAAACTAATACACTTGCATAATTTCAACTCACTCTGCAGGTATCTGCCTAAACATCACACTATTATAGGTCCCCAAATTAGATCCACCCATTTTACAACCTAATTGCATTCCTTTGTTAGTATTACAACACTTTTCATTGTGTAATTACTTGGTACTTCTTTGTTTTGTATCTACTTCTTGTGAGGGACAGGATCATATCAGTCTTCTCCATTCTTGTGTCTCCTAGGCCTGACACAGAGACTTATATATGTAACAGTTGCCCAATTCATTCATTCATTCATTCACTCATTCACTCCTCACTCATTCATTCATTTCTTATTATGGAATGTCTTCATATTTTTCAATTCTACCCATCCTTCACAGAACAGCTACAAAGCATTTTCTTATTCCAGCTATATTTCTGATGACCTAGACCTTAATAGTATAATTATTTTTGCATGTTACCATAATTTATCTCCTCCAAATTTTAACTGGAAAGAACAGGAAAGTCTTTGTAAGGGAGATACCCTGTAAGTTCCTCACCAGCCCCTTTCCACCCACACACATATACACACAGCATCTTTCATAGTGGAACAAATAAATATTGGTTGGTGGTGATGGCAATAGCTCCTTCAAGAGTTAACAATCACTTATTATTCACTATGGTTAAGCTGTCTTCTCCTCTGCGTCCTAATCAAGCCTTAGGAGGCTGTCAGAAGCAGATGCAACATAATACTCCCACCGCATCTCTAGTAGGGGAAAAATCAGTGACTCTGTGGCTTTGGTGTCTGTAATGTTTAATCACCGTTTTACAAAGTATTCTCAAGGTTGAAGCCAGGCATCCTTTAGCAACCTTATTCTAGACCTCTTTTTAACTTGTATAGATCGGTTTTTGCATCCAGCACAACTATGTATTATATATGTATGTGTTCATATTATGTAACTATACAGTACATTAGTATTCTCTTTCTACCAATTTATACATTCAAAAAGGAGGACTGTGTCTTATTCATCATTGTATGTCTCTCCCCTAACAAAATGCCTGGTGTATAATGTGTACAGCATGCATTTGCTGAATAAATAATGTCACTGAGTTAACCTTGCTCTGTTCCTGAAAATTCTCATTCTGGATAATTTCTAAGAGTTTAACATTTTTAAAGCTATGGTTATATGTGCAGCCATCTACAGTGCCTGTGAATAAGACCTTAAACTGGATGGATGCTCATTAATTCTCACATCTATATCCAGGATTCTATTTGCCTGTGTTTCTATGAATAGACATGGTGTGAATATTTATCTACATGAAGCAAAAGATAGGAATAGCTACACTCTTCTTTTATACCTCTAATATTAGAATGAGGGCACATTAAACATGATGGCAACTAAATAATGAAGAATGCAAGCATGTGACCAGAAGAAGCCTGCAAACACTGAGGAGTCATAAACCACACACACACACACACACACACACACACACACACACACACACAATTTAATAGACACAATGCCAAAGACCTACTGGCTTGCTTGCTGTTGTCCATATGGCTCACCTCACTCACCTAAAGGTCCAACTACCCAAGTAAAGTCCCTCAGAATAGCTGACAGATATATCACTACACCTCTTTGATCAGGATAATGGACATTTAGGGGCCTCCACCCATATCCTTTCAGACTCCTTTTATCATTTCTAAGGGCCCTTCCCCCAATTCCATGTTTTTGCTTTTAACAGTCCACTCAGCGACTCTCTTGAGAGCACTGCCCCAAGGGCTACCAGAGCCAAAGCCATACTTGCAGGAAGACAGATTTGCTTAGGCGTTTGCCTCTCCTTGGGGGGCCCTTGCTTGAGCGTAAGAAAACCCATCTCCCTTGTCTAGAGTGGGTCTAACTTCAGAGGTAACTACAATCCAGAGGGCCTGACAGGACCTTGCTGAAACTGAGAATTTGCACACTTTTGCTTCACTTCTTCCCCTTCCATTCTGTTTCACCATCACCACAGATTTCTCCTGGAGGCACCTCATTATTAAATTACTGTTCTCAAATCCTTGTCTCAGTGGCTGCTTTGGAGGAACTGAGCCTAAGACAGTTGGTTCTGAAAGGGGTCCTAGGAAGCTGACTCTAAGCAAGAGGCTCTAGAGTTGAGTCACTTAGTCAGTTGGCAACCGGGACTCCCTCACTGGGGTAAGTGGAATACTGACAGCCCTTGTCATGCTGTGAAATTGCATTCACTAAGACTTCCACCTATGGCAAATCTGGATAGGACAGAGTGAGAGGAGAGGCAGTGGCTTGTGAATTTTTCTGTTGTTTGAGAAATAAGAAGGAAATGGTAATTGTAAGGACTCTGAAATTGGTTGTTTCTGGGCATCAGTGATGCAGTGAAGAGACTCAGGTGTGAAAGTCAGAAGGCCTCCTTAGCATCACTTAAAAACACTTATGATTCCAGAAACCAGAGGACATAGCATGCTAAAGACCAGGCCAGGACCTCATTGTAAGACGAGCAGAACTTCAGAGAAGGCTGAATTGCCAGCCTCATCCAGTCTCCTAGAACAAAGTCAGGGCCTTGTAGGGGAAAGGAGTGTGAACCTGAGACTTGGAATAGTGACATCTAGGTAGATGCACTTGAGAATTTTGAAGCATCTGAGTCTGCAGAAGTGGCTTCTATGCTGCTGGCAGGATAACAGCCTACCCCTCACCTAGAGACAACATAAGGCCTCAGGTGAGACAAATGCCTTGTGCTTCTCAAGTCAATATCTGCCTCACCCCTCCTGGCCACTATACCAACAACAAGGGACAAGTCTCACTGTGGGCTGATTAAGGAAGTTCTGATGTTGCCAGAGAGAGAGAAAGGGTATTCTTTGAAGGAGCTGCAGGAATTGGCTGATGTTTCTAGTGGGGGATATTGAGGGTACTGGACCTATGTTGGGGATAGTATACTAATATGAAAAAGGGAAAGTTCCTTAATATAAGACCACTATCCAGTCAGTCAGGATTTAATGGCTTGCTAATGAAACCAGAACTAATGTGTTGTTAAAATGGCTTTTAGAAGTTTGTGGGGGAGGGGGAAATGACCCACATTTAAAGAAGTGGAGATGCCAGAAACACTTTGGCAGAGTGTTAGGAATGGTATTTTAAAGGCTCAGAGATAAGACCATGTCAGAATTACTCGAGACTCAAGGACCCACTCTGTTGCTTGTGAGGGCCCAAAGGCTACTCCTTTTACTTACACGATAAGGAATGTACTAATGATGAGGACACAGAACTCTTGAGACACTCAGTTGAGACACTCTATTACACAGAGCCACTGATTTCAGATGCTGTTGTGGAACTGTTCTTAATGACAATGGGAATAATAGAATTCTGGAATTGTAGAGGCAAGTGGCAGAGAGAAGGTGAACTTAATTACCTTTGGCAGGGTTGGAATGGTTCATGGATAGGTAAACTCATTACCCAACACAGATAAAATGGGCTGCACTACAGCCCCATGTGCTCTTGAAAAACAGTGGTGAGGGGAAATCCTCCCAGTGGGCTGAAGTTTCAGGTAGAGCACCTGGTCATCCAATTGTGTAAAGAGAGAAAGGATCTGGAGTAAGGGTATCTTGGCCTGTTGGGAGATACCAAGTTGAGGTTAGAGGCAGTGGGAACAGTCCACCCCAGCATGAATAGTTTAATACTAACATTCTTTAGAATTACCACTGAACAGGGATAAGAAAAACAAACAAACTGACTTGTACAAGGGCATTTTTATTGTTCTTTGTAAATTCTCTTCATACAACACACACCACACCATTTTGCCTATACACAAGTGGACCACTTCTCTCACTGTCCCCCTAACTCACCATTGCTTATGGTACATTCCTCCAAGGAGGCCAATTAGCTCCACAGTGGCAAGTTGATTACAGGGAATCTCTTACACCCTGTAAGGGACAGTGATTGATCTTGACTAAGATCAGTATATTTTCTGAGTCTGAGTTCTTGCTCACAATATCTCAGGGCCCTGCATAGCAAAGCCTCACTTTGCTTAACAAATGAACCAATTAAGAGCAAAGGAGTCATAGCCTGGCCCCTGGCCACAAGATCAAGTGGACATATTACAGTTGGCCTCACCCAGGTGCAGCTTGCCTGACAGGGTGCTCACCTCATCTCAAAAAACGCTCTTAAAGGTGCAGCTATGGCACCAGCTTAGAGATGAATTCCTGCAAGTTCAGGCCACTGACCTTCAGGATGTTTTACAGCCTTTATGTGGTGCTATGCCCTCCATAAGGAGAACACAGCGGCCCAGAAAACAAGGAGTGGCACTGCTCACTGTCACTAATAGTGACTCACTTGGAGAATTTATCCTTCTTGTCCCCAGAAGTATAGGTTCCGTGAGTCTACATATCCTGGTTGCCGGAGGGGAAATGCTTCAACCACGGGACATCATAAGAATCTTTACAAACCTACAGCTACAGCGGCCACATGGTCATTTAGACAAAAAAAAAAAAATGTCGACACTGGTAGGGGCAATTGACCCTATTCATCATAAGAAGATAAACAGCATGGGATAGGAAGAATGTCCTTGGAGTTCAGCGGATCTACCAGATCAAGTCCTGGTGCTCCTATGCCCAGTTTTAACTCTAAACAAACAACCACAACAAAAGTGGTGTGTGGTAATGGGCTCAGAATGAATAGTTTAATACCAACATTGTTTAGAATTAGCACTAGAATGAGAGTCTGGGTCACCTCATGAGGTAAGCAATCTGGACCAGAAGAAACACTTGCTTACCGTGAAAAAAACTAAATGAATAGAGGAGGGAGATGGTAAGCATCAGTTATGACCTCAAGATTAACCCAGCAATGGGGACTTCAGCTATCTCACCAATGCTCCTTTGATAAGTTCCCCCCACCCCACCCTCAGAAATGTGACCAACGCCATTTTGAAGGAACTGGCAAAATGCAGTAAGACTTGAGCAAATATGAGTGTTAGAATGTGTACATGGTAGTGACTATACTAGGATCCCTTATAATTCCTTAATTCTGTATGCCCTCCCTCATTTTCCATGCTCTTTTGTTTTTAATGGCTTGTACATGCAACTTTATTCATACAACTCTACTGGAGGCTCTGCCCATACTTGCTGAGAGACCAAAATACCTGGGAGTTGACATCCCCTGTAGAGGCCCTTAACCAGTGACCAACTGGTAAGAGAATATAAAAGTCAAGCTTCCACAAGCTCTGATGTATTATATTTCAGAGCTCCCCATGGGATCATGCCTGAGGCTAGTAATATACCTGTAGTAGGCAGAATTCTAAAATGGCTGCCAATGACCCACACCTACTTATAATCACCTGTCCTTGAGTATATGCAGGACTGTGAATATGGTGGAATATTCTTCCTGTGATTATGCTACATGATATGACAAATAATCAGGGATCCTGCAATTGTAATTAAATTGTAATTCTAACCAGTTGACTTTGAATTAATAAAAAAGATTATCTGAGGTGGGTCTGACCTAATCAGGTGAGCCTTTCAAAGAGAGGTTAGACCTTTCCAAAAATTCGATCCCATTGAGGAAGTGACTTCAGTAGTCTGGGAAGGAAATGATGGTGACTAGATCCTGGAAAAGGGGCTGGGGGAAGTGATAGGATTGCAGTTAGACTTTGGAGGCAGAGCTGACCTGGCTTGCTGATGACTTAGATAGGAATTCCCTCAATAGTTTCCCTCATAGATCTTCAGATAACCCAGTTTGACAATTACCTGATAGGGAATTCATTTTTGGACAGCTTGAATTGACAGAATCTTCTTTGCTGTGGTGAGCTAGGTCTACCTCATATGACTCTGTCATTTGGTCCCAGCACCAGTGTAGCCTAGGCCCTGATAGTTGGCCTTTTGCTCGTAATGTAAGGTTCTGACATTAAGTTTCTGATTACGGAGGCAACTACTTCAAAGCATCTATTTCAAAGACTACTGTTTCAAATAAACACATCACCAGCTACCTGACCAGATAAAGAGCCAGGCCATCCCATCCCGAAGTTTTTGCTGTTTGACTTAGATAAATGAGCACTTATTTTTCCCTTATCACTGTTATGTTTTAAGAGTGGAACCCGGGAAACCTTAGACACCCCACCCTCAACTCCAATAAAAGAAACCCCGGCCCACGTTCTCTCTGTCTACCAAGACCTCACGGTGGGGCAGTAGGGGTGTGTGCTATGTACTCTCCAAGATCTGTGACTAATAAACCTTCCAAAGTTCCTTGATTGTTGTTGCTGAGATCCATTATTCAATCATTATAACCACAAAGGCTGGTCCAGTTACACCATTGGTTTCAAAGGGGAAATATCACCCTACCCAGTTTGGCTCAGTGGATAGAATGTTGGCCTGCAGACCGAAGGGTCCTGGGTATTAGGATTCAATTGCAGGCTCCTCCCCGGCTGGGGCCCTGGTCAGGGCTTATGCAGGAGGCAAATAATCGATGTGTTTCTCTGTCTTCCTCTCTTTTTTACCCTCCCTAAAAACCAATGGGAAAAATATCCTGGGGTGAGGATTAACAACAACAACAACAACAACAAAGACAAGAGGGAAATGGGTCAGGGCTGGCCTTGACCCAGGGCAGTGCCTTGGGCATTTCTAGCCAATAGCATCACTATCAATAGGCTGAGACTGGCAGAGATCATTCAGTCTCTGAATGAAATGGCTCCCCCTTCCACCTGCCAAATGTCAACCACGGCTTGCTCATGTCCTGTTCTTTGCAGGCTCAGCCCTATCCATTTCTCAAACCTATGAAGATCTAATCTGGCAAGAAATAAACCCTCCCCAACAGTGAATGGAGGTCCCCAACTAACAATGGTGGGAAAGCAATATAAGTTCAGTAGAAACTATACTGCCAATTTTGAATTTTGATCTTTTCCCGGGCTAGCAATGTGTAGTAGATACTCTCTCATGATGCTGGACAGGGTCAGTGAGCCTCAGTCCCCCAGTCATCCACTTGATCTCGAGGGAAACTGCGGATACTCTACAGTGTAATGTCAAATGCATTTTTGACTTAACAATATTTTCCATTTACAATGGTTTTTTTGGGTTGTAACCCCATCATAAATTGGGTAGTATCTGTAATTGATATATCAAAAGTGAAGAGAGTCCTGGATATGTGTGTGAGCACTGAGCAGCAGCCTGCCTGTCATATTCACGCCAGTAAACAAACAGGTACACTCATACATATTCACCACTTCCAGATCCAGCCAGTCTGTCTGCTTTGTCTACTGGGGTTCTCTATCCCCACGCAGCTTCCCCACTGGAAACAAACCTTAGCCCTGAATCCCAGTTTGGGAAACTATAACCTAAATGAGCTTCACCAAGATTGTTTCACCCCCATCTCCTCTGAGACTTTTGGTATTCCTTGCAATGACTACTCTGAGTCCTCCCTGGCTTATAATCCTGGAAACCTACCTGATACTGAGAACACTGCTGTCTAGAAATCCTGCACGTGGTACTGTGCTCATGGCCCTCAGAATCAAAATTCTCTTCCTGGAGAGTACTGCTGACCTAAAATCACCTGAAGATTGCCACATGCCCATGGACTTGTTATGATTGCACAATGTGTTTCCAGGGGGAGTTAATGCCTCTGCTGGTTTCTCCTCAGCACTGCCACTTTCAGGCCCTAGCTCCCTGTTCCTGCTGGTTAGAATGTCCCAGCATGCCATGCAGCTCAGACTGTGAATTATGACAGATGACTGAAAGAATGTTAGAACTCAAAGGAATCCACAAACCGCACCTCTGAGGAAAAAACACATAACAGTGGATACCTTCTCTAACAGACAAGAAAACAAACTCAGAGTCTTAAGTGTCTTATTTATTACTAGAGGCCTGGTGCATGAAATTTGTGCATGGGTGGGGTCCCTGGGCCTGGCCAGTAATCAGGGCCGATCTGCAGAGTGATGGGGGGGCCGGGGGAGGGATGGGGAGAAAGCCTGCTGGCACCCACCTTGATTGGCCTGGTCCTGCCCACTCACTGGCCTACCCCCCACCCCTGTCACAGCCACTGGTTACCTCCCTCCATAGGGCAACAGGTGGGGCAATTAGGGGGCCCCCATTGGCACCTGCCGTGGCTGGCCTGGCACCACCTGCTTGCTGGTCCCGCCCCCTGCTGACACTGCCAGTCTGGGCCTGCGGGCTGGGGGCAGATCCTGGATTGAGCATCTGCCCCGTGGTGGTCAGTGTGGATCATAGTGACCAGTTGTTTCTCAGGTCGTTCTGCCATTCAGTCGATTTGCATATTAGGCTTTTACCTATATCAGGGATCATTCAAGGTTTTAAAACAATGATACTTAAGACAATTTAAAAAATGTTTTCAGCTTTACTGAGATATATTTGAGATAGCATTGTGTAAGTTTAAGGTGTACAATATGATGACCTGATACACATATATACTGTGAGATGTATATCACAATAAGGGTAACACATCTTTTACCTCCTAAAATTATCATTCTGCTGTTGTTATGGTGATAAAAAGAATTCTTATGAAGTTTACAAAAAATAAGTTAACACCTCTGCTTGAATAGAAATGAAAACCTTGATAGGCTGATAAGGAGAGTCACTGTTTCTCAAATGGGTTCAGATGAATAAAGTTGATATAGAGAGTATAAAGAAGATAATAAGAATGTGTATGGAAACTAAAATAGTTTGACAATTTGGTTCTAAGCCAGAGTGTATTTTTTTAAATTGGTCTTTTCAAAAAACAAAATCATGTTGTACTATATTTTCCTCAGTTTCTTATCTAAAGAGCAGAATACTATATTTTAATAAATGTTAGTAATACAAAAATGATAATAAATGGCTGAGAGAGAACAGATTGAGAAGAAAAGATAGAGATGAGACTGGAAGGTTGAATAGCATTCCTTAAAAAAAAGACAACAGGAGATCTTGATTGAATATAAATAATATTAAAGAAAGATGCTAGGGCATTGTATTAGGCTGTCTGGCTATTGTAACAGAATACCACAGACTGGATAGCTTAAACAACAGAAATTTATCTTTTCACAGTTCTGAAGATTGAAAGTTTAAGATCAAGATGCTGGCAAGATGATTTTGTTTTTTTTTAAGGCCTCTCTTCTTGGCTTGTACATTTACACAATGGAATATTACTCAGCTGTACAAAAGAAGGAAATCATACCTTTTGTGACAGCATGGATGAGCATTATGCTAAGTAAAATAAGCCAGTCAAATAAAGAATCTAATGAAAAAAATAAACTAATAAGCAAAATAGAAACACTCATGCAGAGAGACCAGACTGACCACTGTCAGAGAGGAGGAGGCTTAGGGGGCTGGGTAAAAAAGGTGAAGGCATTAAGGAAAAAAATTCATAGACACAGACATTAGTATGGTAATTACCAGAGGGAAAAGGGGTGGAAGGAGTAGAAGAGGGTAGAGGGATAGATGATGATGGAAGGAAACTTGACTTGGGATGATAAATACACACACAAAATAGAGGAAAAGAAAGGAAAGGAGAACTTTAGAATGTTTATAATTGTTGAATCTGGATAACGGATACATGCAAGTTTATTATTCTCTTCATTTGTGGTAAAAAAAATGTTACAAACATCCTTCAGTATGAGTATAAGATCTGATTATTTTTTCCTCATGATCATACAGTATTACACAATATGAATCTATAATAATAAAAGCATAATATTCTAATTAGACTGGACAGCTGAACAACCTTCCAGACGTCCTTTCAGAGGACCTTCCAGATGAAGCTTTGGCAGTGGGGGCCAAGGCAGAGGCAGTTAGGGGCGATCAGGCAAGCAGGCAAGTGGTTAGGGGCGATCGGGCAGGTAGATGAGTGGTTAGTGATGATCAGGCTGGCAAGTGAGCATTTAGAGGTGATCAGGCAGGCAGGTAAGCAGTTAGGGGTGATCAGGTAGGCAGGCAGGCAAGCAGTTAGGGCTGATCAGGTAGGCAGGCAGAGGTGGTTAGGGGAGATCAGGCAGGCAGGCAGAGTGGTTAGGGGCACCTTTAAAATAACTTAGAGGGAGGAGAATCCAAGATGGCGGCATAGGTGAGCACTTAAACTGCTGCCTCGCACAACAATTTCAAAACTACAACTAAAAAACAGAGCGGACATCATCCAGAACCACAGGAAAGCTGGCTGAATGGAAATTCTACTACTAGAAGGAAAGAGAGGGATTCACAGAGACTCAGAGAAGCTGCAAAAGCTGAGGTACTGAGATGGGTGCATGGAGAGAGCGGGTGGCAGTGTGCCTGGCTGGCTTCCTATGGCCGGAGGGAGATGGAAACTCCCAACTGCATGGAACCCCTTATCCCTTGGCACTGAACCCCAGGTCCAGCCGAAACTCATACGGGAGGATTTTGGACTGTGAAAAGGGAGAAGTGCATGGAAATTTAGGGGAGCCGCAAAAGGGCAGAAGTCTGGTGGTGCACACAGCACTGCACCCAGAAGACATACTGCTGATTGTGCCACTGGCTTTCACGAGTGGGCGGGAGAGCCTCCCAACTGTGCCACTTCTAACTCCACTAAACCCCAGTTTCGAGCGAGACCCTGGGGACCCAGACTCATACAGTACCAGAGCACAGGGGAACAGGAAAGGCAGCGGTCTAGAGGCACTGTGCGTGCGCACAGGAAGCACTCCAGTGATTACTGAGAGACACATGAGACCCAGGGGCCACGTAGAGTGGGGCCGACTGGAAGACAAGTTGGTCCGTTAAGCCCTGAGACTCCACCCCTCCCAAGTTCAACAGAGAGGCTTTTGCAGTTTTGCAAGTCTTGTATCATAAGGCTGAATCCAACACAGAAGTTCTCCTGACATAGGGAAAATGCGGAGACAAAGGAAGAGATCACAAACAAAAGAAATGGAGGAAAACGAACAACTGGATATAGAGTTCAAAACCACAGTTATAAGGTTTTTCAAGAATTTCCTAAAAAAGATGGATAAATTTAGTGAGACCCAAGAGGAGATGAAAAAGGACTAGCTAGAGATGCAAAAACACCAACTAGAAATTAAACATACACTGACTGAAATAAAAAATAAGATACAGGGACCTAACAGCAGACTAGAGGAAGGCAAGAATCAAGTAAAAAATTTGAAATATAAAGAAGCAGAAAACACTCAACTGGAAAAGAATCCAAAAATGTGAAGATAATGTAAGGAGCCTCTGGGACAGCTTCAAGCATACCAACATCAGAATTGTGGAGGTGCCAGAAGAAGAGAAAGAGAACAAGATAATGAAAACCTATTTGAAGAAATAATGACTGAAAACTTCCCACATCTGGTGAAAGAAATAGACTTACAAGTCCAGGAAGTGAAGAGAACCCCAAAAAAGGAATCCAAAGAGGACTACACCAAGACACATCATAATTAAAATACCAAGAGCAAAAGACAAAGAGAGAATATTGAAAGCAGCAAGAGAAAAACATTTAATTACCTACAAGGGAATACCCATACGATTGTCAGCTGATTTTTCAACAGAAATGATGCAGGCCAGACGGGACTGGCAAGAAATATTCAATGTGATGAATAGCAAGAACCTACAACCAAGCATACTCTATCCAGCAAAGTTATCATTTTGAATTGAAGAGCAGATAAAGAGCTTCACAGATAAGAAAAAGCTAAAGGAGTTCATCAACTCCAAACCAGTATTATATGAAATGCTGAAAGGTACTCTTTAAGAAGAGGAAGAAGAAAAAAGTAAAAGATAAAAAATTATGAACAACAAATACATATCTATCAACAAGTGAATCTCAAAATCAAGTGAATTAAAAATTTGATGAACAGAATAAACTGGTGAATATAATAGAATCAGGAGCACAGAAAGGGAGTGGACTGATAATTCTCAGAGGGAAATGGGTGAGGGGGATGCAGGGAAAGACTGGACAAAAATCATACACCTATGGATGAGGTCAATTTGCGGGGGAAGTAAGGGTAGAAGGAGGGGTGGGAGCCAGGTGGAAGCGAGCTATGGAGGGGGGAAAAACAGAAACAAATGTAATTATCTGAACAATAAAGATTTAATTAAAAAAATAAAATAAAATAACTTAGAGTTACCCTCCTCCCCAACCACCTCATAAGGAATGCTTGCTTGCTATCTTGCTATCTCCTGTTCTGATCCTGAGCTGAAACAGAGGGCTGCCCTTCCCTCATTGTGCAACCTCCTGTCCCCTCCCCCTGTTGGGAATCTCAAAATAAGTCTCATGTAGTGTGGGTATAATGAAACTGCGCCTTCAATCAAAGCCACTCCGTGGGCTTCACTTCCCCAGAGTGAATCTGAGAGAGGCAGAAGCTATTGCTGCCCCTTATGGGTGGCTTGTGGCCCCTCATTCTCTGGCTTCTCAACACACAGGTCTGATTTGAACCCTGCATGCCCTGTGACTTGAGGTAAGTTGATAAACTCTCTAAACTTCCATTTTATTTCTCTATTATTATGATAACAATTTCTATTTCCAGAATCATCATTTCCTGGGTTTGAGGTCCTGAATCTTGTACAGTTTTGAGAGCCCATGTTTAAGGAAAAGAAAAATAAATTAATTCAAAAGTAGATATGAATAAGAAAAGGTATAACAAAGTACAGATTTAAAAAAATGCAACGACATCACAATATCCCCTCAAAAAATAGCATTTTATCAACTGTCTTACACACTTCTATATCTTTTCCTCTGTGTTCAGGCTTCATTCCCTCTGAATGCCTCTTTGTATGAGGTAAATGTTATACTACCATTTTCTGTAGTAAGAATAGGAAAATAATTTAGTCTTCTAGCTTGGCTGGCTAATTTTCTATATTATTACTAATAGTTGGGATATAAAAATATGTGAATTCATACATATATATATATATATATATTTGCTGTTTGAAGCTTTGTTCCAGGTTTGTGTCTACAAACATGGGATTTTTCATAAAACACTGGTGCTGGGCACGATAGGACACACTTAATTCACAATATAACTTTTTGCCATATATATTATACACAGAAAGGACCTCAAAAATATATCACCTAAACTCAAACTGAAGTATCCTCAATTCAAGATCCTCACAATTGCATCCTAAAATTGCCCACAGCCCTTTCAATGCCAACCTGAAGGTAAAGGTATGAGAAATTAAATTGAATCAGCCGTTTAAACCAATTGCCATTAAAATATCTTGCTTTTGCAAATTAAAAAGAAAAATAATACAACCATAAATGACACACTGCAGCCCCTTTCAGGATGGTGAGAGAGGCCACCCAAGTGAAGATCCTGGTAAATCTGCTCCTTAAGTTCCATTGGCATCCTGGTAAATCTGCTCCTGCCGATTTTATAGAATAGATGTGAGGATGAATGAGATAACAGGTTAACCATTCACTTTGGTTTTGTGCAGTACTTTGTAGCTTTCCAAACACCCCAAAATACTCTCTTTTTATTGCCATAGGAATTTTTGCATCTCAGTGAGTACGTCTTCATAAAGGAAAAACAAGAGTAATCATACTTCTGTTCCTACATACTACGTAAAACTATCACAGAAATATAACATCATTTTTAGCACAATTACTTCTATTTTTTCTCTGATAGGCAGCTTAGTGTGTTATATGATCCAAAAAGCCAAATGAAAATAATTTTTTAAATGATTACATTAAATGTAATATGTTAAAGCAGCGGTTCTCAACCTGTGGGTCGCAACCCCTTTAAGGGTCAAACAACACTTTCACAGGGGTCGCCTAAGACCATTGGAAAACACAGATATGATTCATAACAGCTGCAAAATTACAGTTATGAAGTAGCAACAAAAAATAATTTTATGGTTGGGGATCACCACAACGTGAGGAACTGTATTAAAGGGTCTCGGCATTAGAAAGGTTGAGAACCACTGTGTTAAAGGGTGATGGCAACATCTAGGACATTTAGAATTCTGTATAAATGTATCAAAGTACTCATGTTTTTAAAAAGGAGATTGCCTATATAGATTTTTTTTTCTAAATGTTTTCAAGTAAGGGAGTTCTGCATTTCTAAAGACAAGAGCACAGCTTGTGAGTGTAATGGAGCTTGTCAAGTGAACAATAAGAATTGTGCAGTGTACATGAGCCTCTCCCACAGGCCGACTGACCTTGATTCTGCATGCAGTGGCACAGGCGTGGGGCAGGTTGGGAGTGGCCCGCACTCCTGCAATTAGAGAGCTGGAGGTATAGAATTTTTCAAGTTCCGAAGGCTGGCTTGCTCCACCGTATCGAAGGGATTGCTCTGTATAGTACTGTGTGCACAGCTTCCCTCTACTGGATAGAATGACAATTTGCCCAAGTTCATTGAAACTGGAATGAATGTACTGAAGTATTCACTTAGCATTTAACGACTATAAGGTATTGTGTTGAGCTTCAGGAATACAGACCTGGGGAAAACACAGTGCCCTCCCTCAAATAACTCACAGAAAATTGGGGGAGACATAAGAAAATTAGTGATTGCAATACAGCATTAAGGGCTCACAGATACCATTAGCTTACAGAGAAAATACTATTTAAATACTATTTAAAATCTAATTTATACATTAGATGACAGAGAAAATACATATTAACAGGTATATGACCCCTCTTTGAGACCTCATCTGATAAAATTATCCAGAAATTCTGTCATCTTTACCTCGGAGATAGGGTTGACAGATAAATATCTAATACACCCAGTTCATTTTGAATCTCAGATAAATATTACACAGAACATACTTACACTGAAAAACTATTATTTATCTGAAATTCAAATTTAACGGGGCATCCCTGTATCTTTTCATTTGTTTTTTGCTAAATCTGAACCACCTCCCCAACTGTGATTTGTCCAAGAATTCCAGGGACTTGGTCAGTATGAAGGGGCCAGTTTTGCTTTGAAAAGGCTATGTGGTGAAAGAACCGAGTGGACTGTTCTGTTCTGTAGCCCACGCATCTGTCATGGCCAGTGCTACTCCATTTTACCTGGAATCAGCATTATTGCCTCTGCACCCTTGCTCATGTCTGTGACAGACATATACTCTGGCTTCTTACAGAGGCCTTACATTCTTCAAGAGAAAAGAGTCTTTTTCTCCGATTTTGAGTTTTAAACTGGTGCTCCTGAGATTACACGGCACCATGGATTACCATACTGTAGTGGCTTTCACACTCGGTCCAGGCTGAGTACTGATGTTGGCCATTGTCAACACACTTTCCCTCCCTCTGTAAGTGCTGATCCTTATGGATCCTTCAGGGAGTTCTCCTGCCAGCATGTCCCAGAGAAGTTTTATACCAATCCAGAGTTGGTTAAGGCCTCCCTAGTTCTGCAGTGAATGTGCACATTTTCTCCCCATTGTCAAAATTTTCACACCAAGAGGGCATGGGGAGATGCAACCATTTTTAAGTCATAGAAAAGCTACCACTCTATTCTTTCCCTGGGGAATTGGGTGCATATTCGCCTTTCAATTACATAACTACTCAAGAGATTTTTTTTTTCTAGGTCACTTACTATATGGAGAAAATGCTAGAAACTTTTTTATTTTATTGAGGTAAAATTATTATATATAATGCATATGACATATATAATGTCTATGACATTATATTAGTTTCAGCTGTAAAACATAATAATTTCATCTTTGTACACACTGCAAAGTGATCATCAAATTAAGTCTAGTTACCATCTGTCACCATACAGTTGACCCCCCTTCACCCATTTTTCTCATTCCTAACCCCTTTCCCCTCTGATAACCACCAATCTGTTATCTGTATCTATGAGTTTTGTTTGCTTGTTTTGCTTTTTAGACTCCACATATAAATGAAATCATGCAGTATTTGCCTTTCTCTGTCTGATTTATTTCACTTGGCATACTGCCCACTAGAAGTTGTATCGTTTCAGGCCTGTAAGTCTTTAATCCATTTTGAATTAATCATTGTGTATAAGGTAAGATAGTGATCTAGTTTCAGGTGTTTTTGGATGCAGCTATCCAGTTTTCCCAAACACAATTTATTGAATAGACTATCCCTTTCCCGTTGTATTGTCTTGGATCCTTTGTCCGAAGTTAATTGACCGTATATGGGTGGTGATGCTGGAAACTTTCTTGCCAGTAAATTAATAATGAACTAATCCTTCAAGAGCAGTCGTCGTTTACTGGATTTGTGTCAACAGCGTTTGTTCAGCAGCCATTTCATGAGCCCAGCACTGTCTTGTAGCTATAGTAATTAGCTCAAAAAATGACAAAGATTAGAATTTATGAAGGTTATAATACCATTAGGAGCTTAAAACTTTGACAAAACTACCTCTGCTTGTGGAATTTGGCAAGAAAATTACTTGTTCTTTTCAAATTTTCAGTTAGTGTAGTACAATAAAAAGGAAGTGGGTTTTAGAGCCAAAGCTCTTAGATTTGAATTCTCCCTCTACTGCTTAGTAGCTGTATGTGCTTAGGAAATGACTTTATCTCAGCCTCGGATTCTCCAGCTGTAAAATAAAATTATGCTGCTTTTCAGGATTGTTGTGAGGATTAAGTGAGAATATATGTAAAGGGCACAGTGTCTGCTAACATAAACAAGATGGTAGTGTCCCTTTGAAAACATTACTAAGCTTTAAAGGGTTAGAAAATATTCAACTGAAAATCAACTTGATTCAACCTTTTCTAAAGTATCATTAGTTTTATTTTGTCTTTATGGTGGATTGAGATAGAGATAGACATATTTGAGCCTCAGATAGAAGTAGGGAAAGAGAGAGACAGAGAGAAGAGAGAACAGACCAGTATGTCGTGATGCAAAAATGTTCTGTATTAAAACACTTAGACAAACTAACCATGAACTATATCCAGAAAGTGACAGTGTCTTTCTGTATAGAAAGATGCTAGTTTTTTTTCTAACCTATTCCTCTTCAATCTCATTTCAATGGAGCAAGTGTGTGGGGAGTAAGGGATTTCTTAATAGAAAAAAGGGAATATGATTTATTTATAAATATTTCATCAAGTTTGGGCAAGTTACTTCACATCTGTGGATCTCAGTGTTCAGAATCTCTAAAGTTCTTACCAACTCTAAAACATGACACTTTGAATGCTTAGGTTGTAGATTACACTTGAAGTTCGCCATTACCTTAGTAAAACCCTGTTATTGTTAACCCTACAACCTTTTGCTAAAAAATGCATTCACATTGGTGACACCTATGGGCTAGTCACATCTAGGAAAAGAAATCATAGTTTACTTAAGAAATTATTTTTAAGGGGCTGTGTTTAAAATTACAATAGAATTTCAGTATAGACAAGATTTCTACCTTTAATATTAAAGATATTAAATAAAGGAAAATTGGAATTCCAATAAAATGGGAGGAAAAATTAGCTGACAACACTTGAAAAACTCTGAGCCAGAGCAAATGTTAAATCAGCATACCAACTCAGGAAATAAGAAGGCTGTAATTCCAGAGAGGACAAGTCAGACTAGGAGAAAACATGAAATGGAACAACAAATTGACCTCTCTCTCTCTCTCTCTCAAATCCATAAATAAGAATTAAAGGGAATCACAAAATATAAATTAGTGAAAAACATCAACTATCCATGGAAAACAAATGACTTTATATTAGTGTGCAGTATTAAAGTTGGTAATCTTACATCATAGTATTTAAATTATGGGTTATCAAGGAAACGAGTAAACATTCAAGGACTTTACCTGCTTTTCTCTGGAAGGGTTTAGTGCATTTTTTTAAAAATGTGCACATGACAGTTGTAGCATGTTAAGTGGTATGCTATAATTACTGTTATTTTCTTTATTTAGAAACTAGAGGCCTGGTGCATGAAATTGCATGTGTTTACAGTCCCTAGGCCTAACCTGTGATCAGGGCCATCTTCTCCCATTCCCCACCGCCACCCACTCCAGTTCTCTGTTCGACATGCAGATTGCCAGCACCAAACCCCCCAACCCCCACCAGTCACCCTCTGTGTGTGGGGTGACTGCTAGGATGGGGGCCTTGGCCTGGTGCTACCTGCATTCCCCACAGTGGCAATCAGAGCCTGCTTGCTAGAGAAAGGGACTGAGAGGTGGTCAGTACACCTCATAGTGACTGGTCAAGCAGTTGTTCTCGTCATTCTGCCATCACAGTCAGTGGGCTTTTATTACATAGGATTTAATATGGTTTAAGGCAGGGGTAGGGAAAATCTTTTTCTGCCAAGGGTTTTTTGGATATCTATAACATCATTTGCTTACCATAATTCACTTAATATATATGTATTTGCTATGAAGAAAGCTCCTAGATTTATTGAATTGCACATCTTGCCTGTGGTTGCCTTGTCCGGGTCAAACCAAATCATTTCAAGGGCTTTATATGGCCTGCAGCCTGGACATTCCCCACCTCTGGTTTAAGGAGATGTGTCTGGATGCTAAGTTGACAAGAAGTGGAGTTAAGATTATTAAAATGAAGCCAACTTGACTGGGCCTTGGATGCCCAGACATCTGGTCAAACATTATTCAGTGTATGCCTGTGGGGATGTTTCCAGATGAGATTAACATTTGAATGGGTGGACTAAGAAAAGCAAGTTGGCCTACTTAACATGGGTGGGCCTCATCCACATAACGTAGACCTAAACAAACAAAAAACCTGAATAAGAGGGAGTATCTTCTATCTGGCTACCTTGAGCTAGAACATGAGTCTTCCTGTCTTTGACTTGAACTGAAACATTGGTTCTTCTTGGTTCTTGAGCCTGCCAACTTTGGAACCACACTAACATCATTGGCTCTCCTGGGTGTCCCACTTGTTGGCTGCAGATCTGGAGACTTTTCAGCCTCCATTATCCTGTGAGACAATTCTTTATAATAAATCAATCTCTCTCATCTATCTATCTATCTATCTATCTTACCTAATAAAGGAGAAACATGCAAATTAACCATCACTCTGCTACACCCACAGCCAATCAAAGTAAGTGTGCAAATTAACCCAACAAAGATGGAAGTTAATTTGCATATGTAGGCACAGAGCAGTGTGAAGCCTGCTTTGAGAGGAAGGGGGGCAGTGGAGGGAGCTACTGGAGTGGTGCTCCAGACAGAAGCAGGGACTTGTCAGCTCTGGGTGGCTGGGATGGGGAGCGGGGACTTGCTGACTCCTGGGTGGCTGGGAGGGAAGCCAGGGGCCTATTCTTGCATGAATATCGTGCAACAGGCCTCTAATATATATCTGGTGCATAAATTCATGCACCAATGCATGGGTGGGTTCTGGCCAGCCTGGCCAGGGGGAGGGGACATGGGCAGTTGGCCAGCCTGCCTGCTGGTCAAACTCCTGGTGGAGGGGACAATTTGCATATTATCCTTTTATTGTACAGGATATACACTGAGTAGCCAGGTTATTATGCGTTCAGAGATCATAGTAATCTGGCTACTCAGTATATATTTCTCTGAATAACTCTAATATGACACCACTTACTTCTTTTGATGTAGAAAAATGAAAAGAAGTAGGATTTATTAATAACATCTTACTTATTTTATTCTGGCCAAAATATTCTACTTTAATGCAGGAATTCTCTTCTTTCAAGAAAATTGTTTAAATCCAAGCCTATCTTAGAATTGTATATTCAGAACATTATGTTTGCCAAGATTCAGATCCAATTAATTCTACCCAGCTCTATCAATAGTCTTAGAAAGTAGTGATAACAGCAAAGTAGTGAAAAGCATTTCTAATGATTTAACTGTCTTGGATGTGACATGCAAGAATCTGGGAGGACAAGAAATAGATGTCTCTTCATTTCCTTGAAGATAATGATTTCAGAAAGGAAAGGAGGCTAAAAGAAGTGAGTACCTAGATACGTCAGTGATGTTGAAAAATATTTTTGCATTCCTGGACCAGTCTTAGGAAGGGGTCATTCTGGTACGTTTTTTCAACGATTTTATAATTTAATTCAAAAAGTTTTGCAAGGACTTTATATGTTTTATGGCTAATGGCCAACTTCCTTAGCTAAGGCTTGAGCTTAGAAGTAACAAACTCCAAGAAGTAGCACATCCCAAAAATCAAACATTTTAAGACTTCTTGCACTCAGAAAATTAATTACTTATAGCATGCTCTGTTACAGCCCGATTCAAGGACTATATAGATCACAGAATCCTGGTATTAGTGACCAGTTCTTTAGATTTAATTTCGCAATTGCAGGCCTGAAACAGTTTGCCTTATGGTAAGTGATTATGGGGAAATGGGATGAGGCATCCCTTGAGTTCCCTATCCCTACATCTTGACCCATAAAAAATAGATGTACATTGTACCAGAATGGCCACTTGAGAAGAGAACTACGGGTGCCTGGAGGCTTAAGCAAGACGCACTCTTCAGTTTAGGCAAGAGAGCCCGAGCGGAAAGGATGCCAGTAGCAGGCACAGTCCATTCACTACTCATTCATCAAACGCCTGTGGAGGACCTACTATGCGCAAACAGTTTGCACTGAACACACATGTCACGGTAGCACACTGAACTGTACTATGGAGTCCATTTTTTTTTTTTTACCCAGACCTCACCCACCACCCCCTCCCCCACTTTCAGGTCTCCCCCTGCAGGGCCTCCCAGGTCTTCCCCTTGCCCAGTGCGCAGGCGCAGATGCAACAACGCCCCCCCCCCGCCCACCTCCTCCAGAAGCCGCCTCCGCGGCGCAAAGCGCACGTGCCTGAGGGGCTCCGCTGTGTGCTTGAAGCCGCCTCCTCTGCGGCGCCCCCGGTCCCCCGCTCCCGCCCCTGAGAAACTGGGCAACGAAGGCAGCTCCAGGTTTGTGGGGACGCTGCGGGGGTGAGGTTTTCAGGGAATGTGAGAGGCACAGCGTGTTAATATCACCAAGTCCAGGGGTTCCTGTCAGAAGCCCAAAAGGTGGGAGCCTGAGGGCCTGGGACCCCCTAACACTGAAGGCGAAAGGCGAGCTTTCCTCCGGTGGGCAGGTCCCCACGCTCTGCGCGCCCCTCCGCGCGCCCCCGCGCTGGGAGCCACGAGGTAGCGCGACGCCTGGTAGCAGCGGGGGGCGCTGAGGCCCCGGCAGGAGGAAGCCCCCCGTGTTAGAGCGGCGGCGCCTCGACGACACCCTCCCGACCCCCCACTATGCTCAGTCGCCCCGAAGGCAGCAAGAGGAGGGCCCCGAAGGCTCCGCGCGCGGTGCGCGGCGCGCAGGGACCGTCCCCTCGGGCTGGTTCGGGGCGGGCGCCGGGGTGCTGCTTCCCGGGGGAGCGCGCGGGGGTGGAGGGGGCGAGGCCGCGCCCCGCCTGCAGGGGGCGAAGACGGGGCGGGGCGTCGCGGGGCCGCACCTGGGCTCCCGCACCCCGGAGGCGGCGGAGGAGGAGGCGGAGGAGGCGGGAGCGCCGCCCGGGGACGCGGCTCGCGGAGCCCCCGGGCCGTGCGCGCGCGCCCCGTCGCCCCCGACAGACCCCGCGCCCCGAGGATGCCCGCAGGCGCCGGCCGCCCGCCGTCTCGCTGCCGAAGCCGGTGGACGTGGGGGCGCTCGGGTAGGCGAGGGCGGCTCGGGAGGGAGCCCCGAGGGGAGCGTCCTCCCCCCACGCCCGGCGGCGGACGGGCGGGCGGGCGGGCGGACGGACGGGTGCGCCCGGGGATGCGGGGATGCGGCTGCCGCGTGTGCGCGGCGCGGCGGCCGTTGTAGCGGCGGCGGGAAACTCTGCGGGGCTCTGCGCCTGGGCCCCGCTCCTGGCTTAGGGTGGACAGGGCGCTGCTTTTTGGGGGGGGGGGCCGCGGTGCTGGGGGTGCAGAGGAGGCCTGGCCGCCAGGTAGGGCGCGGGGAGCCACTGCCCAAGCCCCTCCGTCCTCCTCCTCCTGCTCCTCCTGGAGGGCAGCTCCCGTCCTGGCGGGGCGTGGGGGGGCGGGTACCCCTTCTCTGGGGCTGGGGTGCTCCGGCTGTGGGAAGCCTTAGCAAGTGGGGAGGCGGGGGGCTGTTGGTGTTAGTTCCCCTAAAGTGTGGGCTCCAAGTGCCGTGTGACGCACGCACCCCAACACCGCAAGTGCATTACTGTTTGCGTTTTGGGGGATTGGAGATGGAAATGTGGGGCTATTTCCAGTTAGGGAGGCGAAGTGACACGCAATTGTAATTTAAGTTTTGAATGTCCTTCTTCACGGCGATGTGTCAGGGGTAGAGGGAATAGAAGTGATGCAAGTTTTGAGGGAAGTGTGAGTTCACATCTAGAAATTGGCTATATTTATTTATTAGGTATTCTTAAAAGATTTTAGGCTTCTCTCAGAATCTATCATTGGTGTGGCTCAGTGGATAGAGCGTCGGCCTGCGGACTGAAAGGTCCCGGGTTCGATTCCCGTCAAGGGCATGTACCGTGGTTGTGGGGACATCTCCAGTGGGGGGCGTGCAGGAGGCGGCTGATCCATGTTTCTAGCTCTCTGTTCCTCTCCCTTCCTCTCTGTAAAAAAATTAATAAAATATATTTTAAAAAATTATATATATATATATATATATATATATATACACACACATATATATATTGCTGATTGGAAAGGAGGGTATTTGAGACCAAGGACCCGAAGGGAGTAAAATCAGTGTTTAGGGGTATTTTCAGTGCTCTGCCATGACTCACTTTCTTCCAAGCTTCTGATTTTTAAAGAACGTCCTTTACCTTATTGTCCTGATATTTAAAATGTCTAAACTTCCTTATTCAGAAAGATATCAACGTTTTTGAGAGAATGCCTAAGCATTTTGAATACCCAGGCACATTTTTCTTTTAACATTTTTATTTAAAAATTCATATGACCTAATTTATTTGTAGGGTTTATCTGTAGAGTTCAGTTGTGAACTAACAGGGAACATAGCTTAACTCTTAGTTTACATTCTCTGGTGGCTAGTGATCATTTCAATTTTGGTATATATGCCAGCCATATTTTTATTTTTGTAGTTTAACACCTTAAAATTTCGTCATCTCACAATATTACATATAGAATCATTAGGTTGTACATCTAAAACGAATGTTACGTTAAACATATCTACATTAAAAATGTTTTGTACAACCAGTGAAATTATATTTTTATAATTTTTTATTAATAAGCTCTATAATAATAAAAGCATAATATGCTAATTAGACAAGACAGCCGAATGCCCTTCCGACCTTCCAGAGGAAGCCGGGGTTGCAAGGGCTGAGGCAAGCTGCTGCAGCTGTGAGGGCTGAGTTCCTTGCATGAATTTCGTGCATCGGGCCTCTAGTATTATTATAGTATTTAACTTAATCACAAATGACCTGCGATCACTTTTTCTGTCGGTATTAACTAGTGCACTTGGACACCTTTTAGGTTATAAATATGTTTTACTGTTCTAAGGATGGCATACAATATCTGGATTGCAAACTTTTTACATGAGGGAAAACAATCACTATTTGTATAATACCTGAAGATTAATTTTAGAAAAACTGGCAGTTTTGATTTTTTGGCAAGTGTATTATTTTGGTCTGCTTTTCCTGTATTCCAATTCTTCTCTCATTTCAAAATATCTTTGCTTTCGTGAAGGATGATTTAGGGCAGTGGTTCTCAACCTTTCTAATGCCTCGACCCTTTAATACAGTTCCTCATGTTGTGGTGACCCCCAACCATACTTCATAACTGTAATTTTGCTATTGTTATGAATTATAATGTAAATACCTGTGTTTTCCGATGGTCTTAGGCGACCCCTGTGAAAGTGTCGTTCGACCCCCAAAGGGGTCGCGACCCACAGGTTGAGAACCACTGATTTAGGGTATTTGTAGCACCTACATGTTATCCCATTAGATGTTCTGGTATCTGATTAACACTGCCATCCTAAATGTGCTGCGCAGTGGGATTAGTTTTCATCTAAGTCTAACTTTTTGCTCACACTTTTTTACTTATCTTTATGTTCTGTTCAAAAAGGAAGATTTTTTTCAGTTCAATTTAACAGACATTTCGAAAACGCCAGTATTTAATTGATTTGATGTGTTTATTACATTAGAGTGATTTGTTAGTACTTTGTAACAACTTCAGTTTTATGAAGTTAGTCCAGTAGTAGGGTTAGATTGACAGAAGATAACTTTTTAGAAATATAAGGTGAGGTGCAGTTGTGTAAGAAGGTGAGCATAGTTCAGAAAATTGTAAACTCAGAGTGAATTTGGTGATTGCTTTAATGAGCAACTCTGCCTATTAGGATAGTCCCTAAAGTCTTGTAGGAATTCTATATCCTTCAAATGTATAATCCACTTAATACAAAGCCTTTGTAATTACTGCTCTTTAAACGCTGCTCCTGAGTTCTGTCTTTAATTACAACAGCTGAGACTCTGGCAAAGCTGCAACTAATGCTTGCACCAGTGTGGCTGTGAATATTGGACAATTAAATCCTAATCAGAACCTAATTTTGGTTTTGGATAGCTTTGGTAGTGCTTTTTGGATCCTAGATATACAGAAAAAAAATATTTTGATTTTAGGTTTCTAAAAGGTTTTATCCACTGCAACTCAGTTTGAGGATTTTAATGGTAATAATGCAATAAGAGAACATCACAGATTTTATCTAAAACCTGGATGAGCACACATGCATCAAGGGTGGAAAATACTTTCCTTTTGCCGGTGAAGGTAAAGCTTCATTTTTTCACACTTTTTAAAAATAAATATAAAAGTTAGTACTGGTATAGTTACAGATTGAACAGCAAGACTGTAAAGTAAGAGTGTGTGTGTGTGTGACTGTGTGTGAGAGAGAGGGGGGAGAATAAGGAAGAATGAGTAAATAACGTTATTTGTATTAAATCAAGATGAACCACTGTAATACTTTTTTCTAGAGGTTCTTGGGATACATGGACTTTAATGAGATTACTTGAAGCCGCTAATTGTTTGCAAAAAAGAAAAAAAATGGATTTTGGTGAGGAAAAAAAAAATGGCTTAATTTCTAAATGGTGTGAGACACCCCTTCCCCAGAAGCAAATTTAATGAACTTTAGAGGTTGCTTTTAAAGGAGCACATTTCAATTTTATAAACAGAAATAGCTAGATAGAGGCAGAGTTACGACTCAAACCTAGGTTTTGACTGCCAGTCCTTTTTATCTTCCCTTAGTCCACATTTATTGCACCTTATTGTGACTCCTTCCCCTTTTTTGGCATTTTAAAAAAATCAACTTGATGGCATCAAAAGGTAATGTTGACTCTAATCCTGTTTGCTTTCACCCACTTTCCTGAGTGACAGACCACATAGACAAGAGGCCCAGCACCATGTGAATGGCAACCCCTACAACAGTAACATCATAAAAATAGCTGTCCTGCCCTAGCCAGTTTAGCTCGGAGGATAGAGCGTTGGCCTCCAGACCAAAGGGTCCTGGGTTCTATTCTTGTCAAGGGCACATACCTCCCCCATCCAGGCCCTGGTGGGGCTTGTGCAGGAGGCAACCAATGGATATGTTTCTCTCACATCGATATTTCTCTCTATCTTTTCCTCTCTCTTCCACTCTCTAAAAATCAATGGAAAAATATCCTCAGGTGAGGATTAAAAAAAAAAAATAGCTGTTCCTCTTGGACATCCCAAAGATGCCTTCAAAAATTTAAGATTTAGTGGTGAAAGATAACCCAGTAGAGGCACAGTGATCATTAAAGCTGTGAAGAAAAGGAGCATCTTCAGGGTAGAAGTCAGTGAACTTTTATTTTCTGAAGTCTGGTGGCTGCAATGAGTTCTTTCAGGCTTTACCAAGTCACCCCACAGCAGATCCTCCTAGAGCGGGCTCAGTGGCCCCACTCAATTGGCTTACGGAGCTACTAGTTGAGGGAAGCCACCGGGACTTTTTTTCTTTTTCTTTCTTTCTTTCTTTTTTATTTTTTATTTTATTTTATTTTTTTGCTAAGTAAGTGTTCAAACTCTCATAAGCTTTTTTATTTATTTTTTAATTCTTGACAATATTACAGATCGCCCCTAATTTCTCCCCCCCACTTTGCCTCCCTCCACTCAATGCTTGCCCCTCCCTAAGCCTTGGACCTTAGCAGAGACTATGAACATAAGAACCAATTCTCATCTGTAAAGGGAGATATAAACAAATATTTTAATACACATAAATGAAAATATTGCCGTAAATGTGCCATTAATATAATAGAATAAATAAAAACATGACAAAACTTGTATAAGAGCAACAGTTATTTGCTAGTAGAATTGCATATTGTAGTGGTAGTCAGGGAAGTCTATAAGCCCTTTGGACTTGGAATGATAGTCTTACATTTTATACATGCTTTACATTCTCTGTGGTGTGTTTCGTATGAAGTCATATTTAACCAAGTAATAGGAAGCAGCTTCAGTGAAAAAACAAATTTTAAAGAAAACTTCCACAGCCTGGTCAGTGTGGCTCAGTAGGTTGATCGTCATCCCATGCACCAAGAGGTCTCAGGTTCGATTCCCAGTCAGTGCACATGCCTGGGTTGTGGGCTCAATCTTCCTTGGGGGATGTACAGGAGGCAGCTGATTAATGTTTCTCTCTCATCGATATTCCTATCTCTCTCTCCCTGTCCCTTCCTCTCCCTAAAATCAAGTAAAAAACAATATCTAAAAAGTAATAATGAAGAAAAGTTCCACAAGTCCGTCTTTCTCTCTAGAAAACTCCAAATTTTTATGTGTTTGCCTTTGTCTGTCAAGCCCATTTTAATCAGTTAAACCTAGGATTTTAGTTTTGGCAAACTTATACCTATCTATCCGAGGTATTTTGCCCATACAAATACAAACACTTTTATGTATGCTTGTTTTCTCTGAAAGCTAAAACAGGTTTGTTTTTAAAGAATGGAGGAATGTTAAATTATTCATAACATTAAACTATGAGACTTTAAAAGTTTACCTCCTCATTTGATTAAACATGCACTAATAATAGCCAACACTTACATAGCACTTTACTGTAAGTCAGTCATTGTTCTATGTGTGGAGTATATTAATTCAGTTAATCAGCACAGCAGGAGAGTGTCGATTAACTGAGTTGAATAAGTAGATATTTGTTTATTTTCCCACATGAAGAAAATGAAGCACAGAGAGCTAAGATAACTGGTCCAAAGTTGCACAGTTAATAAGGAACAGAATAAGATTTGGAACCAGGTGATCTAACTTTACCAAACTCTCTAAAAATATTTATCTTTAACCTATGGCATCAGTAAGTCAAATAATTTCTTATAAAAATAATCTATTTGGACTACTTACGCTAAATTTTTTAAGAAAAATTACTTGCTACAAATTTATTACCTGAAAAAAATCTAATGGCAAATTATTCTGTTTTGGTCACCTTATATTTAATATGACTGTCCAAAAGAAAGGGCTAAGATTTTAGTCTAACAGAAGAATAGTCTCATAAAGAAAAATAATGGAAGTTTATTTCTCTGCTTAGAGTAATATGACAAGTATTCTAGCTATTTTTATTCTTTGGGACTCAATATTCAAATTTTGCCTATAGGTTTCTTTAAAGTCCTCTAAGTATCCAGTCCATTTATGAAGTGTAATGCTCACCAGGTTTGTTTCGGTATTTTAGACATTGCCTGATTAAACTGCTTCTACAGAATTTTTGAGAGAACTGTTTGATACATAAGTCAAGTAGAATCTTTAAATAAATTTGATGTTAGAAATAGACAAATTATATTAAAATCAATCCTTTATAGGAACATTGTTAAGGATGCACGTTATTAAATTGTTGCTGATATGAAAGAAAATTGGATAATTGCTAGCTGTTAACCTTCTCAAATTTAAATATGCAAAACTTCAATTTTTAAATGAATATTTTTCCTCTTTCATGAAAAGGATGTATAGATAAATTTACTTAGGAATTATAATTGTGTATTCGTGTTTTCTGGACATGACTCCACTATTAATATAAATGATCCAGTATTTTTTTTATCTTTCTGGCCTCAGCCATACATTTTTCTACTTTTAGGTTTAGTAGGCCATAATAGATGAAGTGTTTGGTAGCTATATGTTCCATACCAAGATGTATAGGAAATGAAACTACTGTTGAATTCTTTGGACCAACACAAAAAGATAGCTTAATGTTTTTAAATGAGAGGAATATCTTAAAAAGCAAGAATGAGTCACAATTTAGATTAGAGAGAAATCAGAGGACTACTGTTATTTTAATTATTTTTTATCTATATTGATTTAGATATTACATATGTGTCCTTACTATTGGTCTTTAATTGGAAAACAATCCAGTGTAGGAGGAAAGATTGATTCAGTGTTGGTTCAGTCCTAGTTAAAAAGTTACCAAGCAATGCCTCAGATATAACCTGTATAGTTATTTATCCTACATGAATAAAAATTAGTTGTGTGGATTTTTAGATGTTATCAGTTTTAGAGATTATTTTGTTTGTTGGGGAAGCTAATTGATAAGTTTTCTACAAGGATTAAAGAAGGTCCTCTTATTATTTTTACTCTTCCAAGAGTTTTATGTTTTTAAGTCCCTTGAAAATTGTATGTCATTATCTTTAATCATCTGATTATTTCTTTGTATTTCCCTAATGTCTTTTAAGAAGTCTCATAGCTATAGTAGTTTAGCTACTAATCTTATCCCTGTGCTTTCATAACAATTCCCTAACTCCTTTTACATATAATTTCCATCTGCTGAGCTGAGAATGCACTCAGTTTGGGATTATATTGACTGACTGATCTATTCTGCATCTTCATAGCCCCTAGCACAATTAACTTCCATGTATCACACCCTTCTAATAACAGATCTAATTTCTAGGGCTTTCCCTAGGCAATCATCTCTCTATATCACTGTAGGGAGGACAAGAAATGGCTTTACACTGGCAAAGGGTTTACTTTCTTGCTATTTTCATTTGCTTTTCCCTCTGTTTTCAATACAGTTACTTCGAGGAAGGTATTCTTTATATTTAATAGTTGGGCTCACTGGTAGTAGCAATTATCCTCTTATTGTGTTAATCTGTAAGTATGAATAAAAACAAGATTTATATGTAGAGGATTTAGGTTTATATGTAACCCAAGTTATTTCCCTGGTTGTGAAATAGGTTGCAAGTTATTCTTTGATTGTTTCTCCTTTGTGGTTCTATTTTGGTCAAGCCAGTCAGAACCTGAGCATTTAAGGCTGAAGGAAAGACTAGGACTAGTGCAGTGGTCGGCAGACAGCAGCTCGTGAGCCACATGCAGCTCTTTGGCCCCTTGAGTGTTTTAACGCCACTTCTTCAAAATAGACTTGCCCAGGCCAAAACCCGACTTTTGTGCCTGGGCCATGAAGTTTTGTGGAAGAGCCACACTCAAGGGGCCAAAGAGCCGCATGTGGCTCCAGAGCGGTTTGCCAACCACGGGACTAGAGGATTAAGTTAGTGAAGAGTTGAGCTATTATTTCTCCTTCCTCTGTAGCCAGGATGACCTTGGCCTCTGTGTGGAACCTGATCTATTTTTGCCAAAGCTCCTAGACTCCAAAGGTAAGCCATGGGATTCCTAACCTTTGGGGAGACCTTACCTTTAATTATTCCCCTGATGAAAAGCCGTTGGGTTGGAAATACCTTTCCCCATAGCTTAGGCTCTTGGGATGGTCTTTAAAGCATGTAAATTACTTTTAACTTGACTCTCACTTAACTGTGTATATTATTAGATACAAGATTCTCCTTGGGCCTCAAAGGAGACTGCCCAAAAGTTTTAGAGAAATTCACCCAAACAGGACATTAAACACAAAATTAGGACTGCAGAGGCACCACAAGATCATGGAAATCTTTGAATACTAGTTTTTGCTTCTAGTTTATGAAACCCCTCATATTGGACGTTAGTTGATCCAACACAGACAACTGTACATTGGTTATTTTGATAAAATAGTTAAACCACATTGTTTAAACTTTAAACTTTAAAGGATAATCCCTCTCTTGCCTATTTTCTGTGCCCTAAGAGTAGCAGACTACATCTCATCAATAAATTGAAGTGAATAAGTCTTAAGAAGTGTGTTTATAGCCCTGCCTGGGTAGGTTGGTTGGTTAAAGCATCATCCCAAGGTTGCAGGTTCCATCCCTGGTCAGGGCACATGAATGCATAAATAAGTGGAACAACAAATCAGTGTCCCTCCCTCTCCCCCCCGCCCTTTATTCCTTCCCTCTCTCTCTCTAAAACAAATATTTTTTAAAATGTGCTGGTAATCCTTAGACTTTTTCCTTTCTGAAGTGCCCAAATTTTACTCGGCCTGATTATCTAGATTGATGGTTCTCAAAATGTGGTCCCTGAACCATCAGTGTCACCTGGGAATTTATAGAAATAAAAATTCTTTGGCCTCAGTTCGGCCAAAGAATTGGAGACTAGAAGTGGAACCCAGTAATCTGTGTTTTAATAAGTGATTTTGATATACGTTAAAGTTTGTGAAACACTAACCCTAGATCACGAGGGATGAACCACGGTTTTTGACTTTGCTAGTCCATTGCTTTAATATAAATATCTTACCACTCAACTGGATATTGCTACCTATGTATATACTAGGAATAGGCAACCTCTGTTATTAGTATTACATTAAATACTGTTTTAGTATTACATTAAATACTAATGATAGTATAAAAATTGGTACCCAGTATAAAAATAATTGGTATCCTCACAGTACTTTTTTACTTCCTTGTCTTTCCTTCTTGCTGAGTGCCTGGAACAAGGTAGCTGTTCGGTAAATACTTGTTAAATGAATTCAATGTCTGCCTCCATTCCTCCCCAAAAGGCAAAAACTACATCCTTTTATTTTTTTGAATTCTTTCTCAGCAGGAATGTTGAGCCAGAAAGTCAAGTTCCCAGTGAAGCTATTTCTTTCTCCTAATAGTGACACTAGTTGAAAGAGATCACTGGTATTACAAATAAAAGAGAAGAGGTGGGAAAAATCAATGGTTCTTATGTAGCTGGTTGTATGCTTTCCTCAGAATTATCTACATGCAGATCTCAAACTTAGCTTACATCAGAATCACCTGGAGAACTTGTCAGGTCATGGATTGTTGGGTCCTATTTCTAAAGTTTCTGATTCAGTAGGGTCTAGGATGAGGCCGGAAGATTTGCATGCCACGTATACTGATGCTTCTGGTCTGGAGACCGCAGTTTGAAAATCACTGCCCTCAGTTCACTAAGACCAGAAATATAGGTAATTTAATGAATGTGAATGTTAATTCCTTGTGCTTGGATAGCCAGTGTTCCATAAGTGGAAAGTATAGTATATACTTGGATAACAAATTTACTGAATAATTTTTTTCCTAGAGGTGTTAGTTAAGATCTTTTGCAATACAAGACCTTTTTTTTTTAAGGCTTCTTTAAAAACTGACTAAAAGCTCACTATCTAAATAACTGAATTTAATTTAGTGGTACAGATTCTTTATCCAGATCTTGCCACTCTGATCACTTCATTTCTGTTTCTCTGCTTTTTTTCACCTCAAGTTTTGTTGGGAGTTTAGCTAAGCTACTCCATTATATTGCTACATCAGCATTCCTTTTGTTTGCAGTGACCTTAAACTGACACTGATCCTCTTCTGTAAGTGCATGCCCTCAGTAGTAGCCCTCAGAGTCACAAGCAAATGCAAGTTTCTGGTATGACTTCTCCAACATTTCTTATGATCAATAGACTCCTCTGTCTCCCATAGCCTTCCCCTCATTCTCCGCGTAGAAAAGACCCCATGTAATTTCCCAAAACCCTGCTCTTTTTATTTGAGTTAACCAGTTCAGCCTTAGCCCAGGAATCCCAAAGCATTCCACCCATTAACCCTCATAAAGACAGTGCTCTGGGTCCTGCCTCTCAGTCTGCACTCTGCCTTGGGCTCCCACGTGGTCCCTGGAGGCATGTTAGGAACCAGGGATTAGCTCCTCTATTGCAATTCCTCTTGGTGGTCTGTTGTTGAACCTTGACTCATCATCTGGCACCCTGTGCTCCACTTAATGGGTGTTAATTTGACAAATGCATAACAAGCTTGCTTAGTTTTCTAAAGTAATTTTATACCCTAACATATATTACTTGTGGATCTTATAAGTTTATATTTGCCTCTCTTATTTTCTGTCCTTAAATACAACAGGTTCCTAAAGAATGGAAAGATGACATTTTTGTTTTGGATTTTTTTTTTCTCACAACTAAACATAAGATTGTCACTTCTTTTTTTAAAATATATTTTATTGATTTTTTTTATAGAGAAGAAAGGAGAGGGATAGAGAGTTAGAAACATTGATGAGAGAGAAACATCAATCAGCTGCCTCCTGCACACCCGCTACTGGGGATGTACCTGCAACCAAGGTACATGCCCTTGACAGGAATCGAACCTGGGAACTTTCAGTCCGCAGACCAATGCTCTATCCACTGAGCCAAACCAGTTAGGGCAAGATTGTCACTTCTGTTCTTGTATAACACATTCTAAGCATCTTCAGAAACAGGCTAAAATTAGGTAAAATTGGGGCTTCCCCCCCACCCAACTCTTTTATAGGCCTTTTTCCTTGCTAAATAGTTTTTAAAGAAGAAAATGTGAAATGTATCAATGAAAGAATTCTTATACTTAATTGTAACATTATTTGAATATTTTCAACCATGCCCAGACAAATACATACATCCCTCTGCAGATTAAATTTAGAGTTACTATCCTGGATAGTTCTAGAAAAGAAAAAAAGGCATTGACAGTTTAGTTTTTCTTTTTATGGAATATATCCCACAAATTTGAATAAAGGCTTACCAAATCAGTACCTTTTCTGTTAAAACCTCTGATGGGTATTGCTTTGTAATTTAATTATCCCCATACTCATATTATTTTCTCCCATTTCAGGGGTTTTGTTTGCCACAGTTTTCCCGTTCCAGAAAGCCTGGAACACCCTATGAAAATGTCTTGGTGTTAACATCCTCCCGTGAATAATTTTAATTATCAAATTAAAAGACAGTTTGACACTTCTATGTCCTCATACATGGTTTTCTTATACATGCCATTTTTATTAATTTACAAGTTTGCTTCAGGTTCTCATTTTAATGTATTGACTTAAACATTATCCTTTTTATTACTATAATTACAAAAGACATGCAAATGCCACTAATCAATTTCCAGATGTACATGTTACCCGTATAATTATTACTAAATATTTTACACTTAGTGAATGCGCAGCTCACATAATGGGAATTTGTGAGGGATATAGACCATCACTGTCAAATTGCTCAGAATTTCTAGTTCCCAAATTATTTGACATTTTATTATATGCCAGCCTTTCATCCTTATTATCCTTAAATTTCATGAATATAATTACCCTGAGTTTTAAAAATATTCTCTACTTTTATTTCTTTGGGTCTCTTAGGCAATGACAACTCATTAAAGCACTTCAATAAAAATAGGCAAATATATTAGTAAAGCATAAGATGTTCTTTTGTGTATATAGTGAGTTTTAAAATGTGTAGTAATTTTCTTTTTTAAAATGGATCTATAATGTCTATTTTAAATTCCTTTTTTATTTTATTTTTTTAATGCTTAGAAAAAAGAATCTAGAATTTGGAGGCAGTCTCAAATTTTGCTGGATTTTCACTAGTAAAAAGTACCTTTTCTTAAAGAATGTGTAGCATTTAATGGATGAATTAGTACTATATAGCTGTTACCATGAAATCAGTATTATTGTGATGTTTCAGTATTATCTGAAATCAAGGAACAAGTAACATTACCCTAACATCAAGACAAATGTGAAGCTCATTACAGCCAGTCATTAAGATTTGGACTAATTATATGTTGTTATTTTTTCCATGGTACATACAATCCAGAGTTAGGATTTAAATGCCTCTAAAAAGAAACTTAAGGACTGGTGGAGATGATATAGTGTTTTAGAATCCAGACATCACGTTTGGATGGGTAAAACAAGTTAGCAGTTGGGTAACCTTAGGCAAGTTTCTTTTTTTGGGGGGAAGGAGGGTAGGGGGCACCCAGATTTGAATTGAGGCAAGTTTCTTAAGCTTTCTGAGTCTCAATGTTTTCTCATCTGAAAAATAGGAATAATACTACCAGTCAGTGAAGATTAAATGAAATACTGTATGTAAATTACCTACACAGTACATAGCATGTATCATAACTGTATACAGTACAGTGACTATTAATTAAAATTCTGGTATAAAACTAATAGTTATTAAGTGTTTAGTGTGTCGGGGTTTTATTGTGTTTTTTTTGTTTTTTTGCAATATATAAAAATCCAAGAGTAAGTTCATCTGTGTCACAATGTCATTTTCTCTATTAGATGGCTGCATACCCTGTTTCCCCGAAAATAAGACAGTGTCTTATATTAATTTTTGCTCCCAAAGATGTGCTAGGTCTTATTTTCAGGGAATGTCTTATTTTTCCATGAAGAAGAATACAGTACACATTTATTGTAGGACAAAAAAAAAAAGGAAATTTATTACCTGTATACAGTACGGTAGTAGTTATCATCACAAACCAGTTCACTGATTGGCCACAGTGCAGCCGGAGATGTTCAGGCAGTACGAGGTCTCTTTAAATCAGGAGTCAGATGCCTTATGGTAGCTTCGGGGGCCTTATATTCTGGGGAGGCCTTATGTTCGGGGAAGGTCTTATTTTTGGGGAGGTCTTATTTTCGGGGGGGTGACTTATATTACAGCGAGAGGCAAAACTGGAAGTAGGTCTTATTTTCTTGGAAACAGGGTAAAAGTGGTGAGATGATTTGAATATCAGATGAGAATGTGCTAAAGGGAGGAGAAAGAGAAAGACTTAATGATAAGAGTGAGAGAGTCGGGCCAACCTATGAACCAGGAGGTCATGGTTCAATTCCTGGTCAAGGCATATGAGCAGGTTGTGGACTTGATCCCCAGTAGGGGGCATGCAGGATGCAGCCAATCAATTAATGTCTCTCATCATTGACATTTCTATCTTTCCCTCTCTCTTCCTTTTTGAAGTCAATAAAAAGTATATATATTTTAAAAAGAGTGAGAGAGTAGAATAGAATGTAAGGGTACAAGAGAGAAGACAGTGGGGTATGCAGAAAACAGACACCTCCCTCACTGAAAATGAAAAAGGAAGCAGAAATCAGGAGAAAAGATTAACAGAGAGGACAGTAAAGAGATTTTTCTGAGCTCTGGCTGGTATGGCTCAATTGGTTGGAGCGTCATCAGTGCCCTGGAAGGTCATGGGTTTGATTTCTAGTCAGGGCTCATGCCTGGGTTGAGGATTTGATCACCAGTCAGGGTGCAGTTGGAGACAACCAATTGATGTATCTCTCTCACATTGATGTTTTTCTCTCACCCCATTTCTCCCTCCCTAAAATCAGTTTTAAAAATTTTAAGAGATTTTTCTGACCATAATTCTCTACAAATCCTCGCCTTTTTCTTTCTTCCTTTTTTTTTTGATAGATATTCTTTTGTCACTTTCCATGTATGGACTGAATCCTGATCGTAATCATATGATGGTAGATTTCATTGAAGAGTGGTAAGTATTTCAAATAATGTCTTTGTTTCTATTACGTTACTATGTAGATTTATTTCAACCTACTCTAGGAGAACACTTCTATTTTACAATTGATGTATAAATAATGGCATTTTAAAAAGACACATAAAGAATGTGTATATATTTTTATACATAGGAATACTTTTCAAGTATGTACATATTCTTTGCAGTAAATATTTATTGGGTTCTTATTTTATAAGGAGCTATGGTTGGTATAGAAGATAGAAAAATGGTGTAAATTATAGTCCCGTGGAGAACATTGGCCTATATACAATTCACCTTAATTTAGCATAAGTACTGAATCTTTGAATACTCTATTTGGAAAGTCAAGCCAATATGGAAATATTGGTTGAAACATTGGTAGTAGTCAAAATTTAGAATTGCTTTTTAAACCAGTACTTTGCTTTTAATAAGCAGGAAAAGAAACAGCTTGGGGATGTAAAGTATGACATAGGGAATATAATAAAATACATTGTAATAACTATATATGGTGTCAAGAGGTACTAGACTTATCAGGGGAATCTCTTTGTAAGTTATATAAATGTCTAACCACATTTTTGAACATCTGAAACTAATACAATATTGAACTTCAACTGTAATTGAAAATATTTTAATTAAAATAATGCAGAGTTGGGAGGGGGAAGATGGCGGTTGCAGGACAGACGTGAGGGAGAGAAAGTGAATGAGTGAAGGGGTGAAAGAAGAGTGTGTGGCTGTATGTGGTGTGTGTTAAATCTGGCAGGAGCAGCAGGGGCTGGCAGACCAGGCTCTCATGGACAGGGAGAGACTACCACCACTGCAGGTACTCCCTGGACTATGGGAATTGGGCACAGAGCCCACACCATCGTGAAGGGGAGAGTGGCCTCTTCTAGGAACTCATCAGCACCACCACCCAGACAGGCCTTGGACACTGCCTGCCACCCGGCAGCCACTCCAGCCAAAATCCTGCTGCCCACCTGCAGATCCTGGGACCTCTACCTCCAAAGGGGCACCGCTCCCGCAACAATAAGTGCAACTTCCTCTCCCCAGCAGCAGACCTCTGGACACCACAGTCACATGCATTTCCAGCACGCAGGCTTCCAGGGGACTCCACAGGCCGCGCTTGAGAGCCACTGTGAGCCCTCACTGGGTGTGATTTTGCACAGACAAGGGCATGCTGCCCCGCAGTAGAAATTCTGAATTCCTTCTTCCTGAATAACTGCCCACAGGCACCCCAGCTGCACAACTTCAGTGCCAGGGCCCCTGAGAGCGCCTCAGAGCTCTGTGCCAGCACATGCACTGCCACAGTCACACATTTCCAGCAAGCAGGCCCCCTGAGCCCATTGATCCACAGGGCACTCTTAAGAACCACTATGAGCCCCCGCTGGGTGCGATCTTGAATAAACAGGGACACACTCCCCTGGGAGTAGAAATTCTGAATTCACTCATCCTGGATACTTATCCAAAGACACCTCGATTACACGGCTTCATTGCTAGGGCCCTTCAGAGTGCTTCAATGCTCAGCACCGGCAAACAAACCGCGGGTGCCCCTGTGAATTGCCCCTGGGAGTGCATGTGCATATCCAACCGCAGGTGCAGCAGCAAAAACTGAATCTTCCCACCCTACCGCTGCAGAACTATGGACACTGAAGTCACACGCTTTCCCAGCGTGCAGGCCTCCCAAGCCCACCGCTCCACAAGCAGCCCTTGGGCGCCACTGTGAGCCCCCACTGGACACGCACTTATACAAATGGGTGCACTGCTGGGCTGTAGAAATTCTGAATTTCCTCTTCTGGGATACCTGCAATTGTGTGGCGGCTAAATAGCATGCTATTAAACAATGATTGGGTTACCAGAGAAATCAAAGAAGAAATAGAAAGCATCCTGGAAACAAATAACAATGAAAACACAACAATCCAAAATCTATAGGACACAATGAAAGCAGTCCTGAGAGGGAAGTTCATAGCTCTGCAGGCCTATCTCAACAAGAAAAACTGGTAATAAATTATCTAACGTTGCAACTTAAAGAATTAGAAAGAGAGCAGCAAGAAAAGCCTACAGTATCCAGAAGAAAGGAAATAATAAAGATCAGAGCAGAAATAAACAACATAAGAGACAAAAAAAAAAAATCAATGAAACCAAGAGCTGGTTCTTTGAAAGGATAAACAAGATTGATGAACCTTTAGCCAGGCTCACCAAGAAACAGAGAGAAGAACCAAATAAAAATATCAGAAATGAAAGAGGTGAAGTAACAACCGACCCCACAGAAATACGATTATGAAAAAATACTGTGAACAACTCTACTCCAACAAACTGGACAATCTCTATGAAATGGACACATTCCTAGAAAAATACAAGTTTCCAAAACTCCATCAGGAAGAATAAAAAACCTGAATAGGCCGATAACTACTGATGAAATTGAAACAGTAATCAAAAAGCTTCCAGCAACCAGAAGCCCTAGACCAGATGGCTTCACAGGGGAGTTTCACTGAACATTTAAAGAAGAACTAAAACCAATCCTTCTCAGACTACTTCAAAAAATTCAAGAGGAAGGCACACTTCAAGCTCTTTCTATGAAGCCAGCATTATCCTAATCCCAAAACCAGATAAAGACAACACAAAGAAAGAGAATTACAGGCCAATATCCCTGATGAACATAGATGCTAAAATCCTCAACAAAATTCTAGCAAACCAGATCCAGCACTGTATTAGAAAGATCATACACCATAAGCAAGTGGGATTTATTCCAGGGATGCAAGGCTGGTACAATATCCACAAATCAATAAATATGATACATTTCATAAACAAATTGAGAGACAAAAATCACATCATGAGATCAATTGATGCAGAAAAAGCATTTGACAAAGTCCAACACCCTTTTCTGATAAAAAAAAAAAAGCTCAGCAAAGTGGGAATAGAAGGATCATACCTCAACATAATAAAAGCCTTATATCACCAACTTATAGCCAACATCTTACTCAATGGGCAAAAACTAAAACTATTTCCCTTAAGAACAAGAAAAAGTCAGGGATGCCTACTTTCACCACTCCTGTTTGATATACTACTGGAAGTGCTAGCCAAAGCAAGAAGAAATAAAAGGTATCCAAATTGGAAAACAAGTAAAATTGCCCTTATTCACAGATGACATGATACTGTACATAGAAAACCCTAAAGACTCCATCAAAAAATTATTAGACTTAGTAAATGAATTCAGCAATGTAGCAAGATACAAAATTAATACCAAGAAATTCATGGCATTTTATACACCAATAGTGAACTTACAAAGAGATTTTTTAAAAATCCCATTTACCATTGCACACAAAAAAATAAGATACCTAGGAATAAACTTCACTTAGGAGGTAAAAGACCTCTACTAAGAAAATTACAGGACATTGAAAAAAGGAGAGGAAGACATAAACAGATGGAAGAACATACTGTGTTCATGGATTGGTAAAATCAACGTCATTAAAATGTCCATACTACCCAAAGCAATCTATAGATTCAATGCACTTCCTATTAAAATACAAACAGCATATTTCACAGATCTAGAACTCTCCAAAAATTCATCTGAAATTAAAAAAAAAAATAGCTGCAGTGACCCTGAGAAAGAAGAACTAAGTAGGAGGGATCTCAATACCAGATTTCAAGTTGTATTACAAAGCCACTGTTCTCAAAACTACCTGGTACTAGCACAAGAACAGACATATAGACTAATGGGATAGAACAGAGAACCCAGAAATGGACCCATACCACTATACTCAATTAATATTTGACAAAGGAGGCAAGAACATACAATGGAGTCAAGACAGTCTCTTCAATAAATGGTGCTGGGAAATTTGGTCAGACATATGCAAAAAATGAAACTAGACCACCAATTTACACCACACACAAAAATAAACTCAAAATGGATAACAAACTTAAATGTAAGATGGGAAACCATAAAAATATTAGAGGAATCCACAGGCAGCAAAATCTCAGATATATACTGAAGCAATATCTTCACTCACACAGCTCCTAGAGCAATGGAAACCAAGGAGAAAATAAACAAATGGGTCTACATCGAAATAAAAAACTTCTGCACAGCAGAAATCATAAACAAAAAAAGAAAACCCACTGCATGGGAGAACATATTTACCAACAATGTCTCCAATAAGGATTTATCTCCAACATTGTATGAAGGAACTCATACAACTTAACAAAGGGAAGACAATCCAATCAAAAAATGGACAGTGATCCTAAATAGATACTTTTCGAAAAAAGACAGAAGGAAGCCAAGAGACATATGAAAACATGCTCAAAGTCACTAATTATCTGAGAGATGCAAATCAAAACGACAATGAGATACTATCTCACACCTGTTAGAATGGCTATCATCAACAAATCGACAAATGACAAATGCTGGTGAGGATGCAGAGAAAATTGAATCAATTTTGGAAACAATGTCAGAAAATTTTGCAGTCATAATAATAAGTACTTCTCACAAAGTATGGGTATTCTATTTTTAGACAAATATTTTATGATCCTCAAGAGTTTTTCAGATGTTTATCTACCAATCCTGGCTATTTCTTAAGTTTATCCTTAGGTATTTTATATTTTCTGTTGCTATCGTAAAAGGAGCCTTTTCATTTTTTAAGAAGTTTTAAATTTACAAAGCCAAAAAATGGAAAGGTAATAAAGATATAAACTAATAAATTGCTCTCCTTCTCATTCCTAAATCACCAAGTGTTCCTTTCTCTATAAGCAACTAAAGCTATTTATTTATTTCCAAGATAATTTATACACATTTAATAAAAAAAACTCTCATATTTGTATTATTCATACATAATAAAAAATTCAAGTACATATGAAAATAGAATGTTATAATGAGACCTGATCAAGCTTCATTTATAAACTGGATAAATTTTAAGCAAAACCAGATGTCACATTAGGCCCCTCCCCATGCACAGGTGTATGTTCAGTGTGTGTGTGTGTGTGTAAAATAAACTGTATTGATTTTACATCAACTTCATTGAGAATGAAGCCTAGAGAAGAAATGAAAGATATGCATTAAGGCTTAACATATTTGAAGGATAAAGGAAGAATTTCTAACATACATAACTAAAAGTTTTATTCTAAGGAAATAGAACCGTATTCAAAGGTAAAGTTGCTGAGAATTGCATATAACTGTAAAAAATAATCAAACCTTAGATATAAGAAGTCCATCAGATAATTAGAACACAACATCATGATGAAAATACAGAACATTAGAGACAAAAAATATTTTAAAAGCTGCTAGAGAAAAAGATTCCTATAAATTAATACCAATATATAGGTGACTTTTTAGTAGGAGAAGTGGGTGGCAGTAAATAGTGGGATAACATCTTCAAAGTGCTGAGAGAGAAAACAGCCAGTATAGAATTTATTCCCAGGAAAATTTAACCTGATACAATATGTTCACACACAAAGTAATAGAACTTATCATTCAATTGTAAACAAAATATTCTATTTAAAAGTAAGGAAAAGACCAAGATGACTTTCATTATCACTTATAAAGTCAGTCCTCAATATCTATGAGTTACACATTCCCAGATTTAATCATCCATGGATCATAAGTATTAGAAAAAGCCCAGCCAATGTGGCTCATGGATTGAACATCAACCCAGAAAACAAGAGATCATTGGTTCCATTTCCCCATCAGGACACATACCTGGGTTGTAGGCTCGATCCCCAGTAGGGGTCATCCAGGAGGTAGCCGATCCATGATGTTTTTCTCTCAGCATGTTTCTACCTATTTCTCGCTCTTTCTCTCTAAAAAGCAATAAAAACATATTTTTAAATATATATATATATTCGGGAAAAAATTACATTGTTGCTTATGTGTGCTCTGTAGTTAGGCCTAAGTAATGTGTCTATACCAAACATGTTCAGACTTCTCTTTTCTCATCATTATTCCCTAAATAATACAGTATAGTAGTGATTTATATAGCATTTACATTGTATTATGTATTATAGGTAACCTAGAGATGATTTAAAATATATGGTAAGATGTGCATAGGTTATATGCAAATACAATGTCATTTTATGCAAGATTTTGGTATAAGCAAGGGTCCTAGAAGCAATCACAAGCATACTGGAGGACAACTGTATTTGACAGATTTGACATATATTAGAATTCCTAGGCAGCACAGTAATGCAAGCACAAAAAATAAATGGCATAAAAAAAAAAAACTACACACACACAAAGGAAGAAACAAAACTAAGTTATTATTTTCTGGCTTTGAATTCCAGATTCAGCACTTCCTACATTTATACCCTTGGGCACATTATTTAACATCCTTGCACTTCCTTTTCTAATTAAAATAAGGGTGTCTCATAGGGATATTATGAGGATTAAATTAATCAATATATATCTAACTGACTTAGATAAAGGGTACATAGTGATAGCAATAAATGTTAGCCCTTATTATTATCATTATCCTAACACCATTTTAACATAATAGCAGTGAATACAAATGTAACTTTTAAAGATATCATGTAATAATTGAAAAATTATAAAGTACCTTAGAAAAAATACTTTAAAATGTGTAGAGAGGCCGGGGGGTGAGGAGGAGTCAGTGGGGAAGGAAAAAAAAAAGAGTGACTTATGTACTCCTATTTGTAATACCTTAAACAATAAAAAAAAATTTTTTTTAAAGGCTTCAGGAAAAAAAAATGTGTAAAATCCTCATGGGAAAAGATTATAAACCTTTACTGAAAGATACTGATGACATGAATAAGTGTAGAGATATACTATATTCACAGATAGGAAGACTAATATAGCAATGTCATTTCTTCCTAAATTGATCAGTAGAGTCAATGATATTCCAGTTAAAACCTAAACAAGATTTCTTATTAGGCAAGCTTATTTTAAAACTAGAGGTCCAGTGCACTAAGTTCGTGCACTGATAAGAGTCCCTAGCGGCTGCCGGCTGGGTACTCCCTCCCTTCCCCTGGCCACCTGCCATCACTGGGACCTCCCTTCCCCTGACTGGCCCCTGGTCAAATTACTGGACGAACTCTCAGTCAAAAAGACAATTTGCATACTGCACTTTGGAGACATTGGATTTATCTTATCTATAGCATGATTTATAGCCAACTCCAATTCAGTATTATATAGGATGTGTGTGTAAGAGCAAAAATGCTTTGGAAGAACAAGATTTGTCTTTTGATTATGCCCAGACATATATCAAAATTTATAGTATGGTAATAATACAGGGTTGCAGAAAAACACCATAACCAATAAAACAGAGCAGAGAGCCTAGAATTCATGCCTCTAAGAAAAATTGATTTATGTCAGAGATGTTACTTTAGATAAACAGGGAAAGGAAAGCTTGATATGCACATGGAAAAACTGAATCCTTCTTACTTACCTTAGACAAAAATGAATTTCAGGCATACTAAAGATTTAAAGGTGAATGGTTATACTATAAAACTTTTAGAAAATAATATGGGGATTGTCTTTATGACCTTTGGGAAAATTATTTCTTAAAGTTGAACAAAAGCTAAAAAAGAAAGCACAAAACATAAAGAAAAACTTCATCATTCTGACTATATTAAAATTAAATATTTCTGTTCAAAAAAGTGAAAAGAGAAGTTTAAAATGTGGTGGGGAATTATTTGCAGCATGTGTAATAGGTGAAGAATTAGTATCTTAAAAAGATTTCTTGCAAATACATAGAAAAAACAGCCTCATAGAAAAGTGAGTAAAACACTTAAACAGGCATTTTACAGATGTGAAAACAAATGGCCAAAATATACTCAGTAGATGACCATTGGCATTAAAATCAGAGAAATGCAGAATAATTATAATAAGATATTATTTGCACCTAACAGATTGGCAAAAATTAAAGTCTGCCAATATCAAGTGTCAATCAAGATATGGAGCAAATGGAATTCTCATACACTATTGATGATAGTATAAAGATTCATTATAATAAAAGATTGAGAAATTAGGCTACACAAAAAATAAAGTTCTGCTATGAGAGGAAAATGCCATAAAACTATTGGAACACTTATGACAAATTAAAAACTACTTTTACATAGAGTCTTTACAAATCTTTAAAAGACCATCTGGTAGGCAAAAAAAGGAACAATTGATTCACAGAAAAAAGTAAATGAGATCACTCAGTCTCGACTAATAGTAAAAGAAATGCAAATTAAAACCACCAGATTCTATTTTTATTGCTTGCAAAGATAAATTTTTATTATTTTCTTATATAAGTGAACAAATAATTATAACACTAATAAAGGCCAATTAAAGAAAGATGAGTTATCAAAAGACTTAAGAAAGTACTACTTGAGAAGTAGCTATAAAGCCAGGATTATGAAGTCACAAAACTCAGAAGAGCTGATTGGTCAAGTATCGAATGTAGAGAGGCCGAGTAAGTTCCGAACCAGAAGGGTACTAATGTGGGTGAGAGAGAGAGACTGTTGTGGACATAGATGACTGAAGATTGCTGTTTAGGTAGAGTAATGATGGTGGAAATTAAATACGACCCTGACAGATTTTGTTTATTTTGTTTTTTTAAATGCGGTTGAGCAGAATAGAGAGAAGCAAAGTGGGTAGGGATGAAATTCAGAATATAGTATAGAGAGCATTGCATCAGAGTGTAGGAGGAGAAATCCCTAAAATGGATATCATGAGACCTATATTTATTGTTTCAACTCTTGGACACTTAGTTGCTTCGTCTACAGCAGGAGTTGGCAAACTTTCTGTAAAAGGCTAGATAAAAAATATTTTAGTCTTTGTGGGCCATAGTGTCTGTGTCACATGTATTCAGTTTTACTCTTTATAATAGGAAAGCATCCATAGACAGTAGATGAATAGGTCTGTCTGTATTCCCTTAACTATGGACCCTTGAATATTAGATCATTTTAAGTGATATTAAATATTATTACTGATTTTTTCCAATCACTTAATCTTGTGGGCCCTACAAAAGTAGGTAGTGGGTTGGATTTGGTCCACAAGCTATACTTTGCCAACCTCTGATCTTTCCAATAAAAATTTGGACTAAATATATATACATAAAATAAATATACACTTAGTGGGCTTAATCTCACTAAGTATATATTTAGTTTATCATATGTATGATCTGATTTACCCTTTTGTTTATTAGAAGTAATCTTAGTCTCAAGTATTTAGAACTCTCAAGAACACAGAATTTATGTGTTTGTGACTCAAGTTCCAAGGACATTATTTGTTTATCATTTATTCTTCCAGAATTCTTTCCTGAGATTACTGGAAGGGGAATGATTTTTGTCATATCTGCATACCATAATTACAAAAGTACTTTAGTAATTTAGCAATAGACTTATTTTTTACTTAAGTATATTTGGGGATGGAAAATAAGTGGAAAGTCAGTATTATATGGCACAAATAAAAGGTATTAGTAAATACAAGTTAAAACCTAACAGTATTATTTGCCAAAAAATCCTGAAACTGAGGCATTCTTTTTGTTAAAGAGAGAGCACATTTTTAGAGATGTTAAAGGTAAGTTAAAAAGCTGGTTAATGTAAAAGTTTGAAAGAGGACTGACAAAAATTTTCTCAATAATGCTTCATGTATCTAAAGTCATCCTAAGTTGCCTTATATTAGAAAACCTTTTCATAACTGATAGTTAAGTCTTATTAATAGGACTCTGAAGTTCAGTTGAAATACCAAGTACTGTTAATGTTTTTTTTCTATTTACAGTGTACTCTTATTAAAGATTCTTATAGTAACTAGGTAAAAGATTTTGCAGATTAATTTAGTAGTCTCTATTATCAAAAGTCTCAAGCGTTCAGGTCTTTAATTTTTATGACAGACTTAGGAATCTCAGTACAAATATTCTTTTAAAATAGACTTTGAGAGTATAAAGTCTTTTGACTTGGTTATTGACATAAAAGGGATTTATTCCTTTGCCAATAATTAGTCTCTGAATAATGCACACAGAGTAATGCACTGTACAGGAAGTTAGTGGCTTCTCCCAAGTTTAATTTGGTTTGCAGAGCTAGAATTAGAACCAACATCACTTGCCTTCTCATCTAGTTAACTTTACAATACTGTGCTTCTTGACAAACTATAACTTGATTCCATAGTATAGGCTTCAGAATTACACTAATGCTTGTGTGTAGTTAACTGTGACCAGCTTTTGTATCCATGTGAGATACTTGATACTATTATTAGCCACAGAGAAATTCGGTATTTCACCTATTATTGTAACCTGATTTTTCTTGCCTTTCTAAGTAAAATTCATTCTTAATCTGTCTGTAGTATTTAGGTCTAAACTTTCTTTTACAAACTGAAACTCATTCTCACTCCTAGAAGTTCCTAAGCCACTTTCCTTTCCATTAGCTTTTTTAGTTCCTTTATACTCTTTATTTCTTCTGCCATTGTGAGCACCTCTCACATACTATTAAAAGGGAACAGTGATAATGTGTGTCCTTGTTTTATTATTAATTTGAGGTAGTGTTTCTGAACAAATTAAGTGAATTCCTTAAGTCTTTATTACTATTAGAGAAACATTTTAGAAAAAAAACATACATCTGAAATATTCACCTTTACTGCAAATATAATTTAACTGTATTTAAAAGCAATATTAAGGATTGTTACAGCATGTAGTTCTTAAAATATTTAAACTGATGATAATATACTTTTATGGGGGCAGGCATGATTAATTGAAGAGGTTTTATTTTCATATAAGTCATTTTAAAAAAATATTCTTCCTTTTCCCCCTTATAAAACTACCAGGTGACTGTAACAGTCTTGGTAGTGCTCTCTGGAGCTGGTAGATTTTTAAGTATATTCTTATTAAAAGTCAACACCACTAGTGTCTATCAGTGTGGCTTGATGAGAGAAAGACTGAGTTTCTTCTCTTCCTGGAGATGTCTGTTTCTATTCTGATTCACAATTGATTAGGATGGTGCAAGCTCACCTTTCATAAAGGGAGAAGGAGTGTGGATTAGGGGGGAAATCCTTCATGAACCTTCAGTAGAATCTTATCCTTTGTGATCATTCTGTGGAATTTTGACAGCTCTTAATTTGGATTGTGATGTAATGTTTGAGCTAAGCAGTTGATAGATCTCAGGAGGCCCATGAACTAACTAGATTATGAAATGGTATGAAAAATAGATGTTCACACATAGGTGGTGGGCTCCATAGCTTTCTTTTGATATCCAATATGAATTCTACTTGAAAGGTTAAGAATAAAATTAAGTGAATTCCTTAAATGAATTCATTGTGGGGAAGGGGAGAGAGGGTTTGGGAAAAGAAGTGAGGAGGGAAGCAAAGGAATTTGTTACTACTAGAATGACAATATATGATGTCTTAAACCATTTGTAGAGTGAACAACAGTCAATGAATAACTGTTTTAGGCCTTCACTTGTTGGGTTAGCCATGCTATAATTGATTTACAACTTTCATAAGTTCTTCCAAAACCAGAGATTCTGATTTATAAAGTATTGTCTATTCACAGAGGTAAAAAAAAAAATGTAAGAAGTAGAGGATTTGGCAAGAATTTTACCAAATGTTAGTAAAAAAAAAAAAGTTTTGTAGTTATTAAGCTTTTCAGTAACACAGAGACTTTTTTATTACCTAATTACATGAGTTACAAAAGCCTATTAGAAACTACAAAATAAATATTTAAGCTGGCAAATTAGGATTGAAACCTATTGTCAGTGTGGCCAAGAATATAGCTTTATTTAATTCCATGTAAGAACTTTTAAATGATTTTACTGCCATTGCCTCATATCTTTATTGACTTTTTGCTTAATAACTTTGGGTTGATTTTAGGCCACCAAAAAAATGGAAATGAAAGAGATTGCTAAACACAAGCCACTGTGGAAAATGAACCCAGCCAGTGAATCTTTATTGATTACTGGTGTAGAAGACAATCCTTTGAAGAAATTTACCATTCCCAAGATTAGGAGGGCAGCTGGGAAAGGTAATAATATTTCGATAAAAGATGGGGTTATTTCATAACTATTACTTCATTTCTCTGCTTCCTAATTTGTTTATCTTCTATTTTGACTATAAAATTAGCTTAAGTCGGGCCTTTAATGCTTTAAACACATGTACACAAAATGGAATAGACATGTCTCCTGTCCCTCCCAAATACACCTAAAAACACTAGACATTATAAATAAAACAAACATAAGAAGACTTCAAAAGGTGGAGAGAAGATGACAGACTGGCTAGGGACCCAGATACTCAAGGAATGACAGAGCAGGAGGTTCTCCTGATTTTCTTTTTATTTCCTCCATGTCTCAGATGGTATGCACACAACTCAGGAATGCCAATTGTCACAGACCCCAAAAGTCCCAAGAAAAGTCTATTCTCTGTTGTCAAGGACTGGGAAAGGGACATCCTAGGAAGGTAGAAGCCTATTTGATAATGAACACCCTACTCCTGCAAAAGAATAGGTCGGTGGGGGGCTGGGGGGGCAGCTTAGTCCCTATACCTTTGTCAGCAAAGGTAAGTAGAGGCATAAACTTGCACCTGTCTGTCCCCTTTGTGGCAGTAACAAGTTCTCTGCCCTGCCATCCCCTGCCCTTGCAGTACCCCTGCCCTGTACTGATGAATCGCTCCTCAGTGGGACTAGATGGAGTCAGTGCAGACCAAGTAGGGAACACAGAAATCTATTACACCTACCAGTAACAAGGCAACTGTCTGCCTCCCACAGTGTCAGTGGAGGCTGAGTAAGAAAGCGGACTTCTACCACTTCGTTATGGTTAACAGGGCACCCCCTCAGGGCATCAGTGGAGACACTTTGGAAAGCCAGGACTTCAACCTTGTCTGATCATGAAGATTCGGCACCCCCCACTTTCCCTATGGGCACACTTTATTCTACCAGCTCAGTTTCAGTAGAGGCTTATTAAAATAAGACTAAATGTAATCCAGAGTCTCTTGACAGCACTAAAATGACCAAAATGTAATTTTTTTAATCCTCACCCTGGGATATGTTTATTGAATATTTAGAAAGGACGAGGGGCGAGAGAAACATTGATTTGAGAAACATCATTGGTTGCCCTTTGTACGTGACCCAGCTGGGAACCAAACCCGCAACCTAGGTATGTGTCCTGATCAGGAATCGAACCCATGACCTTTTGGAGCATGGGATGATGCTCCAACTGAGCCACACTGGCCAGGGCCAAAATGTAATATAAAAACTACTTACCTTACCACCACCCATGAAAATCTCATCTTTAATGAGAAAAGATCATCAATAGAAGCCAACAATGATAAAACAAATATTTAAGTTATCTGACAAAACTTTTAAGCACCATTATAATGATGTTCCAAAAAGTAAGTATAAACATTCTTGAAACAAATTTTAAAAATAGAAAAAATGAAGAAATGAAAAATGTAATAATAAGGAACCAAGTATAAGTTTTGGAACTGAAAAAATACAATAATTTATATAAAAACTTACTTGGATGGGGTCCAGAGAAGAATTGCAAAGATACTGGAAAGAATCAGAAAATTTGAAGAAACCACAATAGGAATTATCCAGCCTGAACAATATGGAGAAAACAGAAAAATTTAACAGCAATAGGGAGCTGTAGGATAATAATAAAAGATCTAATATCATTATCCTTGGAGTCCCAGAAATAGAAGATAAAAAGTGTGGAGCTGAAAAATATTTGAAGAAATATTGGCTGAAAATATCCAAAATTTGGCAAAAGGCATAAAACTATATACATTAAGAAAAATGTGTAAACCCTAAATAGGATAAACCCAAAGAAGTCCATATCACAGTATATCATAATCAAACTTCTGAAAACTAAGTACAAAAACACCTTGAAACTTGAATCTACATGTTATCTATAAGAGAAAAATTATTTAACTGATTGTAGATTTCTCATTAGAAATCATGGAGCCCAGAGGAAGTGTCCAACATTTTTCAAGTGCAGGAATAAAATAACTATCAATCCAGCATTTTGTACCCAGCAAAAAATATTATTCAGGAGAAGTGAAGTAAACATTTGCTAAAAAAGTACAACTGAGAATTTTTCATCAGCAGATACATCCTAAAAGAATGGCTAAACAAAGTTATCCAAACAGAAAATGACAAAAGAAAGAAACTGTGAACATTAAGAACAAAGGAAGAACATTAGAAAGAATAAAAATACAGAGAAATATAGTTGACTAGAGGCCTGATGCACGAAATTTGTGCAAGGGGCTCCACCTTCGCAGCCACAGCGGCTGCCTTGGCCCTCGCAGACCTGGCTTCATTTAGAAGGACGTCTGAAAGGTCGTTCGGCTGTCCGGTCTAATCAGCATAATACACCTTTATTATTATAGATCAATCTCCTCTTGAGGTTTCTTTTCTTTTTCATATATTTTTAGTGATTTCAGAGAGAAAAGGAGAAGGAGAGAGAGATAGAAACATTAATGATGAGAGAAAATCATTGATCAGCTGCCTCCTGCACACCCCACAATGGGGACTGAGCCCAAAACCCAGGCATATGCCTTGACCAGGAATCGAACCATGACTTCCTGGTTCATAAGTCTAAGTTCAACCACTGAGCCATGCCAGCTAGACTCCTCTTAAGGTTTTTTATTATGTTTGACAATTGAATAAAACATTATAACATTTTCTGACCTTCTCAGTGACTATAGGGGAAGTATTTAAGACAATTATGAAACAAGATGTTATCATTGAAGGAAACTAGGTAAAAATGGACTGATAGGATCTTTCTGCACTAATAGGATCATATTGCAACTTCATGTGAATCAGAATTAAAACTTTCTAATAGAAATGGAATTTTAAAAATGTTGAAGTAACCCAGAGGAATGCAGGAAAATGAAATAGAAAATTAAATAGCTGAGAGAAAAATAAAATAAACAGTTAAATGGCAGGTTTAAGCTTTAACATATATTAAATGGAAATTATCTAAATACGTACACTAAAGACAGAGGTTGACACTGGATTTTTAAAAAAATGTGAATCAACTATATACTACTAAATCCATTTCACATACAGTGCTACAGTTTGGTTGAAAATAAATACATAGAGAAATACAGGCTATGCAACCAATCAAAATAAAGCAGGAGTGGCTATTTAATATAAGATAAAATAAACTTCAGAGGGACAAAAATTGTCAGGGGGAAAAAGGAGATATTGCATAATAATGGTCACAGCACTAATAATAACAATCCTAAATGTGTATTCACCAAATAACAGAACTTCAAAATACATGAAGCAAAATTGATAGAACTGAAAGGAAAAGGGACACACCCAGAATTATAAAACTTTAGCTTTCTTCTCCCAACCATTGATAGAACTGCTTACACAGAAAATCAGCAAAGACATAGAAGAACTAAATAGTGTCAGCCAACAGGATCTAATTGATATTTTTACATTACCCAACAATAGCAGAGTAGACATTTTTTTTAAGCTGCCATTTGATACTCAAGATAGTACGTTGGGACATGAAACATATTTTAACACATTTAAAAGAATTTAAGTCATACAAATACGTTCTCTGGCCACATGAAAACTAGAAATTAATGTTTCCAAGCACATGGAAAGTAAATAGCATATTTCTAAATACTCATTAGATTTCAAGAGAAAATAAAAACATTAAGCTGAATGAAAATGAAAATGCAACATTAAAATTTGAGGGACAGAGCATTGCTCATAAATTTACAGCACTAAATACTTATATCAGAGAATGGGAAGGTAATCTAAGCTTCTACCTTAAGAAATTAAAAAAGAATCTATAATAATAAAAAATGTAATATGCAAATTGACCAAAGAGCGGAATGACCATCTGGACAACCATGTTATGACACATACTGGCAACGGGCCAGCCAAGGTGGGTGCGATGTGATTGGTTAGGGGGGCCTGCCATCACCCATGAAAATCCCATAGAGGGAGGCTCAGGCTACCGGCTGGCTGGGTGATCAATCAAGGGGGAAGGGAGAAGTGGCAGCAGATGCGGGCATTGCCAGGCCAAGGCGGGTGCAGGTGGGGGCATCTGGCAACCAGGGGAAGCCTGGGTCTGGCAACCAGAGGGAAGCCCGGGTCCCAAGTGCTGGCAGCTGGAGGGAAGGCCTACCTTTGCATCAGGCCTCTAGTAACATGATAAGCCCAAAACAAGCAGAAGAAAGGAAACATCTCAAGTATTTGATAATTTTGTGTCATTTATCAGATATACAGTTGTCATTGTACAAGGATGTAATTTTAAACACAAACCACTGCCCTTTTCTTTACCTTTAGTTTACTTGTCATCTTGTTTCACCAATACTAGAGAGTATAGTTTCATACACGACACTCTTAATCAGTGCCGACTTGATGTAAGGTGTGATCTACAGTCGTCATGGCAATTTGGGGATACAAAACTAGTTCACAATAAGGATCTGGAAAAAAGTTTTACTTCTAAGAGGTAAGTTACTATGGCCTAAAGAAGTTTGAGGTTTCGTTTTGTTTTTCCTATAAAGTCTTCTATGAATTTGTTATTTCTACCATTTGAGGTTTTATTAAATATTACTAAGAAAATAATCACAGATTTTGTTTGTTCATTATTTTGTTGCCTCCTTATAGACTTCTGTGATGGTCAAAAGCTAAATGTAAGATTTGATTAGTGAGTTTTATATATTAACTAGAGGCCTGGTGCACGACATTCATGCACTGGGGGTGGAGAACAGTGTCCCTCAGCCTGGCTTGTGGCCTCTCGCAATTCGGGCCCCCTCAGGGATTGTCTGCCTGTCAATTTAGCAGGAGCGGCCTAAACCAGCAGACGGACATCCCCTGAGGAGTCCTTAGGGCTTCCACTGCACTCGCCAGTTATGAGCCTGGCTTCTGGCTCAGCGGCACTTCCTTGGTGGGAGTGCACTGACCACTAGGGGGAAGCTCCTTTGTTGAGCATCTGCCCCCTGGTGGTCAGTGTACATCATAGCGACCGATCTTTCTACCATTTGGTCTATTTGCATATTAGCCTTTATTATATATGATTAGCTACATTTCAGACATTCCTAACTTTTTAATCTTGGCAAAATTTTCAGAAGCATACATCAGCACATTCATTAAGCTTCAGTTTTGTAGATTCTTTGTGCCTCCTGCTATATAAAACAACAGTTAAAATATTTTAAACATAACTTTTTTCTTGACTTAACCCTTCAAAGACTGAGTTGAAGTTTTTATTGGGCAAGATAATACCTGCCTATTTCCAACTATTCCACTAGAAGCACTATTTTTGACACTTAAGTTTTTAAAAGTACACCTTCTTTTTTGGGAAGGCACATTTCATTATGTTATTTTGATAAGAACGAGAGCATATGCAAAGTTCTAGTGGTAAACATTTTATATTTATAGGTATAGATCTTATGTGAACAAAATTTAGTTTAGTTTTTTCGTTATCTGAACTTGCTTCCTTCACCAATTTGCATTTATCTTAAAAGTTTATGGACCCATCCTTAGATCTCATTTTGAAATGTTTAGGGTTTCATTTTTGTTTTATAATCAATTCTTCTTGACTCACACATGTTGTCCCACTCACTGGTTTTGGGGGAGAACTTATGGGAATGATAGAATTAGTTAATGGTGTATTCTTTTTATCTAAAAAAATCCCAGTTTTGAGCAGAAGTAAAATGGAGTGAATATATCCTACCATTGCAAATAGAAATAACAGTGTCATCAAAAATTAATTATTGGCATTGTACCCAATTTTGGTTCTTTTAGGCATTTAATAATTTTGTTCTTTTTCATAATGTCCCCACCACCACCACTATGTAACATTTTATTTTCAACCTGTTATTTCTCCTTGTTAATGTTACAGAAAAATTAACATGTAAGATATGTTAATCATTTTAAATGACCAATAGGTATAGAGAATATTGATTTCGAGCCCAATTAGATAAACTCACTTGTTTCCCATAGAACTTCATACTGGTTTTAAAGAACTAAACACAATATATTGGTTTTGTCTGATTTCCCTACTACATTGTGAGTTTCATTTTATATGTTTTTGTGTTCATAATATGAAATTGAGTCTGGCAAAACAGGGGGCACTTAATTATTAAATTAAGTTGAATTTTTATTTAACCTAACCTAATTTTATATGTTAAAAAATGAATGATGGGAAGTTCTCTTATGTAAGTGGTAAGGCACAGGTAGAAAAGAAAAACAAAAGGGTAAGTAAATGAGAATAGTTAGCAGAATAATAGAATGAAAAAGAAAGTATTAATAACATTGATTGCCTTTGGCTTTTCTTCTCATCACTTTCCTTAGAAGAGTATATAAATCTGTGGTCTCAGCAAAAGAAAGTTGCTACAAAAAGATACCAATCTTCATTTCTTATCTACATGCCCTCTACCATTTACTAATTGTGAAAGCAGCAAGAACACATCTATGTATCTGTGTATTCGATCATTCATTAAACAATTGCGTGCCTACCATTTCAGATATTACAATTTACTCTTGAACAATATTGGGAATGGGGCACTGACCACCTCTACAGTTGACCCTCCTCATATACAGATCCCCAACTGCAGGTGGAAAATACTGTCTTTAATATCCTTAGAGAAAAATGTTTTCTCCACAGCCTTAAAGAATTTACATTCTAAGGGAGAAAATGTCCAGCTAAATATGATGTTATAATAAAGATATAAGTGTACAGATGAGGGATTATTTGTCCTAAAAATATTGAGAGATGTTGTGAAGAATAAGGAAACTTGAGCCCATCTAAAGGGGTAAAAGATAAACTGAATTCTTAAGTCCATTACCTTATTTATATCAGTTTGATCCTTTTTTGTTTTACAATAACTTACCTTTAAACATGGTACTATCTTATAAAAGAGTAATATGCAAATTGACCATCACCCCAACACACAAGATGGTTGCTCCAGTTTTGGGTGATTAGGCCAGCAGCGGAGGACAGTTGGGATAAAACAGGCCAGCAGGGGAGAGCAGTTAGGGGCAACCGGGCCAGCAGGGGAGGTCAGTTGGGGTGGGGGGGAACCAGGCCTGCAGGGGAGGACAGTTAGGTGCAACCAGACCTGCAGGGGAGGGTAGTTATGGGCAACCAGGCCAGCAGGGGAGGGCAGTTGGGGTGACCAGGCTGACAGGGGAGGCAATTAGGGGTGACCACGCTGGTAGAGGAGGGCAGTTAGGGGTGATCGTGCTGGCAGGGGAGCAGTTAGGTGTTAATCAGGCTGGCAGGGAGTGGTTACGGGGTGATCAGGCTGGCAGGCAGAAGCAGTAGGGGCAATCAGGCAGGCAGGCAGATGAGTGGTTGGGAGCCAGCAGTCTTGGATTGTGAGAGGGATCCCAGATTGGAGAGGGTGCAGGCTGGGCTGAGGGACACCCCCCTCCCGTGCATGAATTTAGTGCACCAGGCCTCTAATAAATATATAAAAGAATATCGTTTTAAAGAAGATCAGTATCCAGCTTGATGCTGTGGTTGCATTTCTACTTGACATCTCAATTTACATTCCATTCCTGGTGAGTAGGCTGAGTATGGTTAGTTTTATTCACTTTACTTACGATTTCGAGAGTGGGCAGAGCCAAATCAGTTTGGGCTAATGACACTCTGAAAAAATACTGGCTTGGGGGGTGGGTGGGGAAGAGTCTCTGGAAAGAAAAAACAGTTAAAATCCCGACTACCACCACTAAAAAACCCAGTTTGATGTGAACAAGGAAGCTTGTTGCTCCAGCCACTGATAATACTCTTGGAATAAGGAGAGACTAATAGTGTTTGCATACTCTAAAGCTGAGAACAGCAGAACAAAAAGGTAGGGAAAAAAAACAATTCTTTTTTTTTTTAAATAAATCTTTAATGTTCAGATTGTACAATTGTTCCTCTTTTTTTTCCCCCTGATACCTCCTCTCCACCTAGCTCCCACCCCTCCTGCTGCCCTTACCTCCCACCCCATTGTCCACATCCATAAGTGTATAATTTTTGTCCAATCTCTACCTGTACCCTTCTCACCCCATTCCCCTTAAGAATTGTCAGTCCACTCCCTTTCTATATCCCTGATTCTATTATATTCACCAATTTTTATTCTGTTTATCCAATTTTTAATTCACTTGATTTTTAGATTCACTTTGTTGATAGATATGTATTTGTTGTTCATAATTTTTATCTTTAACTTTTTCTTCTTCCTCTTCTTAAAGAGGACCTTTCATCACTTTATAAAATACTGGTTTGGTGGTGATGAACTCCTTTAGCTTTGTCTTATCTGTGAAGCTCTTTATCTGCCCTTCAATTCTGAATGATAGCTTTGCTGGGTAGAGTAATCTTGGTTGTAGGTTCTTGCTATTCATCACTTTGAATATTTCTTGCCACTCCCAACTGGCCTGCATAGTTTCTGTTGAGAAATCAGCTGACAGTCATATGGGTGCTCCCTTGTAGGTAATGAACTGTTTTTCTCTTGCTGCTTTTAATGTTCTGTCTCTGTCTTTTGCTCTTGGTATTTTAATTATGATGTATCTTGGTATAGTCCCTTTTGGATTCCTTTTGTTTGGGGTTCTGTGCACTTCCTGGACTTGTAGGTCTATTTCTTTTATCAGATGTGGGAAGTTTTCATCATTATTTCTTCAAATAGGTTTTCAGTATCTTACTCTCTCTTCTTCTGGCAGCCCTATAATTCTGATGTTGGTACTCTTGAAGTTGTCCCAGAGGCTTCTTAACACTATATTCATATTTTTGGATTCCTTTTTCTTTTTGCTTTTCCAGTTGAGTGTTTCTGCTTCTTTGTATTTCAAATCTTTGACTTGATTCTTGTGTTCCTCTAGTCTGCTGTTGGATTTCTGTATATTATTTTTTATTTCAGTCAGTGTATTTTTAATTTCTAGTTGGTTCTTTTTCATCTCCTCTTGAGTTTTGCTAAATTTATCCATCTTTTCTAGGAAATTCTTAAAAAACCTTATAACTGTGGTTTTGATCTCTATATCCAGTCATTTGTTTTCCTCCATTTCTTTCATTTGTGACCTGTTTCTTTGTCTCCGCATTTCGCTGCTTCCCTGAGTTGGTGGAGTAGCTTTGTGTGCTAGGTGTCCTATATGGCCGAGTAGCTTCGTCTCCCCAGTTACCTGAGGTGAACTCTCTTTGTATACCCCTTTGTGGACTGTGTGCACAGCCTTGTTGTAGTTAAGTCTTGATTGTTGTTGGTATCAACGGGGGGGAATTGACCTCCAAGCCAATTGGTTCTGAGGATCAGCTGTGTCTACACTGGGAAAACTTCTGTGCTGGAGTCAGCCTTATGAGATAAGACTTGCAAAATTGCAAAAGCCTTTGTGTTCAGCTTGGATGGGGCAGAGTCTCAGGGCTGAGCAGACAGCCTTGGCTTCCCATCAGCCCTGCCCTATGACGGCCCTGGGTCTCAGTGTCTCTCGGTAATCGCTGCAGCCCTCTTTGTGCACTGGCACTCATGCACCTCCCGACTTCTGCCTTTCTGGCTCCCCTGTTTCCATGCGCTCCGGGGACCCCTATGACTCTGGTTCTCCAAGGTCTCACCCGAAACGGGGGTTCAATGCAGTCACAGTTGAGAGGTTCTTTCTCCCTCCCGCTAGAGAAAGCCAGTGGCACAATCAGCAGTCAACCTTCTGTGTGTGCACCAGCATGCCTCCAGACCTCTGTCTTTCACGGCTCCCCTAAGTTTCCATGCACTTCTCCCTTTTCACGACAGTCCAGACTCCCCCCATTTGTGTCTTGCCTGGAAATGGGGTTCAGTGCAATCAGATATGGGGTTCAGTGCAGTTGGAAGTGGGGTTCAGTGCAGTTGGGATTTTCCGTCTCCCTCCCACTGGAGGAAGCCAGCCAGGCACCCCGCTGCCCGTCCTCTCCACACGTGTCTCTGCAGCTCCTCTGAGTCTCCATGAGCCCCTTTCTTTCCTTCTAGTTGTAGAATTTCCACTCAGCCAGCTTTCCTGTGGTTCTGGATGATGTCTGTTCTGTCTTTTAGCTGTAGTTTTGAAATTGTTGTGTGAGGCAGCAGTGTAGATGTTCACCTCTGCCACCATCTTGGTTTCTCAAAAAAAAACAATTCTTAATATCTGAGCTATGAAATCATCAGCCCTGATAAAGGCTGTCTGATGTCTGAATTTCTAGTTATAAGAAGTTAACTTACATGTAAGCCAGTTTGAGTGGGTTTCTTCTATACTTGCTGTTGCTACAGGCACCTCTCATAGACACCAGAGATGTGTTTTCAGCCAGCTCCCTGAGTCAGAGGGAGAGAGCTGTCCCCATCTGGGTTTTTTGTCTTCTCATATGAATGAATTCAAGGCAAGTGACTGCAGATAACTGTGATATGTTAAAGCAAATTTATTAAAGAAGTAATTTATTAAAAAAATAAAACATGCAAATTTATTAAAGGAGCAAAGCAAGCATATCTATTATCTGACAAAGTGCCAATGGGCTCTCTCAGCTAATCTGAGGAGTGAATGGGGTCAGGGTTTCTGCCTTATATACTTTTCTGTCTATAGATTTAATTCCTCTACCGAATATTAATTTTCAAGGTCCCCCTTTTACTTTGTTGTGGTTTTCCCAGAATTTGTGAGAAGCACCTGGCAATTTTATTTTGCTAAGCCCTGAGACTGGTGGCTTTTCTGTTTAGGGAGTTCGGTGAGGCAAGACTGCACTCTTCCTTCCCCTTCCTCTCTCCTCTGTTGTTTTTTAATATTTTCAGGGTTATTTAAGCTTTGCATTCCTTGGTTGTATTAAGATTCCTCCTTCTCTTTCCCTTCTCTTCCCCATTCTTTCCTGCATTTTTGGGGGACACATTAACCATTTACTCTTAAGTGTCCTTGGTATTATTTCAAGCTGGATGCAGGCTGCCAGACTGTTGGGCTTTGTTTAATTTTCTCGTCTCAGTCTCCCTATTCCTCCTGCCTTGGAATTTTTCTAGCTTCTTACTATCCTGTAACAAAGTCAACAGCATTGCAACTGATAGTGAAGGGAAAGGCATCTATATATATACTGGAGACCCGGTGCACGAGATTCATGCATTTGTGCTGGGAGGGTCTCTCAACCAGACCTGAGCCCTCTCTCAGTCTGGGAGCCCTCCGGGGACATCCCTAGCACTGCAGCAAAGGTGGGAGAGGCTCCTGCCAACACTGCTGCGCTCACCAGCTGTGAGCCCGGCTTCTGGCTGAGCGGCTCTCTCCCTGTGGGAGTTCATTGACATCCTGGGGGCAGCTCCTGCTTTAAGCGTCTGCCCCCTAACAGTCAGTTTACCTCATAATGATGGATCATTCTGCCATTCGGTCAATTTGCATATTAGCCTTTTATTATATACATAAAGAGATAATATGCAAATTAGCCAGGACTCTGTAGCATCACAACCGCTCAGGAGGAGGCTGCGTGCACAGGTGGGCGGGAGGGGACTGCGTGAGCAGTAAGGCAAGCCATAGATGGCACAGGCCTGCAGAGAACAGGGCCTGCCAGCCACACATGCCGGTAGTCCCACCTCTGTGTGTGAGCTGCAGAGGAAACACCTTTTTTTACAGCTCATTGGCTAAGCTCCCCATACGCCACTCTCAGTGTTCTTGGTAACCTGAGTATTAAGAATCTAAGAAGGTGATCTAGAGTTTTTCCACCTCACTCCTGGAGGAAAAAACAAAAGTCCGTTGCTAGAGAGGCTAATAAATGTCATAGCCAGCTTGGCTCAGTGTAGAGAGCCTCATCCTGCTGACCCTAGGGTCCAGGTTTGATTCTGGTCAAGGGCATGTACCTAGATTGCAGGCTCCTCCCTGGCTGGGGCCCAGGTCAGAGCTCATGCAGGAGGCAACCAATCAAAGTGTCCCTCTCTCACATTGATGTTTCTGTCTTTCCCTCTGTCTTCCATGCTCTCTAAAAATCAATGGAAAAATATCCTCAGGTGAGGATTTAAAAAAAAAAGAAAGAAAGAAATGTCATATCCTATAAAAGAAACATCTTGAAAATTCTTAAAGAAAGTTGTCATTTTTTCATGGTGAAGAGACTGAAGTCCATGTTGATGAAAACCCCTTGGTGACTGCGGTGGCTGACAGTGGCAGCAACAGCAGGGTGATGGGGCTGGCGTCTTTCCTTAATCAGCCTGGTCACCTCCTGCAGAGGACATCCTGTTAGTAGAACATCCCCTGAGGGCTCCCAGATTGGAGAGGGTGCAGGTCGGGCTGAGGGTACCCCATGTGCATGAATTTCATGCACTGGGCCTCTAGTACTAGTATAAGAGATTCTAAAAATATGGATTTAATCTGGAAAGAGATCAAAAAGGGAACCCATGCCCTAACACAGTGGTAGGCAATATCATTTGTCAACAGAGCTAAATATTAACGGTACAATGATTGAAATTTCTTTTGAGAGCCAAATTTTTTAAACTACTTCTAACGCTACTTCAAAATAGACTCGACCAGGCCGTGCCATTTTGTGGAAGAGCCACACTCAAGGGGCCAAAGAGCCGCATGGGCTTGTGAGCTGTGGTTTGCAAACCACTGCCCTAACAGGTTTGGATAGAGCATTAGCCTGCAGACTCAAGGGTCCCAGATTCAATTCCGCTCAAGGGGATGTACCTTGGTTGCAGGCACATTCTCTCTATCCCTCTCCATAAAATATCAATAAAATATATTTTAAAAAAGGAAACCACCAAAACCAGTTTGGTTCAGTGGATAGAACGTCAGCCTGCTGACTGAAAGGTCCCAGGTTCAATTCCAGTCAAGGGCATATATCTTGGTTTCGGACACATCCCCAGTGGAGGGCATGCAGGAGGCAGTTGATCGATGTTTCTCTCTCATTGATGTTTCTAACTCTCTATCCCTCTACCTTCCTCTCTGTAAAAAATCAATAAAATAAAAAAAATTTTAAAAAGGTTACCCACTGTTCCCAGATGGGAAGTTTGTGATATTCCCTTATACTTTCAGACATAGACATACATGGCTGTGGTTTGAGTGGAAATTGTACAAAAAAAATCAGGGTATTGAAGTGCTTTGTTCATTTTCTGCTTAGATCCAAGGAGCCTTAAAATTTCACATCTGGTCAGAAAGATCCTTTGTGCTTATTGCCTAGTTTTGTTACAGAATTTACCAGGCAACTGAAAAATATGCAGGAGTACCCAGAGATACAGTGAAACCCATTTATTTTCAGATGTTTCACATGTACTAGTACAGTGACTCGGGGGTCAGTTCTCTAAATCCTGAGCAAACCAATATGGAGGAAGCTCTCCCTTTATACCCTTTGGTTGCTTTGTCCCCCAAATATGGATGGGACTTCTGAACCTTTCCCAGGCTTTGCAAAAAGCCCCGTGTGTTGGGATGAGGGCTGTGACACACCTAAAGGCTTGGCCCCGCCCAAGAGCCGATAACCCCCTCTCTCGGTTGTGTATTGTTCATGGTTTATGGCCTCTGTAAAGTGGGAGTTCTTGGGTAACCAGGTCTTGCAAAACCAGATTGTGGAGAAAGGGGCAGTGATTGTACATTAGGTTACTGGCACAGATTCAGATTGCTAGCTCCCTCAAAAATGCTTTATTTTGCCGAAACCGGTTTGGCTCTGGATAGAGCATCGGCCTGCGGACTGAAAGGTCCCAGGTTTGATTCCGGTCAAGGGCATGGACCTTGGTTGCAGGCACATCCCCAGTAGGGGGCATGCAGGAGGCGGCTGATCGATGTCTCTCTCTCTCATCGATGTTTCTAACTCTCTATCCCTCTTCCTTCCTCTCTATGAAAAATCAATAAAATATATATATTTTTTAAAATGCCTTATTTTCCCCATCAGTTTCACAGATCAGCTTTGCAACCTTAACTTGAGGAAAGGAATTATTTTTTTCCAGAGTTAATGTGAATGGGAGTTTACAAGGAAAGATTTAATGGGAGATAAGTATGCCACAAAGCACAAATGTATTGCCTTCTACCTTTCCCATATACTTCCTTTTGAGCACTTTCTAGCTGCAATCCTATATAATAAAAGGCTAATATGAAAATTGTCCCCTCGACCAGGAGTTCGACCCAGGAGTGGGGCCAGCCAGCCAACCACCTGTGGACCCTCTCCCTGGCTGGCCTCTATGTGGTCAAAGTGGACTGCCCCCTGTGGACAAGATGCCACCACAAGATGATCAGCAGGGGAGGGCAGCCATCTTACACAAGTTTTTATAGTAAAGATATATTTTAAATGCAATTTGGGAGAAGAAACTGATTGTATCAAATTGGAATAGGTAAGGGCCACTCCCAGTGCCAGGTCGGGGCTGGATGGAAAGGTTTGAAAGGCTTGTTGCCAGGAGATATATTGCTAATCACAACCATTGTCTAAACAAGATTTTGCTGTGGAATCTTGGAATTTTGAGGGCAAAGAATTCTAGCTACTTCTTTTTAAAAGGATGTACTTTGTGCTAAGGGCCAGTTAACACTGACCATTTTTGTATCATTCTTCCCTTTTCTGAATTTAAATATAGTTATCCTAATTTTTCCTCCATCAATGTATTTTGGGTGTAGATAATTTTGTAGCCATTTATTGCCTAATGTTGACTCTCTGGATCTGTAGCCACACCTGTTGGAAATGAAAGCATATTACTCCCATTGTGGGTCTGAAGTTAATTGCAGTAACTGGATGAGACTTTGGCTTACTCTCTTTTGGGAAGTGGATGGAAGGGGTTTTGTGTGAGCATGAGCATTTGAAAGTATATGTGTTATAAGAATGTGTATGAAGAGTAATCAAATGAGTAGACTGTGATCTCCCTAAAAATTCTAAATCATCTGACATACTTAGACTATTCTTTGTTCCATTCCCCTTCTCTTTATTGGTTTACTGATATCCTAATCTATTCATTATTGATATGTTAAACAAAAACTTTAAATGTTAAAGCTTTCTTAAAAAGAAAGGTTTTATTCAGCCAGTGCTCTCTAGAAAAGGACAGATCCTGGGGCAAAAAGTCTAAACCTCCAAGCAGCAAGGCTAGATAGAGAAAACAGCCGTCTGCTGTCCTGGAATTGATGGGCTTTTAAATACATCAGGTAGGCTGAAGAAAAATGTAAGTTGTTTTGAAAGTTGTATAAGGGGGATTCAGCCTGCTTTTGCTGGCTTTAAAGATGGTAGGAAGGTGTTCTGAGCCAAGGAAAGCAGGTAACTTTTAGAATTTGGGAACAGCCTTCAACTAACAGTCCAGCAAGGAAACAGATGTCAGTCCTCCAACTGTAAGTAACTGACTTGTGCCAGCATGAGATAGATCCTCCCTTTGAGCTTGAGAAAAGAACACAAACCCAGATGATACCTTGATTTTAGCCTAATGAGACCCATTTTGGGCTCATGACCTACATAACTGTAAAATAGTGAATTTGGTTTGTTTTAAATCTACTAACTTCTGGTAGGTGTTTTTTTGTTTGTTTTGTGTGTGTGTGTGTGTGTGTGTGTTCTGGTAGTTTTTTATAGCATCAATGGAAAACTTATACAGTACCTTTTGTGTGAATTAGAAAATTTCCTTTTTTTACAGATTTATTAAAATACTACAGGACTGCCCTAACCAGTTTGGCTCAGTGGATAGAGCATCGGCCTGAGGACTAAAGGATCCCAGGTTCGATTCCAGTCAAGGGCATGTACCTTGGTTTCGGGCACAATCCCCAGTGGGGAATATGCAGGAGGCAGCTGAACGATGTTTCTCTCTCATCGATGTTTCTAACTCTCTATCCCTCTCCCTTCCTCTCTGTTAAAAATCAATAAAATATATTTTAAAAAAAAATACTAGAGGACCAATTCACAAAATACGTGCAAAAGTAGGCCTTCCTTCCTCTGGCTTGGGTAGGCCTCTGGCACCTGGGACCTGGGCTTCCCTCACAGCCCCAGCTTTCCTATTATTATGCTTTTATTATTATAGATAATTGACATAACATTGTATAGGTTTATGGTATACAGTGACGATTTGATGCACTTACATATATATACACGAGAGGCCCAGTGCACGAATTGGGGGCCATCCAGGGAGAGGGTCCGCAGGTGGTTGGCTGGCTGGCCCCATCCCAGGGTCAAACTCCTGGTCAAGGGGACAGTTTTCATATTAGCCTTGTATTATATAGGATTACCACAGTGAGGTTAGGTAACACATTCTTTACCTCACTTACCATTTTGTTGGTATAATGAAACCATTAAAGTTCTCTCCAGCATATGTCTTTATTGATTTTACTAGAGGCCAGGTATATAAAATTTGTGCACAAGAGTGTGTGTCCCTCAGCCCAGCCTGCACCCTCTCCAATCTAGGACCCCCCAAGGGATGTCCAACTGCACATCCCATTTAGGTCCTATCTGAGTAGGATCCGGCCTAAACAGGCAGTTAGACATCCCTCTCACAATCCAGGACTGCTGGCTCCCAACTACTCGCCTGCCTACCTTAATTGCCCCTAGCCACTTCTGCCTGCCAGTCTGATCACCGCCTAACCACTCTCCTGCCAGCCTTATTGATGCCTAACTGCTCACCGGCCAGCCTGTTTGCCTATAACTGCTCTCCCCTACAAGGCTGGTCCCCACAACTGCCCTTCCCTGCAGGCCCGGTCACCTCTAACTTCCCTCCTCTGCTGGCCTGGTCACCCCTGACTGCCCTCCCCTGCAGGCTTGATTGCCCCCAACTGTTCTCCCTTGCAGGCCTGGTCTCTGCCAACTGCCCTCCCCTGCTGGTCATCTTGTGGTGGCCATCTTGTGTCCACATGGGAGCAGTCCTCTTTGACCACATGGGGGCAGCCATCTTGTATGTTGGAGTGATGGTCAATCTGCATATTACTCTTTTATTATATAGGATAGAGGCCTGGTGCTTGGGTGGGGGGCAGCTGGTTTGCCCTGAAGGGTGTCCTAGATCAGGGTGAGTGTTCCTTTTGGGTGTAGGCTGGCCTGGGTGAGGGGCCTATGGTGGTTTTCAGGCTGGCCACACACCCTGGTGACCTATGCAGAAGCCCTGGTATCTGGGATTTATTTATCTTCTATAATTGAAACGTTGTATCCTTGAGTGGAGACTAAAGCTGCAGAAGCTTGGTTTCCTGCATCATGGGGGGCAACTCAAGCCTCCTGCTCGCTCCAGCTCCATGGCTGCCACCGTTTTTGTTGGTATTTATTTATCTTCTATAATTGAAACTTTATAGCCTTGAATGGAGGTCTGGGCTGGCCAGGGTGTGCAGAAAACTTGGCTTGCTCTATTTTCACAGGCAACCCAAGCCTCCTGTTCATTCCATGGCTGCAGCCATCTTGGTTGGGTTAATTTGCATACTTGCTCCTGATTGACTGGTGGGCATGGCTTGTGAGTATAGCAGAGCAATGGTTAATTTGCTTATTATTCTTTTATTAGATAGGTTTGTTTTAGAGAAAGGAAGGGAGGGGAGTGAGAGAAAAACATTGATATGAGAGGGAAACATTGATTGATTTCCTCCTGTACCTAACCGTCAGGGATCAAACCCGAAATTTAGGTATGTGACCTGACTGGGAATCAAACCCTGGACCTTTCATTGTTTGGGATGATGCCCCAATAAACTGAGCCACACCAGCAAGGGCTAAAGCTCTATTCTTACAGCAACTTTCAAGTTTACAGTTCAGTATTGTTAACAATAGTTGCCATAATGTAACGTAGATCCTCAGAACTTATAACTAAAAGTCTGTACCTTCACCAACATTTTCCCATTCTGCTCTGTTTCTATGTGTTGGATGTTCTTAGATTGAGATCATAATGGTATTTATCTTTCTCTTTCTGGCTTATTTTGCTTGAAAGAATGCCCTCAAGATCAATCTGAGTTGTCAAAAACGGAAGGATTTTCTTTTTTATGGCTGGCTAATATATCATTGTATGTGCAGTATACCACATTTTCTTTATCAGTTCATCTGTGGATGGACATGTGGATTATTTCCATGTGGTGGCTATTGTTAATGATGCCAAAATGAACATGGTAATGCAGATATTGCTTTGAGATGGTGATTTCATCTTCAGATACTTTCTCAGAAGTGGAATTGTTGTATCATGTGGTAGTTCTGTTTTATTTTTTATTTTTTAAAGAATTTTCATGTTGCTCTAACTCAGTGGTTCTCAACCTTCCTAATGCAATGTCCTTTTAACGCAGTTCCTCATGTTGTGGTGACCCCCAACCACAAAATTATTTTCGTTGTGGTTGGGGGTCACCACAACATGAGGAACTGCATTAAAGGGACGTGGCATTAGAAAGGTTGAGAACCAGTTAGAGTCTAACTGGTTTGGCTCAGTGTACAGAGCATTGGCCTGCAGACTGAAGGGTCCCGGGTTCGATTCCAGTGAAGGGCAAATGCCCAGGTGGAGGGCTCAATCCTCAGTAGAGACTAGAAGAGGCAGCCAATAATTGATTCATCATTGATGTTTCTATCTCTCTCCCCTCTTGCAAACTCTTTGAAATCAAATAAAAATATTTTTTTATTTTTTAATTTATTTTTATTTTTTTAATTTAATAAATCTTTAATGTTCATATTATTAGAATTGTTCTGCTTTTTTTCCCCCATTGCTCCCCTCCTCCCGGTTCCCACCCCACCCTCTACCCATACCTCCCTTACATTGTCCTAATCCATAGGTGTATGATTTTTGTCCAGTCTCTCCCTGAACCCCCCTCACCTCTTTCCCCCTGAGAATTATCAGTCCACTCCCTTTCTATGCCCCTAATTCTATTATATTCACCAGTTTATTCTGTTCATCAGATTTTTAGTTCAATTCACTTATTGATAGATAGGTATTTATTGTTCATAATTTTTACCTTTACTGTTTTCTTCTTCTTTGTCTTCTTAAAGAATACCTTTCAGCATTTCATATAATACTGGTTTGGTGCTGATGACCTCCTTTAGCTCTTTCTTATCTGTGAAGCTCTTTATCTGACCTTCACTTCTGAATGATAGCTTTGCTGGGTAGAGTAATCTTGGTTGTAGGTTCTTGCTATTCATCACTTTGAATATTTCTTGCCACTCCGACTGGCCTGCATTGTTTCTGTTGAGAAATCAGCTGACAGTCATATGGGTGCTCCCTTTTAGGTAATGAACTGTTTTTCTCTTGCTGCTTTTAATATTCTGTCTCTGTCTTTTGCTCTTGGTATTTTAATTATGATGTATCTTGGTATAGTCCCCTTTGGATTCCTTTTGTTTGGGGTTCTGTGCACTTCCTGGACTTGTAAGTCTATTTCTTTCACCAGGTGAAGGAAGTTTTCTGTCATAATTTTGTCAAATAGGTTTTCAGTATCTTGCTCTCTCTCTTCTTCTAGCACCCCCATAATTCTGATGTTGGTATGCTTGAAGTTGTCCCAGAAGCTTCTTACGCTATCTTCACATTTTTGGATTCTTTTTTCTTTTCCAGTGGAGTGTTTTCTGCTTCTTTGTATTTCAAATCTTTGACTTGATTCTTGTGTTCCTCTAGTCTGCTGTTAGGTTTCTGTATAATATTTTTTATTTCAGTCAGTGTATTTTTAATTTCTAATTGGTCTTTTTTCATCTCTAGTTGGTCCTTTTTCATCTCCTCTTGGGTCTCGCTAAATTTATCCATTTTTTCTAGGAAATTTTTAAAAAACCTTATAACCGTGGTTTTGAACTCTATATCCAGTTGTTTGTTTGCCTCCATTTCTTTCGTTTGTGATCTGTTCTTTTGTCTCTGCATATTTCGCTTCTTCCCTGAGTTGGTAGAGTAGCTTTGTGTGCTATATGTCCCAGTAGCTCTGCCTCCCCAGTTACCTGAGTTGGACACTCTTGGTGCACCCCTTTGAGGACTGTGTGTATAGCATTGTTGTAGTTAATTCTTGATTGTTGTTGGTATCATTGGGGGGAATTTACCTCCAAGCCAATTGGTTGTGAAGATCAGCTGTATCTGCGCCCTGAGAACTTCTGTGCTGGACTCAGCCTTAAGACTTGCAAGATTGCAACAGCCTCTGTGCTGGGCTTGGATATGGTTGAGTCTCAGGGCTGAGCAGACAGCCTTGGCTTCCCGTCAGCCCTGCCCTACACGGCAGCCCCTGGGTCTCAGTGCCTCTGGGTAATCACTGCAGCTTCTCTATGCGCACATGCGCATGTCTCCAGACCTCTGCCTTTCCGGTCTCCCTGAGTTTCCATGCACTCTAGGGACCTGTATGAGTCTGGGTCCTCAGGATCTCGCTCAAAACTGGGGTTCAATGCAGTTGGACCTGGATTTCAGTGCTGTTAGGAGGTTCTGTGTGCACAATCAGCAGTCAGTGCTCTGTGTGTGCACTTTCACACACCCCTAAGTTTCCCTGCACTCCTTCCTTTTCACAACAGTCCAGATTCCCTTGTATGAGTCTCACCCAGAACTGGGGTTCAGTGCAGTCAGAAGTGGGATTCAGTGCAGTCAGGATTTTTCGTCTCCCTCCCGCTAGAGGAAGCCAGCCAAACCCTCCGCCACCCACCCTCTCCACGAGCGTGTCTCTATCCCTCAACTTTTTGCAGCTCCTCTGGGTCTTCATGAGCCCCTTTCTTTCCTTCTAGTTGTAGAATTTTCACTCATCCAGCTTTCCTGTGGTTCTGGATGGTGTCCATTCTGTCTTTTAGTTGTAATTTTGAAATTGTTGTGCGAGGCAGCAGTTTAGGTATTCACCTAGCCGCCATCTTGGTTTCTCAAAAATATATTTTTAAAAAGAAGTTCCATGTTGTTTTCCATAGTGACTATACCAATTTATATTCCCACCAAAAATATGTGATGGGTTTCTTTTTCTCTATGCCCTCACTAACACTTTTTCTCTTGTCTTTTTGAGAATAGCCATTCTAAAAGGTATGAGATAATATTTGGTGGTTTTGATATGTAATTTACTGATGATTAGTGATATTTATACATGTTATTTTTTAATTTTTTTATTAATGTATTACATATATACATATTTCCCATTGCACTCCCCCCCCCACTCCCAGGCATCCCCTAACCCCCCAGTGTCTTGTGTTCATTGGTTATGCTTATATGCATGCACACAAGTCCTTTGGTTGATCTCCCTAACCTTCCTGCTGTAATTTGACAGTCTGTTTGATGCTTTACTGCCTCTGTATCTTTTTGCTCATCAGTTTATAATGTTCTTTATTATTCATAAATGAGTCAGATCATGCGGTGGTTTTCTTTCATTGATTTGTTTATTTCATTCAGCATAATGCTCTCCACTTCCATCCAGGTTACTGCAAATGGTAAGAATTCCTTCTTTTTTGATGGCAGCATAGTATTCCATTGTGTAGATGTACCATAGTTTTCTGATCCACTCATCTGCTGACGGGCACCTAGGCTGTTTCCAAATTGTAGTTATTGTAGATTGTGCTGCTATGAACATAGGGGTGCATAAATCCTTTCTGATTGGTGTTTCTAGTTTCTTAGGATATATTCCGAAGAGTGGGATTGCTGGGTCAAAAGGGAGTTCCATTTTTAGTTTTTTTGAGGAACTCCATACTGTTCTCCACAGTGGCTGCACCTGTCTGCATTCCCACCAGCAGTGCACGAGGGTTTCTTCTTCTCTGCATCCTCGCCAGCACTTGTCGTTTGTTGATTTGTTGATGATAGCCATTCTGACAGATGGGAGATGGTAACGCATTGTCATTTTGATTTGCATCTCTCAGATAATTAGTGACTTTTAGCATGTTTTCATGTGTCTCTTGGCCTTCCTTCTGTCATCTTTCGAAAGGTTCTATTTAGGTCCATTGCCCATTTTTTTATTGGATCATTTATCTTCCTTTTGTTAAGTTGTTATACATTTTCTTGGTAAAAATGTTTTTATTCAAATTCTCTGCCTGCCCTGCTGACATGGCTCAGTGGTTGAGTGTTGACTGTGAAACTGGAGGTCACCAGTCAGGGCACATTCCTAGGTTGCAGCCTTGATCCCCAGTGGGAGGTGTGCAGGAAACAGCCAGTCAATGATTGTCTCTCATCATCGATGTTAATCTCTCTCGCCCTCTCCCTTCCTCTCTGCAATCAATAAAAATCTATTTTTTAAAAAATTCTCTGCCTATTTTTTAATCAGGTTGTCTGTGTTTTTGCCATTCAGTTGTATGTATCCCTTATCTATTTTTGATATTAACCCCTTAATCAGGTATATGGTTTGCAAATATTTTCTCCATTCCAGTTTGTCTTTTCCTTTTATCAGTTGTTTCTATTTGCTGTGCAAAGCATTTTACTTTGAGGTTTTCCCACTTGTGCTTTTGATGTCATATCCAAAAACATCTTTGCCAAGTCCATTGTCCAGGAGCTTTTCTCCTATGTTTTCTTTTAGGAGTTTTATGGTTTTGGGTTTTACCTTTAGGTCTTTAATCCATTTAGAGTTAATCTTTGTGAGTGGTATAAGATAGGGATCCAGTTTTATTCTTTTGCATATGAATATCCATTCATTGAAGAGACTACCCTTCTCCATTGAGTGTTTGTGGCTCCCTTATCAAATATTAGTTGACGGTATTTGCACGGATTTATTTCTAGGCTCTTGATTCTGTTCTGTTGGTTTATGTGTGTTTTATGCCACTCCATACTGTTTTAATTACTGTATCTTTGTAATATAATTTAAAATTAGGAAGTGTGATGCCTTCAGCTTTGTTTCTTCTCAGGATTCTTTGGTTTTTCAGAATTTTTTGTAGTTCTATACAAATTTTAGGATTTTCTGTTCTATTTATATGAAAAATGCCATTGGAAATTTGATTAAGATTGCAGTTAATCTTTATATGGTTTTGGGTAGTATTGACATTTTATCAATTGACATTTTAACCCTTCCAACCTGTGAACATGGATATCTTGCCATTTTTTGTGGGGGTTTTTCCTATTTCTTTCATAGGTGTCTAATGGTTTTTGGTTTATAGATCTTTCACCTCCTTGGTTAAATTTATTCTTAAGGCCCTAGCTGGTTTGCTTCAGTGGATAGAGCATTGGCCTATTGATTGAAGGGTCCCAGGTTTGATTCCGGTCAATGGCCCATTTCTGCATTGCAGGCTCAATCCCCCACTTGGGAGCATGCAGAGGCAGCCAATCAATGATTCTTTCCCATCATTGATGATTCTGACTCTCTCTCCCTCTCCCTTCCTCTTTTTCTCAAAAAAAAATCAATAAAACTTATTTTTAAAACATTTATTTCTGTCCCTAACTGGTTTGGCTCAGTGGTTAGAGTATCGGCCTGTGGACTGAGGTTCCTGGGTTTGATTCCAGTCAAGGGCATGTACCTTGGTTGTGGGCACATCCCCGGTAACAAGTGTGCAGGAGGCAGCTGGTTGATGTTTCTCTCTCATTAATGTTTCTAACTTTCTATCCCTTTCATTTCCTCTCTGTAAAAAAATCAATAAAATGTATTAAATTAAAAAAAACACATTTATTTCTAAGTATTTTATTGGTTTTGGAGTTATTATAAATGCATTTACTTTGTTTTTCAGATACTTCGTTAGTGTATAAAATTGTTAGTGCAGTGATTTTTTTATGTTGATTTTGTAACTTGAAATTTAAACATGGGGTTTGGAGTGCAGACTTCTTGTGGGTTCTTACCTCCCTCCTGTTGCTGATTTCTACTTTCATACCTCTGTGGTCCCTGATGGGAGTTCCAAAGGAGGTCCTTCATGTAGTTCTCCAGAAGGCTGGGGAAGCTGGCCCTCACCCTGCTCTCACTTTCCCAGCAAGGGGAAATTACCTCGGGAATTCTTTCTCAGCACTGGACAATGCCGGCTTGGGGAATGGGATGATGCAGGCATACCATGAAGCTGTTCATCCTACCCTTTTTGTGTAGGTATCCTCTAATGTTTTGTGCCACTGTTTTTGCTGAAGTGTCTTAAGTGGATTTCCAGAGCTCTACTAGAACTGCTTTTATTCATGGATAGCTGTCTAATTATTGATCTTTGTTGGGGCCAGAGGCTGTGGTCTTCTATTTCATCATCTTGGTGACATCACTACTCTTTTTTTTTTTTAATCCTCACCAAAGGATACATTTACTGACTTGAGAAAGAGAAATACCAATCTCAGAGAAACATCAATCAGTTGCCTCCCATATGTGCCCCAACTGGGGACTGAACCTAGAACCTTTTTGATGCGATGCTCCAACCGAGTCAGCTGGCAGAGCCACCTCACTAGTCTTGAATCAAACTTTTCTTTCTTATTTAAATGTTGTTAAATTCCAATTTCTCTTAACTGTCTGTGCTTCATTTCATATATTACACTTTCTTCTAGTTGCACAATGATCACTCATCATCAGCAATTGATGGATTTGAAAACAATTAAGTATCCTTTCAAGCTTTCCAAAGTCAAGTGCATTTTCTTTAATTATTTCCTTTAAAAAAATTTTTAAATTTGAATTGAATGCTTTCATTCTCTCCTCTTGGCACCACCAGTAGCTATAGCTAAATAGCATTCGTTTGTTTCCAATTAAACTTGGAGATAATGATACTTCTGGTAATTCATTTACTTAAACAAATTATTCATTACCTACTATAAAAGTTATCTTTTGAACCTAATATGTAATGTAATTAACTGTGACATAAGCATTCTATTTGAGGAGCTTACACCTTGTACTCTGTTGTAATTGGTTTCAGTAGATAGCACAGTTATAAGTTCATGGTCTTCCAAAAGATATCCAAGATTCTAATCCTGTCTCTATCACTCATAAGTTATGTTAACTTATATGTAACTACTTTATCAATGTAAGTGCTCTTATATAAATCTTATATACTTATTTACTTAATATTTAATACAATAGTGGTTTAAAAATAATGACCAAGGGGAGAGGGGTAGGGTGGAGGAGAACCTGGTCAGTGGGAGGTAAAATGGGACATCTATAATACTTCTAACAATAAAGATAAATTTTTAAAAATTAACACAAGTCAGACCCAGAAAAACAGAATCAATAAAAATAAAGTTAAATTCAACATCTAAAAAATAATAAAAATAGCCCTAGCTGATTTTGCTCAGTAGATAGAGCGTCAAGGGCACATGCATAGGTTACATGCTCGATCCCCAGTAGGGGTGGGTTGTACAGGAGTCAGCTGATCAGTGATACTCTCTCATCATTGATGTTTCTATCTCTCCCTTTCCCTTCTCTGAAATCAATAAAAATATTTTTAAATAAATAAAAATAAAAATAATGACCAACCCACAATCAAAAGTATATCTATCTACGAAATTAACACTTGAGTGGTAGATTGATATGGAAAGTCCAACTCCAGAGCTTAAAGTATGTGTAAGGTTCAGGGGCTGACAAATTGTGACATTTATTTCTCATTAGCATTGATGCATAAAAAGATGAGAAAACATTTTTTGGAAAATTATTCTTAACTCTTATCTAGTTTTTATACTTAAGATAATATAAATACCCTATTAGCATAGATTCTGATGGTTATTAATGTTTCTTAGTAATAGAGAACTTTGTATATAGTAGTTACTCATATTCTTATCTGATTACATATTACTATAAACACAAAAGACTATTGAGATTCATTTTACCTATCATCTCTGAAATGGGGGTCTTGAAACTCAGAGCTTCTGTCACTTGATAAATTGACATAGATTGTAGTTTTGAATCACTGCAAAAAGTCAACCTTTTACAAAAATTTTTGACCTAGATAGAGTCCTAAGGCAATTCTTTAATTGGTCGTTTTTGTTATTGTATTTAGTCCTAATTTTTTCCCAATGTTATTCTGAAAACTACAAAGAACTTCTTATTAGTATTACTACCAATACAAAACTCCAGAGAACATTTTTCTACTTTAGTTATAGAGGTTTTTGGACTTCTGAGTCAGAGCTTTGTTGATTTTTTTTTTCATTCTATTCAATCCCTTAAAGAGGACATAATGTTTAACCAGTAAGATAACTAGGTAACACAAAGAATTATTTAGTCCAAAAGATGAGCGGTGCCTTACCCATTATATTTGTTTCCTCTCTCCCTCCCATCCTTTGTGCTAGTTGTTAGTTTTTCCATGTGGGAAAACATTAATTCTCTGAGCAAATACTGGAACCTTCTAGGCAGTCCTTCCAGGCATTGCTCAGAAAGTTAATGTTTTTCCAGATCCTAAGAAAAATCAGTTGAGAAATTGGTATTACAAAAAGTATTATAATACTTCTGTGAGAATTAAACTTTAACAATCAACGTAGAGATCTTTATGTTTCACAGAATCTACTGATGTCATTTTGAAAGCAAGATCAGGAAGTGATGACGGGTGGAATTAAAAGTTAAGGTTGACATTCCCAGGAACTGAGGGAAAAGTAGGCATGATCTAATCAGTTCATATTGATTGTAACTGTTGCCATGTTTTGTAGCCCTGTTTACTATTAATGATGAGTCATGCTTGCAAATAAAATAATTAATATGCTAATGTGCATAGCATACTTTACATAAATTCTGTGAGTGTTATTCGAGGGAATAAATATTGGTAGCATGTGGTTTTCAAGATCAATATTTTTTGTGGTATACACATTATTTTCTAGGTCCTGTAGGTTCTCCATTGTTGATAATCATTTGGCATCACATTTCTGTCCAAGTGATTGAACTGCTGCCACATAAGCAAGCCATATAGAACTCCCTATCTAAATGCCAATTGAAAGGGGATGGTATTTTGTTTAAGTGATTCTTTATTGTAGTCAGAATTTCAAGAGTACCTGTAGCTTAGGTTGTAATCTTTTCTGAGGATTTGTCTTACTAAGTTAGGGGTGCGGAATCAAATTCTCACTTATTTCTGCCAGCTGTTATCTTAGATCCCTGAAGAATTCCCTAATACAGTGGTCGGCAAACTCATTAGTCAAAAGAGCCAAATATCCACAGTATGATTGCAATTTCTTTTGAGAGACAAATTTTTTAAACTTTAACTTCTTCTAACGCCACTTCTTCAAAATAGACTCTCCCAGGCTATGGTATTTTGTGGAAGAGCCACACTCAAGGGGCCATACAGCCACATGTGGCTCACGAGCCACAGTTTGCCAACCGCTGCCCTAATGATTGTATGTGTGTATGTGTCTCTCTTTTTATATGTGTTTAAGAAATGCATATTCTTTTCTCCATAACACAAATAAGTAAGAATTTGAGCTCTGGAACTTAATGGACAAAGTTGGCATATACAATTCCAACTCTGTCACTTTGCTACTTTGGCAAGTTTCAACTCTTTGAACATCATATTCCTCTTTTTAAAAATGTGTCTAACAGCCCTGGCTGGTATTGCTAAGTAGTTAGAGAATCAGCCCAAGCACCAAATAGTTGCAGGTTTAATTCCCAACCTGGTCGGGGCTCTTGAGGGAGACAACAAATCAATGTGTCTCTCTTACATGGATGTTTTATTTATCTCTCATTAGCATTGATGCATACAAGATGAAAAAACATTTTGGGAAAATTATTAAGATAATATCTCCCCCTCCCTTCCTCCCTTCCATTCTCTCTTAAAGCAATGGAGAAAATATCCTCAAGTGATGATTTTTTTTAGAAAGATGTATAACAATAATCCTATATAATAAAAGAGTAATATGTGCCAAGACCAGTTTGGTTCAGTGGATGGAGCGTCGGCCTGCGGACTGAAAGGTCCCAGGTTCAATTCCAGTCAGGGGCATGTACCTTGCTTGCGGGCACATCTCCAGTAGGGGGCGTGCAGGAGGCGGCTGATCGATGTCTCTCTGTCATCGATGTTTCTGACTTTCTATCCCTCTCCCTTCCTCTTTGTAAAAAATCAATAAAATATACATTTTTTAAAAAGAGTAATATGCACATTGACTGTCACTCCAACACACAAGATGGCTACCTCCATGTGGACACAAGATGGCAGCCACAAGATGGCCTGCAGAGGAGGGCAGTTGGGACCTTCTAGACCAGGCCTGCAAGGGAGGGCATTTGGGAGGGACCAGGCCTGAAAGGGAGGGCAGTTAGGGCAATCAGGCCTGCAGGGGAGGAGGGCATTTAGGGGTGACCAGGTTGGCCAGGGAGTGGTTAGGGGGTGATCAGGCTGGCAGACTGAAGCAATTGGGGCAATCAGGCAGGCAGGCAGGTAGGTGAGCGGTTGGGAGCCAGCAGTCCTGGATTGTGAGAGGGATGTCTGACTGCCCTCCAGGGACCCAGATTGGAGAGGGTGCAGACTGGGCTGAGGGACACCCCTGCCCCATGCACGAATTTCATGCACTGGGCCTCTACTAGTATAATAATAATAATAGTGGTTCAGTGTTGCAGGAATTGAGAACAAATGACAAAATGCATGTAAAGTTTAAATCTTAACAGTGTTGGGCGTATTAGCAGCATTCAGAAAATGTTAGACCCTATTAACACTGGCTTAAACAAAATAAAATTCATAACTACTACTTGAATTTCTAACTACTTCTTGAATTTCTTCCTTAGATAATTTTCAGCCTAATTTGTTTCCATAGGACACTATCACCTCTGAATGTTATAATTATCTTGTTTTAAGCTGGAATGTTTATTTTCTACTTAAAAATTCTATTATTCTCATTTAATTACATGTTGTTTTGCTTTAGGACAGAGATGCGTGAGAATGGAAGACATGGCAGAGAACTAGAAGAACAGTTCTGCTTTTTAGCACTTCCTCAGAGGGATGTGGCGGAGATATATAAGAATGGGATAAGTACCAAAGCGTCTACATTGAAGATACTAGGAAATCCTCTTCTTGGAGTTTATATGTTTAGACATGTTGATGTTGCCTTGAATTATGCTCATAGTAGAAGCTTTAATGTAGAAAGTATTATAATTTTTAAGGTGGGTAGCCTATAACAAACATTAAATATTATATTCAGTTTCTTTTAAATTGACCTGAACATGAGTTATTATTTGTGTTTTTGTTATATTATGTAAAACAAATAATATTTATTACTATCATCATTAGCATCATTCAAAATTTCCATCTATCTGACTCTAGTAGAGTGTGCAGCATAAACTAACACTCCAATAAGCAAAGGCAGCTTTTATCATCTTTGTCTTCTCAGTGTATATTTTTGTATTGTCCTAATTGATCATTGTTCTTTCCCTTGTTCAGACCATAATTAATGTCAGAATATTTTAAATGTCCTTTCTCAAAACATTGATTAGAATTATTCTGGCTTACACTAAAGTTCTAAACTCTTACTGCTTATTTTAGTTAATAGTATTGTAAAATGCTAATTTTTCAGTTTGGATAATTTTTCCATGCTTATGTAAGATGTTAACATTAGGAAAAGCTGGGTACAGGTATACAGGAACTCTGAACTGTTTTTCAACTTTTCTGAAATTACTTAAAATTGAAAACAGTAAATCTTACAGTCAAATCTTAAGCATCAACGAATTAGTTAATGTATACTTTTTGGTTAATTACAGTTTTGCCAAGATTACTAAAATCACAGAAGCTAAGCTTAGGATGTGTATATATTCATGTAAAATCATTGATTCATTTGATATACTTTCTTACATTTTTTAGACCTCAAATACTATCAAATTCATAAGGAATAATTTATTTTTATATTTAAAAAGGATACATGCAATTTTAGAAAATTTGGAACATACGAAAAAGCTCCAAAAAGCTCTTTCATACTTCTTTCTTTAAAATAGAGCTTGCTTCACAACTCTCTGTGTATGAAAGTGTTTTGGTATATTTTTACAGACCTTTTTTTTGCCTTTTTGTTTTTAAGGTTCTCTTTGGGAAAGTGAAAAAAATTCAGCCTTCAGTGGATAAAAACAAAGTTTCTTTGGATCCTTGTCCTAACTTTGATTGCCATATGTCGAAAAATATACCTTCTCTGAAAGATACCATTGAGCTACAAGCCTACAATTCAGCAGTATGTCAATGTTTTAGTTCATTTGACTACTTGAAAGTCACATGCTTCACATTGTATGATACAAGACTTAAAATAAGCTCCCAAAAGACTAAAGGAAAACCCCTTAATTCATTTAATATAACATGATCTTAAATAAATAATGAAAGATGTTTTAATACTTAACCTGAGAATGTTAGTAGAAAGGCTTTCAGATTTATATTTAACTTTGTTCAAAGTATAGTATCTGCCTTCTTTAAAAATCCTCACCTGAGAATAGGCTTCATTGATTTTAGAGAGAAGAGAAGGGGGAAAGAGAGAGAAACATCGATTGCTTGCCTCCTATATGCAACCTGACCTGGTGATTGAACTCACAGCCTTTCAGTATACAGGACGATACTCCAACCAACTGAGCCATGCAACCAGGGCAAAGTACAGTGTCTGCTTTTATTTAGATGTTCCATAGGTTAATTTCTGTCTTGCAAAGAATGCAAAAAATTTTGAAATAATGTTACTGATTCTTTGTACTTCACAAAAGGAGAGATGACTTATATATTGGTCTTTACATGTGAAATGATTATTTTCTGTCCTGTGTTGCTGAGACAATAGACCTTTAATCTTCTGCAGATTAAATTATATAATACATATTATTTATAAACATGTACTACATGGACGGAGATTCATGCTAGAATGGGCTTTCTTTTCCCTGGCTGCCGGCACCACCTTTCCACTGGGGCCCAGCCTCTTTCCACTCAGGCCCCAGAGATGCCTCCTTCTGCTCCAGGGGCCACCTCTTCTCCAGTCCCACCTTCCCCTGATGCCCAGAGGCCCTGAGAGACGAGGATGGGGCAGAATGCTTGCATTGTCACTCTATGCTTATGTATGCAAATTAGATTCCATCTTTGTTGGGTTAATTTGCATATCACTCCTGATTGGCTAGAGGCATAGCAGAGGTACTGTCAATTTACATGCTTGTCTATTATTAGGTAAGATATGGTTAAATGAAGTTAAATCTTCTAGAAATCCTATATAATAAAAGCCTGATATGCAAATTGTCCCAGTGTGGAACATGGCAGGTGCCGGCAATGTGGGATGTGTTGCCTGGGCAGGGAGCTGTGACCTCTCGCCGGCTACCTGGGGGGCGGATGACGGGGACAGAAGTGTGGTGAGAATGCAGGGTGTCTGCCAAGCTCGCTCTCACTTCCCCGAGGACACCAGGGCTCATGCTCTAGGTAAGCCCCCTGTACTCAGGTATTGGGCATCCTCAAGGAGCCCACCCCATACCTACATGGCCTCTTCCAGGTGATGCAGGAGCCAGTCTGTGAGGCTGGCCAGGAGAGAGCACGCTGCCTGCCTGGCTTCCATGCAGCACCCCTGGCAGTCCCAGAGGCCCATGCTGCATCCCGGCCCGCTGCGTCCTGCAGCACTCAACGCATCTGCACATGGGTGCCATGACTCAGGCAGAGGGGAGCGTGTAGGGCCCTGGGGCCCCCGGTGCTGCCCAGGGCCCCCAGAGGTCAGCTGGGACCTGCCCTTCCACACCAGACACTCATGTTTCAATCACCAGCCAGGTCTAGGGACCACACCCATGCACGAATTTTATGCACTGGGCCTCTAGTACAGCAGTCACCAGCCTTTCGGATTTCATAGACCACCAATGGTCCACAGACTACCTGTTGGCAACCACTGCTCTAATATATGTATATGCTCCCATATGTAAAATGCATTAAGCGATGCTTATTTTTCTAATTAGCTTTTAATATGCTATCTAATAAAAGAGTAATATGCAAATTTGCCATCACTGACACACAAGATGGCCACCCCAATATGGTCAAAGATGGTTGGCCCATGTGCACATAAGATGGCTACCACAAGATGGCCAGCAGGGGAGGGCAGTTGTGGGCAATCAGGTGAGCAGGGGAAGGCAGATGGGAAGGACTAGGCCTGCAGGGGAGGGCAGTTGTGGGTGACCAGGCCTGCAAGAAAGGGCAGTTGGGGGTGATCAAGCCTCCAGGGGAAGGTATTTATGGGTGACCGTGCTGGAAGAGGAGGACAGTTGGAGCAATCAGGCCTGCAGAGGAGGACAGTTGAGGGGAACCAGGCCTTCAGAGGAGGGCAGTTGGGGGAGACCAGGCTGATAGGGGAAGGCATTTGGGGGAGACCAGGCTGACAGGAGAGGGCAGTTAGGGGTTACCAGGCCAGCAGAAGAGGGAAGTTGGGGGGAAGGAGGTGGACCCAGGCCTGCAAGGGAGGGTAGTTAAGGGGAGCAGGCCTGCAGGGGAAGGCAGTTGGGGAAGACCAGGCCCGCAGGGGAGGGCATTTTGGGGGGATCAGGCCTGCAAGGGAAGGCAGTTGGGGGTACCAGGCCTGCAGAGAAGGGAATGGGGGCGACCAGGCCTGTAGGGGAGGGCAGAAAGGAGGGACCAGGCCTGCAGGAGGGCAGTTGGGGGGTAACCAGGCCTGCAAGGAGGGCAGTTGGGGGGGACCAGGCCTGCAGGAGAGGGCAGTTATGGGCAGTCAGGCCAGCAGGGTAGAGCAGTTGGGAGGGAACAGGCCTGCAGGGGAAGGCAGTTGGTAGGGACCAGGTCTGCAAGGGAAGGCAGGGCAACCAGGCCTGCAAGGGAGTGCAGTAGGGGGGGGACCAGGCCTACAGAGGAGGGCAGTTGGGGGTGACCAGGCTTGCAAATGAGGGCAATTTGGGGTTACTAAGCCAGCAGGGGAGGCCAGTTAGAGGAAATCAGACCAACAGAGAAACAGGCATCAATCAGGCAGGCAGGCAAGTGGCTGGGAGCCAGCAGTCCTGGATTGTGAGAGGGATGTTTGATGACAGTCGGACATCCCTTGAGGGGTCCCAGATTGGAGAGGATGCAGACTGGGCTGAGGGACACCCCCACCCATGCACGAATTTCATGCACCAGGCCTCTAGTATATAGACCCTGCAGGGTCCCTATTGTCTCCTGGGCTGCCAGCTGCTAGTCGAGGCCTGCCTTCATTTTGTGCTGCCCTCTGGTGGTCAACGCACATCATAGCAAATGATCGAATGCCCAAGGGAACACTGCATATTAGGCTATTAAATATATATATATATATATATATATATATATATATTTCAGAGAGAAAGGGAAAGGAAGAGAGAGAGAGAGAGAAGAAACATCAATGATGAGAAAGAATCATTGATTGGCTACCTCCTACACACCCCCTACTGGGAATCGTGCCCCCAACCCAGGCATGCGCCTTTGACCAGAATTGAACCTGAGACCCTTCAGTCTATCATCCACTGAGCCAAACCAGCTAGGGCCCTACTTAACTTTTCCATCCAAATAAAAAATATATGGTACTCACAGCATATACAAAATAAACTTTGAGTGGAAAAATACTTTTTAAATCTAAAAACATTGTGTCTGCTTCTGCTACTATTGGTAGTTTAACAAGGAAAAAAATATGTGTGTGGGGGTGAAATTCATACATCTTCACACAAAAAAAGACTGAAGAAAGCTGAAGAGGGAGTGGTATATGGAAACATGAATAAACAACATCATGCAGTTTCCTAGTTGTTGTTTTAATATGAACTCATTCAAGTCTTAAAATTAATCAGCATAAAAATGTTCTTTATTTTTCAGGTATACTTCTATGAATACAATGAATTTTCAGAACCAGTAGATAAACCTAGACAATGCCTTCCATATGCAATAGCGACAGTAAAATTTATTGGTCAAAAAGTAGGTAATGGACACCTTATGACATCTTTGAGATTCCTTTCAACAGGATTTCCTAAGAGGACTGGTAAGATACATATATTATTCTACTTCAGTAATTAGTATTTGTGCTGGTCTTATATTTTTTGGATATTATTTTTAATACATTATGAATCTGAGCAAAATAGTTGTGCTTTATTTTCAATTTCTTTACTGCAGATATTTTTGTGGCTTTTGCTCAGTATATTTGTGTGATTCTTCCATATTGATGTATATCTGTAGTATTTTCATTCAGATGTGTACATACTTACATTATTCTATTTTCTGACCAAACACTATTCCTCTGAGGATATTTAGACACTTTCTAGGTTTATTCACATTCCAGATATTACTATTTTAAACATTCATGTTAAGTGTCTCAGTGCAATTATGTGCAAGAGATTTTCTGTAGAGAATATAACCACATCAGGAATTTGCAAGGTAATTCAAAGACGATGTCAGTTTTCAAAAGTGGTTGCATCAGGTTACAATACCTAAAAAAAAGTTTGTTTCTGCTAACCTAGTGAGTGTGATATGTTATTACTATCATCTCTAAAAGAAACACTGTACCCTTTAAAAGCTATCATATCCCTTTCCCCTCATTCCTCCTATTCATAAGCAATTACTAATTTGCTTCTGTCTATATATATATATATATATTTGTCTTTCTGTCATTTTATGTAAGTGAAGTCAAATATGTAGCCTTTTGTGACTGGAGACTTTCACTTACTAGTGTTTTCAAAGTTCTTACATGTTGTAGTATGTATCAGTACTTCATTCCTTTTTATGCAATAATGTCCCATAGATAGATAGATAGATAGATAGATATCACTACATTTATCCATTCATCAGCTGATAGACTTGGATTTTTTTCCATTTTTTGACAATTATGGATAATTCTGCTATGAAAGTTCTTGTACAAGTTTTGGTGTAGATGAATGTTTTCATTTATTTTGGGTATATAGCTAAGAAGTGGAATTGCTGGATCATATGGTACTCTGTATTAACCACTTGAGAAATTGCTATACTCTTTTCCAAATTGGCTGCACCATTTACATTCACACCAAGAGTGTATGAGGGTTTAGGTTTTTCTACTTCCTTGTTAAAACATGCTGTTATCTGACTTTTTAAAAATATTTTTTTATTGATTTCAGAGAGGACGGGAAAAGGAGAGATAGATAGAAACATCAATGATGAGAGAGAATCATTGATTGACTGCCTCTGGCACACCTCCTATTGGGGATTGAGCCCACAACCAGACATTTGCCCTTGACCAGAATCAAACCTGGGACCCTCCAGTCTGCAGACAGACACTTCATCCACTGAGACAAACTGACTAGGGCTATTATCTGATTTTTTTTTTTAATTTCAGCCATTCTAGTGGGTCTGAAGTGAAGTTTTCAGGCTTAAATTTTATATTCTTACTGAATTTATTCTTAAGTATTGTATTCTTTTTTTATCCTGTTGTAAATAGAATTATTTTCTTATTTTCATTTTTGTATTGTTCATTGTAGGTATATAGAAATACTGTTGATTTTTTGTGTGTCCTTAAACCTTGTTTATTTCAATATTAGTTCTAGGAATTTTTAGTGCTTTATACAAGGTCAAGCTATCAGCAAATAGCGACAATTTTACTTCTTTCTTTCCAATTGGATGACCTTTATTTCTTTTTCTTGCCTAATGGATCACCAGTGTTATGTTTAAAAGAAGTTCCTGTCTTGTTCCAGAATTTGGAGGTAAAGCTTCCATCTTCCACTGGTATGATGTTAGCTATGAGGCTTTTTTGATGCCCTTTATCATATTGAGCAAGTTCCCTTCTTATTCCTAGTTGTCAGGTGTCTTTACCACAAAAGGGTATTGGATTTTTTCAGCTGCTTTTGCTGTGTCTTACTGAGATGATCATGTTTTTATTCTTCACCTTGTTGCTGTGGTGAATCACAGTAACTGATTTTCAGATATTAAGCAGACCTTGCATTCCTGGGATAAATCCACTTACTCTGGGTATAGTTTTCATTTTATATGTTGCTGGAATCAGTTTGCTATTCATTAGTTGACCTTTTTGCCTGTATTCATAAGAAATATTGATCTATAGTTTTCTTGTGGTGTCTTTTTGTCGAGTTTTGGTATGAGAGTAATATTTGACTCATAGAATGATTTAGAAAGTATTCCTTCCTCTTCCATTTTTGTGGGAAGAATTTGTGAAGAATTGGCATTACCCCTTGTTAAAACATTTGTGAGACTTTACTAGTGAAGCCATCTGGGCATGGGCTTTTCCTTATGGATAGCTTTTTATTATTATTATTACTAATTCAGTGTCTTCACTTATTATAGGCCTATTCAGATTTTATATTTATCAGTTTTGGTGGTTTGGTCTTTGTAGGAATTTGTCTATTTAATCTAATGTCTTTTTGTCTAATTTATTGGCATACTGTTGTTCACAGTATTTCTTATAGTACTTTTTATTTCTGTAAGGTCAGTAGTGATAGCCTTTTGTTTATATTCTAATTTGGATCTGTTGTCTGTTTTCTCTTGGTCACTGAAGGTTTGTCAATTTTTTTATCTTTTCAAAGAACCAACTTTTGGTTTCATTGATTTTTTTTTCTTTTTCTTTTGCTGATTTCCTCTCTAATCTTTATTTCATTCTTCCATTTGTTTTAGGTTTAGTTTGCTCTTCTTTTTCTGGTGTCTTAATGGAAGATTATGGTATTGATTTGAAATCTTCTTTGACAGTATATGTATTTATAGCTATAAATTTTACTCTAAATACTGTTTTAACTGCATTCCATATGTTTTGGTATGTTCTATCTTTATTTTCATTCATCAGAAAGTATTTTCTAACATCCCTTTTGATTTCTTATTTAACCCAAATGCTTTTTAGAAGTATGTGGTTTAACTTCCATGTATACATAAATTTCCCAATTTTTTTTCTGTTAATTTCTAATTTCATTCCATTGTGGTTGGAGAATACAATTTATATTATTGTATTGTTTTACATTTTTCTGAGGTTTGTTTTGTACCCTAGCAGATGGTCTGTCCTGGACAATGTTCACTTAAGAAGAATGGATATTTTGCTGTTGTTGGATAGTGTTCTGTAGATATCTGTTAGGTCTGTTTGGTTTATAGTTTGCTCAGTTTTCTAGGTGATCTGCCAGGTCATTCTGTTCACATTGTCACTCAGTTACAAGGCTTAAAATTGAGACAATAATTATCTTTCCCCGACGTCTACTCCAGCCCATCTACAGTCTTACAGCTTATCTTCTATAATTAAGAGCTAATATGCTAATTAGACAGAACAGCAGAAGGACCATCCGGACAATTTGCTGGATGAATCCAGAGCTACAAGGGCCAGCCAAGACTGTGAGGTGCTGCAAGGGCCAAGCCCCTTGCACAAACTTCATGCATTGGGCCTCTAATTTACTTTAATAAAGGAAGATACCTGTCAAGATGATAAACTTTGAGGAATACCTGTACTGAGCCCAAAGTCAAGGCTGTGTGTGTTGGTCATCACCATACTCCTTTTGGACTTCATGGACCACCAGTCGTCCACGGACCGCCTGTTGGCAACTGCTGCTCTGGAGTTCTCTAGACCAGCGGTTCTCAACCTGTGGGTCACGACCCCTTTGGGGGTCGAACGACACTTTCACAGGGATAGCCTAAAGACTATCAGAAAACAGATATTTACATTATGATTCATAATAGTAGCAAAATTACAGTTATGAAGTAGCAATAATTTTATGGTTGGGGGTCACCACAACATGAGGAACTGTATTAAAGGGTTGCGGCATTAGGAAGATTGAGAACCACTGCTCTAGACCTTTGCCATCCTGTATAGTAGTCATTAGTTACATATGGCTATTAAAATTAAAGTTAATTAAAACTAATTAAGATTTTGATTTCTCAGTTACATCAGGCATAAGTGAGGCATATTCCAAGTGTTCAGTAACCGCATGTGTTTGTTGGCGAAAATAATGGATAGCACTGATAAAGAACATTTCCATCATCACAGAATGTATGGTACTAATATTGGGCAGTTTACTTCCTTGATTGTAATTTTATTTTGTTTCAGATTCTTATATTATTGGAGATGTTGAGTTTGTTCATTTTTCATGTGTTAGTGAGAATTCCAAAAATAATACATTTTAAATGACTATTAAGTTTAAACAACTAGTAATTAAAGTCCTGCATATGAACTGTGATCTTGGGCAAATCAGTTTAAATTTCACTTCCTTACCATTAACATAGAAATGCTGTGAAGATTTAAATGAATGAATGTGCCTAAAGACTTAGAAAAACCATACTTGGCATTAATCACTTTGTAAGTTGCTAACGTTATGTATAGGTTAATATACATTTAGCATACATTAAGAAATTGAGATAATTATTGAGAAAATTGAACCTTGTAATTAGGTTTCTTTTCCCATGTTGGTTTGTATTTATCTTATATTTTTTATTTTACTTTTCAGTTACACTTTACATTCAGTATTATTTTAAAACTAGAGGCCCAGTGCACAGATTCATGCACTGGTGGGGGCATGGCCTGTGGGGATCGGCTTGCTGTGGGAGCACCACTCATCCCAGTCAGTCAAGCAGCTGTGGACCCGCCCTCTAAGCAGCTGTTGAATGAGGAAATTAGTCTGAGCTGCTATTTCGGGGTAATGTCTTGGGTAAAGGTGTGTTCTGTGTCCTGGAGGAACCTGGCAGAGAGCTTTGCACCCCAAAGTCACTCATGAATGTCCTTGATGTGTGATGCCAGGTAGGGGATGTTCAGGGCAGCCGAGCTCCAGTATCCTCAACCATCAGGGCACCCTCCCCGGGGGGTCCACAGTCATGTCCTCTCTTGCCATCCACTATGCCAGCTTCCCCCACTATTTCTAGAACATCCCTTAAAGTACCTGCATCAGCTGGTGAGGTCTGGCCAGAGTCTGGATTGTCTCGGGTATTTGATAGGTGCAGAGACTTGGCCTCACCCAAGGCCTATTAACAGCTGTTCCCACTGTGGGAGCAGCTGCTCATCTCGGTCAGCCAAGCAGCGGTCCCATTGTGGGAGCACACTGACCACCAGGGGAAGCTCCTATGTTGAGCTTATGCCCCCTGGTGGACCATGCCATCATAGCGACTGACCAACTGGTCATTCTGGTCATTCTGCCATTCAGTCACTAGGCTTTTATATATATAGACTAGAGACCTGAAATTCGTGCACAGGTAGGGCCCCTAGGCCTGACTGGCAATCAGGATCAATCTGTGGGGTGACCGGCAGAGCAAAAGGGGGTGGGGGCTGCTGACACCTACCTTGGCTGGCCTGGGGCCTGCAGGCTGGGGGCAGCTCCTATGTTGAGTGTCTGCCCCCTGGTGGTGAGTGCGTGTCATACCAATTCAATCGTTTGGTTGATTTGCATTTTAGGCTTTTATTATATAGAATAGTTTCAGGTGTACAGCATAGTGGTTAAACAGTCATATACTTTGCAAAGTGTTCCCCCTGATACTTCAGTACCCACCTGGCACCATACATAGTAGCTACTATATTACTGACTACATTCCCTATGCCATACTTTGTATCCACGTGACAATTTTATAAATACATACCAATACATACTTCTTAATCCCTTCACCTTTTTAGCTCAGTCCCCCTATTCTCTTCCCCTCTGGCAAACATCTCTCTAATCTCTCTGAGTCTCAGTTTTGTTTGTTCATTTATTTGGTCTATAGATTCCATATTTACTAATAAGTGAAATCATATGGTACTTGTCTTTTTCTGACACATTCACTAAGCATAATACCAACTAAGTCTATCCATGCTATTGCAAATGGTAAAATTTAATTATTTTTTTATGTCTGAATAATATTTCATTTTATACATTTACCACAGCTTTTTTATCTACTTACCTATTGATGGGCACTTTGGTTGCTTCCATATCCTGGCTATTGTAAATAACACTGCAATGAACATAGGGGTGCGTATATTCTTTTGAATTAGTGTTTTATGTTTCTTCGGATAAATGCCCAGAAGTGGAAACACTGGGTCATAAGGCAGATTCATTTTTAATTTTTTTAATACCCTTCACACTGTTTTCCATAGTGGCTGCAAAAATCTGTATTCCCACTAACAGTACATGAGAGTTCCATTTTCTCCATATTCTCACTAATATTTATTTCTGGATTTATTGATGATAACCTTTCTGATAGGTATGAGGTGATACCTTATTGTGCTTTTACTTTGCATTTCTCTGATGATTAACATTGAACATCTTTTCATACATCTATTGGCTATCTGTATGTCTTCTTTGGAGAACTGTCTAGTCAGGTTCTGTGCTCATTTTCAATTGGATTATTTATTTTATTGGTATTGAGTTGTATCATTTCTTGATAAATTTTGGATATTAACCCCTTATCAGATGTATTATTGATAAATATGTTCTATTCAATTGGTTTTCTTTTTGTAGTAATCTATCTTAATTTTTGTAATACTGCATGATGATTATTTTTCTAGGGCATTTGTTATAGCATATGCACATGGTACTTTTACTGTTAGAATTATTGATGTGCCATATGATTTAATTACTCTGATTGACATGTTTCAGCCATCTTAGATTATTATACTGAACAATTTTTTCCTACTGGGTTCATTCTTTATTTTTTAATTTTTATTGAATTTATTGTAGTGATATTGGTTAATAAAATGGTATAGGTTTCAGGTATATAATTCTATAATATAACGTCTGTATATTGTGTTCACCACCCAAATTCAAGTCTCTTTCCATCATCATCTATCCCCCTTTTACCATCTTCTACCCCTTTATACCCCACTTCCCCTCTGATAACCATATTGTTGTCTGTGTCTCTGTGTTTGTGTTTTGTTTAATTTTTGCTTAATCCCTTCATCTTTTCCACCCAACAATCTATGTAACTCCCTTTGTTGAAATGTTTCATTGTGCATCCTTATAACAATTTTTTTTAACTCTACCTCGTTAATTGCTTGCCTCCGTTTCATTTAGTTCTTTTTCTGGAGATGTCTCCTGTCCTTTTATTCAGGGCCTATTTCTTTGTCTCTCCATTTGGCTGCCTCTTTTGTTTCTTTGTATGAATTAAGTAGATCTGCTATGCCTCCCAGTTTTGGTAGGGTGGCCTTATGTAGTATGTGTCATGTGGGACACAGTCTCCTTGATCCCTTGTTCTGGGTGCTCCAGGAATATTCCTTATTTGGGTTATGTGGGCTTCTGTTATAATTGAGTCTTGATTGCTATTGGCTTGTTCATGCATAGAGTAGACCCTCAGGCTGAGGATCAACCCCAACTACAGTGTATGAGCTGCTGTGCAGGTGCTAACCACAAGAAGCAGAATTTGCTTCAGCAGGGTCTGGTGTCTGCCAAGAGCTTCTTTTGGATATGCCACTGGTGAAGGTAATTTTATCTGTTCTGATGTTGTCTGGCCACGTGGGTGTGTTGGTTCTGGAGCCTCTTGAGAGTGACTCTAATGCAGGCCAATGTCAGATGCTTCCTGTGACTGGACCTGGGCAACCTGTTTGGAGTTACAAAGCAATCCACAGTTTGTGGCTACCTCTGCTGCGCCTATTGCATACATGAAAAGGACCAAAGTGTGCACCAAGGTAAGCTTTTACCAACACCAGGGCCCAGGGACAGGGCAGCAAATGTCCCAAGGCACTCCAAGATCCGCCTCTGTTTGCCAACTCAGTCACTGAAATAGCCTCTGGTGGTATTCAGGTTGCATGAGGTAGATTCTCAGTGAGTCAACAGGTAAGAGCAAGTGGTGTTCACCAGCCTGATACAGGTTCAAACTCAGTACCTGTGTTGGGGCTGAGGCCACTCAGAAAATGTCCCAGGGTGTACTATTTCTAGCTGCCACCTTTCCACTGCAAGCCTTTGTGGTGGGGCAGGGTCTCCGAGTGAGGCCAGCAGTTTATTAGGCCCAAACAGACCAAAATTAGGCCAGTACTAAAAATTCTTGTATTTATATCTTGAGTATTAGAACAATTTTTTCAGAAGAATAAATTGTAAAAATGCATTTGCTGGGTATAGATGATTATACATTACATTTTGATAAATACTGTAGATTTACTTTTCCAGAAATTAGTACCAGTTTTTAAACAGTATAAAAGAGTGCTTACATATGCAGAGTATTTATTATCACTCAAAATCTTTACCAATCTAAAAAAATTTTAAATAGGAATCTTGTTTGCTTAATGAGGTTGGACATCTTTTTATGTTTGTTGAAACTTTAATCCATGATCTTTTTGAAGGGATTTATGTACTTTACCCACTTTTCTATTGTTTTCTTTTTGTTAATCTTTTGAAGATTTCCATATACTTCATGTATTCTAACATATTTACAATTAGTATTAAGTTTTATTATTCAGAATAGATGTTTTACCAGTTTATTCTTCTGAATTTTGTTTATTGTGCATTTGGGCTTTTAAAATACTTTATTTGCACATAATTGACTTCATTTTTTAATTTTTGTTCTTCTGACATACTTTCTATCCAAGGCTATAAAACTACCCCTCCAGGTTTTATTGTAATACTTTTATGGTCTTTACTAATTTACACTGAATTTGATTTTATTTTGATATAAGGAGGTATATAGGAATTTACCCTTTTTTTTCCCTTCCTATCGTTCCTTCTTAAGAAGTACAGTTTTTATTTGTGGTCATATTTCTACTATAGCTTACTAAACTTAAAAAATATAATCACAAATGACTATAGAATTTAGAAATTTTCAACAAACCAATCTTTAATATATTGTGAAAAACAATCTCATGGTACTTCCCAGTGACATGATTATAATTTTACATATGTCATAAATCTCAGAAGCAATTTCTCATCATTAATTTGTCTTAATAAAGATTTTATGGTATTACTTAGCTTTGAATGCTCTGAACCTTTTACTTGCTAAATATGCACTTTTTGAGTTCATTTGTTATTGTAAAATTGCATAAAGTTCTTTATGAAATTTTAGGAATATATTTTTACAAATGATAAAGAAAATTTGGTTTTATTTTCTAGGTTTTGTTTGCATATATTGTTTCCAGGAATATTTATCTCACTATGCAACAGTGGGTAGCAGTTTGCTTTTGGCTCCTGGGAAAGATTTTGTGGAACTTTTTTTTTTTAATCTTCAGCTGAGGATTTGTATCCACTGAGAGAGAGAGAGAGAGAGAGAGAGAGAGAGAGAGAGAGAGGAGAGAGAGGAGAGAGAGAATGAATGAGAATGAATATCAGAGGGAGAATGAATGAATATTATCGATTGGTCGCCTCCTGTATGCACTTTAACCAGGGATCGAACCTGAAACCTAGGTATGTACCTGACCTGTAATTGAACCCAGAATCTTTTGGTGTAATGAACAACGCTCCAACCAACTGAGCAACCCAACTAGGGCTGTGAAACTTTTTTGGTCTCTTATTCCTTACTTCTCCACCTCATTCCCCTTCCCTTTCTGTTTTTTGTTCTCCAGTGGTACAGGAAAATAAAACAGGGTAACAGCAGATAGAGGGGACAATGTGGTCTATTAATATGTAGATACTATTAAATCTCTGAATATAGGAAATTAATATGAGAATACCTGGTCTATGAGCAACATGTTTTTATTCCTACTTAATTTTTCTATTTCTTAATATTTGATAGAATCCAAATTTTTTATGGCAGTTACTTTCTTTAGTAAGGTCTTAAGGACAGTTACATGCTCCATCATTTTACTTTATTGACTTGTTACTCATCCTCTTCTTGCCCTGATTTTTCTTCTGAGAACATAGTTTAACCATCAGTAAGTTATTAGAAGAACTTTCAAATAAAGTTGTTTTTGGTTTTTTTTTACTATGTATATCATTATTTCGGTACTTATTCTAACATTCTCAGCATTTTAACAGAAAACTCAGGTGGATTATCTTTTATATTTTGCTGACTTTCAATTAAAACCATAGCTTTCCAATTTCTCTTTTACTTTAATGTTATTTATTTATTTGTTTACTTATAATCTTTATTGTTGAGGATATTACATATGTCTTCTTTTTTTCCCCATTGACCTCTCCCAGCCTGCCCTCATCCCCCAACCCAGACCATCACTACCCTATTATCTGTGTCCATGGGTTATGCATATATGCATACAAATTAAATGGTTGATTTCTTCCTCCCCTGCTTTCCCTCTGAGGTTTGACGGTCTGTTTGATGTTTTTATGTCTCTGGATCTATTTTTGTTTATCAGTTTATGATGCTCATTAGATTCCACATATGAGTGAGATCATGTGATACTTAGCTTTCTCTGACTGGCTTATTTTACTTAGCATAATGCTCTCCAAGCCCATCCATGCTGTTGTGAATAGTAAGAGTTCCTTCTTTTTTACAGCTGCATAGCATTTCATCGTATAGATGTACCACAGTTTTTTAATTCATTCATCTGATGGGCATTTAGGCTGTTTCCAAATCTTAGCTACTATACATTGTGCTGCTATGAACATAGGGATGCATATAGTCTTTCTTTATTTTAATAAATCTTTATTGTTTAAAGTATTACATATGTCCCTTTTTTCCCTCATTGCACCCTCCATCTCCTTGCCCCCCAAAGCCTTCACCACCCTATTTGTGACTATAGGGTAAGCATATATGCATATTAATTCATTGGTGAATCTCTTCTCCACCTGTACCCTCCCCTGACTTCTCTCTTGAAGTTTGATAGTCTGATGTTTGTATGTCTCTGGATCTGTTTTTGTTCATCAGTTTATGTTGTTCATTAGAATTCCACACATGAGTAAGATCATATGATACTTATATTTCTCTGGTAGGCTTATTTTGCTTAGCATAATGTTCTCTATGTCCAACCATGCTATTACAAATGGTAAGGAGTCTTCCTTTTTTCCAGCTGCAGAATATTCCATTGTACAGATGTACCACAACTTTTTAACCCACTCATCTGCTGATGAGCACTTAGGCTGTTTCAAATCTTAGCTGTTATAAATTGTGCTGCTATGAACATAGGGATGCATATATTCTTTCTGATGGGTGTTTCTGAATTCTTGGGACATATTCTTAGAAGTGGATTTACTGGGTCAAATGATAGTTCCATTTTTAGTTTTTTGAGGAAACTCCATACTGTTTTCCACAGAGGCTGTGCCCATCTCATTCCTACCAGCAGTGTATAAGGGTTTCCTTTTCTCCATATCTACACTAACACTTGATGACAGCCATTCTGACAAGTGTCAGGTGGTAACTCGTTGTTTTGATTTGCATCTGTCAGATGGTTAGTGACTTTGAGCATTTTTCATATGCCTTTTGCCCTTCTGTACGTCTACTTTGGAGAAGGGTCTATTTATGTCCTTCACCCACTTTTTAATTTTGGAAATTAACCCCTTATCAGATGTATCGTTGGCAAATATATTCTTCTATGCAATAGTCTCTCTTATTATTTTGTTGATCTCTTTTGCTGTGCAGAAGCTTTTTTATTTTTTATGTAATCCCGTTTGTTTATTTTCTCATTAGTTTCCATTATCCTGGGATATGTATCGGTAAACATATTGCTAGAAAGATGTCTGAGATTTTGCTGCCTATGGTTTCTTCTAAGATTTTTATGCTTTCACATCTTATATTTAAACCTTTTATCCATTTTGAATTTCTTTTTGTGTATGGTATAAGTTGGTGGTCTAGTTTCATTTTTTCCACATATCTGTCCAATTTTCTTAATACCATTTATTAAAGAGACTATCTTAACTCCATTATATGTTCATGCCTCCTTTGTTGAATGTTAATTGGGTCCATATCTGGGTTCTCTGTTCTGTTTCATTGCTCTATATGCCTATTTATGTGATAGTACCAGGCTATTTTAAGTACAGTGGCTTTGTAGTATAACTTGATATCATATCTTATAATCCCTCCAACTTTGTTCTTCTTAAGATTGCTACAGCTATTTGGGATTTTTTTTATTTTATATAAATTTACTTCTATTTAATAGAGTTAACTGTAGAAATACTTTTTCTTCCTATGTTTGCTTATTTTCTTTATTTTCACAGAAAGAGCATGCTCTCTGAATAACTGTACTGTGGCCAAAAGAATTGGAAAAGGAAAAGATGCTACAATCATCTACGAGCATTTCAGGAAACCTGTGGATACATTTGTTCAGGAAAACTGTCCGTGCGATGCACTAAATTCAGAGATAAAGTCTCCCAGCTCAAATAATTCTAGTTCCTATGAAAATGTACAAGATGGAAACATTTCTGTACTTGAAACATACAATGGACAAATGAAGCAAAAGTTAACAGAATGTAAAGATACTTCTGAAGTACATACATATGATTCAGGTCTTTCATTTATTCCCAGTGATACCAGAGAAAGTGTTAATTGTGACCTCTTGTTAAATTTGACATATCTTAAAAATATTTTGAGTAGTATTCCTACTGCTTTTCCCATTCATAACAATATTGGCTCAAGCACAGTTATTACTTCAAAACTCATCAAAGACCCAAGACTTACGAGGAGAGAAGAAAGCATGGAAAAACATAATAGTACAGGTTTAAATGAGAGATTGCCATTGAAGAAGAGTTTAGATTTTGTTAATTCTGAAATAAGCCCATCTGTGCCTACTAATTCTGCTTCCTCATCTGAAGTCATGCCTGGTGATGATGCTATTCTTACTAATTGTTTGGGTGCTCCTTGCTCCAAACTTTCTTTTGATGATTCACAATCTCAAGCTCATAACATGGGTTCTGAGAATTGTGATTATACAACTCCCAATAAAATTACCATGGCAGGACAATTTCAGGACCAAAGCAATTTTTCCTTCCCAATGTGTTTGTCAAATGTAGTTTCAGAAATTGAGAACCAAAAACACAGTGAGGAAAAAGCCCAGAGATTCCAACAGAGAAGTAACATCCCACTTTTATTTGAACAAAATAGTGAGGCACATAACTCTTATGAATCAATGAATACTTGTATGAAAGTGCATAACAGAAACCTTTCCCAGGAATCACAGTCTTCTAACTTAAAAACTATATGTCAGACTGGTCACACAATGTCTGCAGATTTTCCATTCCAAAGGAAAGAAAGCATACATGAGCATGTACAAAACATCAAAAAGGTGAGAAATTTCACTGGCCATGAAGACAATTCCAAATACGTAGAAGATCAAAATTTGTGGAAAAAGATTAATAATTATTGTACTAATGGAACAAAAATAAGTCCAGTAGATAATTGCATTTTTTTGCAGGAAGAATGCAAAAAGGATGGAAATCTTGATTCTTTTGGGAAAAAGTGTGATCAAATGTTAATCACTCAAGTGTTAGAAATATCAAAGTCTTCTATACCCAGCACAAAGAACAAGTATGAGCTAGGTTGTCTAGCATTAGAATTACAAAATGCTCTTACTCCAAGAGTGGAAAGCCTTTCACAAAAGCATTCTCAACACTGTTTGGAGAATGAAGGTACCATTCATACCGATTTTGCCGCTTCTCAAAAACTAATGGAACTGAAATTGAAAAAGACAAATCAAAACTGTATTAGCATTATAACTGATGCTTTCCAGGAAGCAAAAGACATTCCTCGGGCCAAAGAACTGCCACTGGATACAGTTATTTCATCTCATGACATTAAAATAGCTCATGGCAATTCACATTGCAGCATAACTAAAGAACATACATGTGTCCATAGGAAAAATGAAAGTGATCCAGTGTCATTGGAAAACATTCAAAGAGACTGGAAAGAAACTTCTCAATTAGGCGATAAAGGTCAAGATTATACTCTGTTCTATAATGCACAATTGAATAATGATATACACCTGAATGACTTCAAAAAACAAAGAGATCATAATAAAGAAAGCCAAACTGAGGCTAACGAGGACGACACTGCTTCATCTACAGAAAACAACACAGAAAATATGTATGGAGATGAGAAGCTGGGTTTTCATACAAATAAAAATTTTATTAATATAGATGAAAAGCAGAAGAATAAAAACTACAATAATGTAGACATTCTGAGTTCTGAAGCATTTTCTACATTGTATTGGACTTGGGGGGGGAAATATGTTCCAACAAAAACTACATTATTGGAAACTGAAGATACCACCACTGCCATAAAACAAAGAGATATGCAAAATACCATAAGGTGTGTGGACCATTTCACTTCCATATACCCCCAAATTTCAGATTCTTCAATGCAAAAAGCCTCAAATGCTGCAATACAGACAAATAATGCAATGGTGCCCACATTAGATACAAATCATGAAGACCACCAAATATACAAGTTTAAAGAAATTTGTTCTGAGAATCCAGATTTGGGATTATTAGTAAAGCATAGGGTTTCTGATTGTGAAATGGATCTGGATAAAGACAAATTACACAACTCATTTCATCATTCAATCAGTGACAACTTAGTTCTTCAAAATTTTGAATTGGACAGTGAAATTGAAGTAGAATCAGAACAGTGTGATGATGCTTTTCTATCTCAACAAGATATTTATAGCCATGGAAGTATACTGTATGATGAATTTGGGATCCCCTATGAGACTCTGAAATCTCGTATCGATTGGGACAGTCTATTAGGAAGCAATATTGGGGAGAATGAAGTTTTGAAAAGCACCACAGGAAGGGAGCATAGTGATCAGCCTCACTCTGATTCTTCCTCTACACAAGAAAATGAAGCAGAGCTCTTCCCAATTTTACTTCCAGATCTACAGATTACATTTGCTAATACAATTATGCCAAGATTTAGTTCCACTGTTGAGTCCCTTGCATTGAAAGATACGTTTTGCAAATATATAACTGAAGCCACGAAATCAAAAATGTGTGAGGAGGAAGGGAAAATTCCGGGTTTAGAAATTTATTCCCAGTGTTCTGGTGAAAATTCAGATTACCCATGTGAAGATGAATTTGGTAATAAAAGGCAAGAATCAGGAGTAGGGAGTAAATCTGAAATCTCACTTTCTTTTGACTTGAGACATAATAAGCTCATGAATCACACTTCTGAAGAACAAAACAGTGGACCTTTGCTTACTGAACTTTCAAATGTCACAACAATAAATAAAGAAAGCAAATGTTTCCTTACGAAGTCAAAAACTGATTGTAATGATAATAGAAGTAAAAAGGACACAGAATCAAGAATTAGCAAACGAAAGCCACATACAACTTTTAGGAACCAGACTGTAGAGTGTCATGAAATTTGTGAGAAGAAGAGGAAGCTAACTAATCAAAACTCATCTGAATGTTTTTCTTCCTTATCCAGAGGACGAATCAAAACCTTTTCACAGTCAGAAAAACACATTAGGAGTGTCCTGGATATTCTAAATAGTGAAGTATCTTTATGTAAAAGCAAATGCCTTTCCAAAAAACTTGACAGAGCTCTTCTTTACTTAAAAAAAGCTCATAGAAGAGTTAACACATCTTTGGAGCTTATAGCTAAAGTGGGAGAAACTTCAAGAAAGGGCCCATTACCCAAATCATATTCAATAATATGCAATAATTTCTGGGAAATTTGTGATCTTCAAGGTTATAGTTCTTTTGCTGAAAGAAGATATTATTCCACTAAGCATTTTTTCTCAAAAAGAAAATATGACAAACCAGGAGAGAAAAGAGCTTTGGGATTTGAAGTTGATAAATCATTAACTCATGTATCAAAATACCAGTCTTATGGAACAAGTGGAGAGAGAATCACAAAGTGTTTTTCTAAGAAAAATGTGGCCAACAGTGTCTCCAGAAGCCACACCACTATTCATGTGAGAGAATTTTGTGATCAAGAATATCCTGAATCACAGTTAACACTGTGCTCCACATCCCAAAGTACAAATCAGTCAGCTTATGACAATACCTGTACGAGAAATCCAAGATCATCAGAACTTCAATCCTTTCCTGGGAAAATGGGGTGTCTGTTATCCTCAGACTGCCCAGATGAAAAACTCACTAAAAAAGAAGACCAGATTGGCATAAAGTCTTTATCTAACGTTAACAAATATGGAAAGTCTGAGAAGCATTTAGCACGTAATACTAAAAATGCAATAAAAGGAACTGCTGATGCTAATGAAATAATAAATAAAACTAATTCAGTATCTTTAAGTTGCATAAAAGAAAACAATGTATGTTTTAGCTCAGACAAAAATTATGATGCAACTTGTATAGCTCACACAAAGGTGAAAACTGACATAGTTATTTCGGTCTTAGAATCAAATGTGAAGCACTTTTTGAATGTTGATAACTACAAACCAGATAACCTTATTTTATCTGGTTATAAAAGAAACGGGGCAGTAAATTTTCTAGAAAAATGGGCACCTCCTCCTGAAAGCTCCAAACCAAATACTATTACAGGAAATGTCCTTATGGACCCATTAAATCGAAGTCTGACAATAAGCAAAAAGTGTAATAGCATTTCTCAGTTGTTATCAAGTGTTCCAGTGGCACATAATGAGGAAGAATCTTCAAAACCTTATTTGGATAAACAAAGGACTTTTGCTATTGATTCTTTTGCAAGGTCCACCAATGTACCACCCTGTCAGCAAGAATGTGGTGGAAAGGAGCTTCTAAAGACAGAACAATACTTTCCAAGTAATTGTACCCCTATAGATGTGAATGAAACAAATGTTTCTGAGAATCCTGAGTTGGATCTCATACCAGTAACTGAAGAAGGTAAAAGTTATGGGGCAAATATAATGAAGAGACCTTTTTCCAGTGATAGTTCTCTGCTCTTAAAACATGATATAAAGGATTCTTCCAAAATAGGTATTTCAAAGAAAGACATTACGGATATAAAAATGTGGAAAGTTAAACAAACAGAAAAAGCACAGGATTCAGTTCACACAAAAAGTATGACTAAAGAATCAACTGTTAGGAATGAGTACAAGACTAAGATGTTAGAAGAATCCCCCTATTTAAGTGAGAAAACAATTAAAAATAATTTGATTGATCCTCATCTAAGCATTAAAAATATGAGTGAGGCAATTTCTTTGAATAACACACTTTCTAATCAGCTTAACCAAAGAGAAAAGGAGGAGGTTAAAGTTAATGACTCTCAGTTTGATTCCACCACACAACCGGACATTTTAGGAATGAATCGCATGCCTGTTTTATATACTCACTCTGAAACCTTCAAAGTCACCACTCCACAGAAGAAGCCTACATCATACATGAATCAGTTAGAAGAAAAGCATTGCTTGGTTAATCATTCAGATCTTACAGCTAGGCTAGCTCAGATTTTAAGGAGGGCAGATGAAGCATCATCTTTGCAGAGTCTACAGGAAGAAACTAAGATTTGTCAAAGTATTCTCCCTTTATTTGTTGAAGCTTTTGAAAAAGAGCAAGAATGTTCACTTGAGCAAATCTTGATTTCAAGAGAATTGTTGGTAGAAAAAAACCTGTGGAATAATTGCAGACAGAAGTTAAAACCATGTGCTGTTGACTCCTTGGTAGAACTCCAAATGATGATGGAAACTATTCAATTCATTGAAAACAAAAAAAGGCTCTTAGGAGGTGAACCGACATTCCGAAGCTTGCTTTGGTATGATGAGACATTGTACAGTGAGCTGCTTGGCAGGCCACGAGGATTTCAACAACAATCCAATTTCTACCCTGCTTTTCAAGGAAGGCTAAAATATAATGCGTTCTGTGAGTTGCAGAACTATCACGATCAATTAATGGACTTATTAGAAGACACCAAAAAGGAAAGTTCATACTATGCATTCTTAAAATGCAAACGACAGGTTAATGAGTGTGAAGCAATCTTAAGGCATTGTTCTGATTGCTTTGACTTTTCTCTTTCTGTTCCATTTACCTGTGGAGTTAACTTCGGAGATAGTTTAGGAGACCTAGAAACCTTAAGAAAAAGTACTTTAGAGCTGGTCAGTATGTATGGGGACTCTCCTAAAGTTGATTCTCATCGAGGAAAACGAGACCATTTGTGGGTTATCATTGAAATGATCTCCTCAAAAGTTAATTTTATCAAGAGCAATGAGGCAGTAGGTATTAATATATCTCTTTATGGTCTGGAACATATTTTTTTTGATGCTGCGAAAAGCCTTGTTTGGAAAAAGAAGAGACAATCTATCAGCAAAAAATGCCCAGGACAGAAAAATAAAGAAACACTACTCAAGATGAATCAATCTTCTTTTTCTAAATTGCAAAAGATATATGAAACATTGTCTAAAGAATTAAGCAGTGAACAAATTTCCAATATTGAGCTTGAGGAGAATACTACGGTGGCTTCCAAAAAGTCAGATGACCTAATAAACAAAGCAACAGTTAGCATAGAAAACTGTAAGTTTAACCATACTTTGCTTTCACATCCAGATATCTGTTGTATTAATGAAATATTGGATCAAGCTGAATTTGCAGACATTAAAAAATTACAGGAACTCACTTTGAGATGTACCAATCACTTAGAAACTTTAAAAAAGTATTTTCAGATGCTGCAAGACGATAACAGAGAGAATATTTTTATCACAGAAGACAACGTTTTGGATGTGGTCGAAAACCACAGCAATGACGCTATAATTTTAAAACCTGCAGCCACTGAAACCTATCTTGAAATAGCCATGCTCTCAGAAACAGTTCACTTTCTTAAAAACTCAATGGCAAAGAAACTAGATAAACAACAGTTTCGAGGTATGCTTTGGTTTGATTTGTCACTTCTTCCTGAGCTGGTTCACTGCCAAGAAAAAATGGCTTCTTTTTCATTTCTTAAAGATAACTCAACTGATTGCCTTTGGAAAGTTATAGAGACTGCTATTTCTGAACTTAAGGAAGATCTAGATGTTATCGACAAACAGGATGAAGCTGTTAATCGTTCATACGCCCTTCATTTGTTCTCAAGAGAACTTAAAGAACTTTCAGAAGTCAAAACCCTTCTAAAGAAGTCTGAGTATTCTGTTTCCACGTATATTGACTTTGTGCCATCTATAGCATCCATAAATTATGGAAGCACTGTCACAGAGTTAGAACACAACTACAGTCAGTTTTCTGCACTTCTCAAAAATATATTGGCTGCCCCACAGAAAGATTTAGGGAAAATGGCCCATATCGTGAAAGTCATGAAAACTATTGAACATATGAAGATAATATGTGCTAAGAATGCTGAATTAACCATTTCCTTTATCCTGTGCCAAATGCTGCATAATAAAGAGAAGACTTTCCAACAGAAGAGAGAAGAAAAAATGAATGTTCATGTAAAACCTAGGAATAATATCAATAAATCCAGTACTTGTACAGAGGTACCCTCAATTTCAGAGTGCCTAATGAAAAATGGCCCAAATTCTTCTAAAAAACGACCTATCACTGTTGAGAAATGTCAAGATTCTCAGGAACAAGAGAAAAATACTACTGTTTCCAGTTGTAAAAAACAAAAGGTAACATGTTTTAAAACAATACTTATGTAGTAGTATTTTTTAAACATATTTTATTGATTTTTTACAGAGAGAAAGGGAGAGGGATAGAGAGTTATAAACATCGATGAGAGAGACATCAATCAGCCGCCTCCTGCACGCCCCTACTGGGGATGTGCCCGCAACCAAGATACATGCCCTTGACCGGAATCGAACCCGGGACCCTTCAGTCTGCAGGCCAAGGCTCTATCCACTGAACCAAACCGGTTTCAGCTGTAGTAGTATTTTTTAGAACAAATTTAATCTTTAAGCAAATAAGTAGTTAGCAGAATTGTAAAAATTGAGAATGATTTAAATATTGCCTTACAAAATGAATTTATTAAAGCATTAGGTTCAACAATTTATATTACCTATAAAATATAAATAATTGTGTATATGAGACATACCTTGCAAATGTCTTTTAAATGTACAAATTAAATAAATTATTTAACTTAGAAAACATTCCTTGAAAGGATGTGAATTTTAATCACTTCTTAAGGGAAAGTGCAATATTACTAACGTGAGTTAAGTGAGTGACCAAGTATGTATTGAGTAGCTTCTATATAGCAAGGCTAATAGTTAATGTATTGAATATTAAAAACTAGCTAGTGGAGCCTATGTTTCTGAACATTATTCACATGGAGAAATAGGACAGATATTTTTAAAATATGTTTTTATTTACTTCAGAGAGAGGAAAGGAGAGAAAGAAAAACATCAGTGTGAAAGAGAAACATTGATTGACTCCTGCATGGGGATTAAGCCCGCAACCCGGGCATGTGCCCTGAAAGGAAATCCAACCAGTGACCTTTTGGTGCATGGGATGACGCTCAACCAACCGAGTCACACTGGCCAAGGCAGGAAAGATATTTTTAAATAGATGATTATGAAGATATAGAAGTCCTACAGAAACATATTTTATTTAACAAATTTTACACAGCACTTTTTTGTGGGCTTGGCACTGTTATAATGTACAAATATTAACTTTGTATTGTTCACAAAAGCCTTATGTAGGCACTATAACTTTATTATTTAAAGGTAAGGAAATTGAGGCCTAGAAAAGTTAAATAACTTATCTAGTGTCACAGTTATTATTTTTTTTAATATTTTATTGATTTTTACAGAGAGGAAGAAAGAGGGATAGAGAGTTAGAAACATCAATGAGAGAATCATTGGTTGGATGCCTCTTGCACACCCCCTATTGGGGATGTGCCTACAACCAATGTACATGCCCTTGGATCAGAATCGAACCTGGAACCATTCAGTTCGCAGGCCGACTCTCTATCCACTGAGCCAAACTGGTCAGGGCCACAGTTATTATTAAATGGAGAGCACAGATGTAAAAACCAGGCAGTCTGCACTAACAAGTGGCCCTATTTTGTTCTCAGAAGCTTCTCAAAAATTTTCAAGAACTTCTCAATTGAAAAGCAAAGAAAAGCCTATATGTAAAATGAAAAGTAGAATTCTTTCTCAGTTTACTCTAATTGTATTCATTATGACTTTAGTTCTAGGGACTGGGCGACTAATCGTTATATATTAGCTGTGTTTATAGGAAAATGCATAATAAGAAACCAGTTTTTATAAATATACTTCCAAAACAAAAGAATGCAAATTGTATATTCCGTCTGAAGTAAAAAGAGGGAGATACTAAAAAGGTGTGAAAAGTAATGAGAAGAAAAGAAAAAAAGAGAGAGAGAAAAGATTTATTTGCTGATTTCATGGAATAGTACAGACCAAAGCCTTACTTTAAAGGAAAAAATATTTTCACCTGAGTGTAAAAATGAAGAGGGCATATAAGTTATGGAAAATAACATGAGCAAAGACACAATGCTTATTGACCTATCTTGAGAAACAAGTTTAAAATTAAGTCTGGAACAAAACAAAAAAAAATAGTGGATAAGCTAAGGATGGACAAGATTGTTTCAAATTATAAAATGTCTTAAATATGGGCCTACATAGTTTGAACTTAATTCTGTACATATTGAAGGTAGTGTCCCATGGGACTGTTTTGTAAGTCATTTAAAGGTACAGAGTCTGAGTATAGTTAGAAGTAAGTCATGCAGAGCTTTAGTAAAGGGTGCTGTTTTGCAGAATAAGAAAGGAAAATCCATGTTTGACAGACATTACTTACAATGGGACTTAGTGACTGGTTTACTTAAAGGAATAAAAGAGGAAGCAGAGGTAAATGGACTCCCAGGTTTGTTATCAAGTGTGGGGATATAAATAATTTTGCAAATTTCTTTGCTTAAATGTAACTCCAAACATTAACAAAATATGGGAAATCGAACAGATTCACTGCTTTTCAAAGGGAAGGTTCATTAGTGAATGTAGTGTCAGTGAATTTTAGATGATGACAGAACAAGCAATTGCAATTATCTGATATTAAAATGATAAATATTTATACCACCAATGCAGCTTTATTTTGTATGATTTAAACATAGGTTAACAGGAAAAATGTCACAAAAATCAACAAAGAAAAGACAACGTTCAAGCAAACAAGGTAGGGATTGCCTTCAACCCTATATGAAGAAAAATTAAAATTGAGCACATACTAAGGAACAAGACTAAAACATTTATTTATATTGCTGATTTCATTACAGTGTTGGATCATACATGTAATTTAGGGAACAAGAGTAAGCTAAGAAAGGAGAGGTGGTGGTTTCAGATTATGCAGTTCATTAAGTAAGGCCTAAAGAGTTTAAACTTTACTCACTAAGTATTGAAGGATAGTGTTCTGTAAAATGTTTTTTCAATGATGTAAAGGGTAAGGAGATTCTGAGTACAGTTAGAAGCCATAAGTCAGCCAGGGCTTAGAAGAGTGATGGTTTTACATAATAAAAAAAGTAAAATTCATATTCTATAAGATATTACTTAAAGAATTGATGGGACTTAGTGACTGGTTTTACTAAAAACAGCAAAAAAGAATAGGATATGTAATTAGATTGAGTTTATTAAATGTGTGGACTTTAAAGACCAGTCACATTTCGAAATTGGTTAAAAAGATATAAATTGCCAACTTATATTACTAAGTGGGAGATTAGTCATAGACAAACACATATTATAAATATACCAGTGTTTCATAAAAGGATGTTTTAATACTATACTATATAAAAAATATGATTTCAAAATAAAGCCTGGCTCTATGAACTGAATTGTATTTATAAAAATCTCACTATATTATTTATATTTTTCTTATTTTGACATTAAGTGACACCATTGGACTTGTTGACCATCTCTTGTTTGATTCAATGGTATAAGATTTTCAGTTTATGATAAGCTTCATTTTCTTCCATTTTTTTATTTTATGAAGGAGAATGAATAATATAAAATAAAAAAGATATGCATCTTCAGTTCTGTCTCACTTGGTTTTGCTTTTTTAAAAACATTTTTATAAGATAGGCCACTCTTTTTTAATATATATATATATTTAATATATATATATATTTAATATGTATATTTTTTTATTTCAGAGAGGAAGGGAGAGATAGAAATAGAAACATCAGTGATGAGAGAGAATCACACCTCCTGCACACCTCCTCCTGGGGATCAAGCCCACAACCCAAGCCTGAAACCCAAGCATGTGACTTCCTGGTTCATAGTAGATGCTCAACCAAAGAGCCACACTAGCCAGGCTAAACATAGTTTTTATTAATCTTTAGAGGGAGAGGGAGAGAGACATCTATCGGCTGTCTCCTACATACCCCTGTCAAAGATTGAGTCTGAAAACCCAGTCTGAGCCCGCAATCTGGGCATGTGCCTTGACTAGAAATTGAATTGGCAATCTTTCAGTGCCTGAGAAGATGCCCAGCAACTGAGCCACACCGGCCAGGTCAGTTTTGTATCTTTAAATACAGCATTTTAGCCAGGCTAGAGTGGCTCGGTTGAGCATTGTCCTGTGCAAAGAATGGTTGTCAATTCATTCCTGGTCAAGCATGCCTGAGTTGCGGGTTCTGTCTGTAGTTGGGGCATGTGCAGAAGGCAGCCAATTGATAGCGCGCTCGCTCTCTCTCTCTCTCTCTCTCTCTCTCTCTCTCTCTCTCTCCCCCCCTCTCCCCCTCCCTCCCTCCCTCCCTCCCTTTCTCCCTCTTTCCCTTCATATCTCTAAGCATGTACTCGGATGATAATTTTTTTAAAAAAGATAAATATGGCATTTTATTTCCTGGCACATATGACTCTGAATAGTTATGTAGTGGTATAAAGATGAATAGAAATGTCAGAAGGATAACATAAACCAGTTCTATAATTATCTTGATAACTACTTATAGGTGGTATTTGCCACTCAAAGAATCAAACTTTGTTTCATTTAGCAGGAAACTGAATTATAACATAAGGTTAACAAAGGGTGCTATCTTTATGGAAGAATATTCTCTAAGAGAATGTATAAAAGGACAGATGAGGCAAGCAACTGTCAGTCTATAAGGTCAAGGCATCACTGAAACTTCATTGGAAATGTGATAAAATCAAAATTGATCCTTTTGGAAACTGGGTCAAAGTATTGAATGGGGTTGGATGATGATCTCGGTTGTCATTAAAGTGCCTGTAGTAAGTAAAATGTGGAGCTTTTAGTTTCATGAATGGAATAATAAATTCAAGGCCAAAGATTAATTTCTCTTGATTCTGGAGGAATAGTTACATTTTTCTTTTCAACATGATCTTTTCCAGATGTGATTAAAAAAACTTGATGAGACACCAAATAATTATATCTATAATAACCTGTGGAACTGTATTAACTGTTTGGCTCTGTACATTCCTATATTAGATTCTTCCTTCAGCCTACTTGAAGCTGTAATTTATGTAGGAATGCGAAGGATATTGGCAAGAAATTTTGGAGGTCTGCTTTTCCTATTCTCAATCTTGAACGAACTATCTTAGCAGTTAATGATAACAGGAGATCTTGGGGGCCAGGGCACATCTGGTAGTTCTCCAGTTATATATAGCCTCATGTAAGTAAAGAGGATTGTCAATAGATTGGAGGTATATGAATTAGAAACTACTCTAAAATAAAATGAATACTTCTGAAAGCCTCAATCAGGAAGTATCCAAAGCATAAAATAATTCTTTACAATATTGGAAGCACAGTATATTTTCAGTATATATATTTGAAATGTGGGCTATCTAGATTCAAACCAAGGTAGGAAGCTGGGGAAATATGTTACTTGTATACAGCCAATAGAAAGAGGAAGTGTTAATCTGAAGAATCTCTTTTCCTGAATAAAAATTTCAAATATATTTATATTAGAATTTCGCAACTGTATATTTAAAATTGTTTTTATGTATATGTTACACTTAATAGGGTCACAAGGTCTCATCCCGAAAGTGAAAGTGAAACAGGACCAAGTTCATCTGACAACCAAAGAAACCGTGGATCTCCAAAAAAGGTTGAAATGCAAAGATCACTTCCTGGCTCACCTTTATCTTTAAAGAACTTAAAAGACCCTGGCATGTTGAAGTCAGAGGGAACAATAGATTTAACTAATATTTCATCTGCTACTTCAGAAGATTTCACTGGACAACAGGGAAATGTAAATAGCGTGAAGAAAAGAGATGTGACTTTTAGGGCTGCTGAAACAAAAAGTGATAAGAAAGAATGTTCTGTTGTAATATGTGACCAAAAAAGTGTAGAGGGCACCTTTTCCAAAGACCATGAGACACGTTCACAGACATTACTTAACAATCCCCCAGGTCCCTCAGACATAAAACCAGGGACTGATGCTGCCGCTCTTCTGCCTAATGCCTCAGTACCCTCCACGTCTGTTGTCTGTTTGGCGAGGGATATCCGTGCCAGTTTAGAAATGAATGACACTGTTTCTGAACTTCAAGATAATGGAATATTAAATTCATCTATTACAAATTCTACAGGCACTAATCCTCCAGCACCTATATTTACCCGGGACAAAATACCTGTCCCACAAATAAATGAAACACAACCTGCAAAAACTGAGTCAAAAGAAAAATGTATGAAAGATACATTGAATCCCAGTACTGCACCTGTTGAAACACCTGAGAACATAAGCCTTAATGTCAATCAAACAGCAGAATACTCTTTTTCTGAACAACAGAATAATGAAAGTTCCAAAGTCCTAACGCAGAATGCTGCCAGATACCAGAATGAGCTGCCACAGTCCTCGCGTACCCCAATATATAATTCTTCTGAACACTCACTTGGAACTTTAAATCCTTCCTATGCTTGGTGTGTTTATCATTACAGCAGCAGCAATGGCAGTTCCATTACCCAGACATACCAGGGCATAACATCACTTGAAGTACAGCCACTTCCTTCTGAGATGTTGACTGCAGTTCCAAGTACTGTCCAAAATACACATTCTAATCTTTTGTATTCTCAATATTTTGGCTGCTTTGCTGGGGGGCCACAAGCATTTAGCTTAATGCCAGCAAATATGTATCTCCCCTCTCAAATGCCTATTTCTTACACTGTCCAGCAGCCAGCTTTTTCACAGTATGCTTCCTTTCAACCATTACCGCAAGCTGCATACTCTTACCCTTCTATTTCCGGTGTGCTTCCACAAGTTCCTTGGACTTATGGTGAGTTTCACAAGTGTTAATGCTTGCTTCATTGAGTTTCCACTTTTATCTTTGCATGTTTACAAAAGGGAATTTACAGCAAGTAGTGATACATAGCCGTCATTTTTCTGTGCAGAGGGTAGAATTGTTCAAATACCAGAGTTAAATTATGTTGTCAGTTGAAAATCTAGTTGCCAAAAGATGGAAGAAAGAGAATTGTTAATCTCATTAATATATTCTTCAACAAAACCCAATTTATCATTAAGAAAAGTATAGTTAACTCATACCATGAAATGTGTTGTAACCATTAAAGAGCTTAGTAAGTTTTTTTTTTATATATTTTATTGATTTTTTACAGAGAGGAAGAGAGAGGGATAGAGAGTTAGAAACATCGATGAGAGAGAGACATCTATCAGCTACCTCCTGCACCCCCCCTACTGGAGGTGTGCCCGCAACCAAAGTACATGCCCCTGATCGGAACCGAACCTGGGACCCTTCAGTCCACAGGCCAACGTTCTATCCACTGAGCCAAGCCGGTTTCTGCTAATGATAGTTTTTAGAACTGTGTGATAAATTTACTTATACAACCAAAGAAATGCATATAAATGAAGTACACCAACATTTCAACTTGTCTGTCACAGTGATAAGATTCGAAGTGTGTGGAAAGCGTTTTTCTGTGTCTTTCCATGGGGAACACACATTTTAATAAGTGGAGAAAAACAGACTAAAAATCCAAGGTGGAAAACGAAACTTCAATCAGATAAAGCAGTCTTTCTCTTTGTGTCTGTATTCTAATATACCATCTTGGCAAAAGTGAAAATGGAGTTAATTGAGATGTGTTGATAGAACAGCTTGGTAGTTTGCCACTATCACTTGAAAAATGTTTCCTTAAATTCAATTCTATTTGTAAAATATCATGATTATGATATAGGTTTTTTAAATTAAATTGAAGTATATATTTACCAGAGTTAAACAAAAGTTTAAGACAACAATTCTACAAAAACTAGTTATCCACTAACCCAAATACTTGACCATTAGAGGTAAAATGTATTTTTATTTTTTAAATAAATCTTTATTGTTCAGATTATTACCATTGTTCCTCTTTTTCCCCTCATAGCTCCCCTCCATCTGGTTCCCATCCACCCTCTGCCCTTACCTCCCCGCATTGTCCTCATCCATAGGTGTATGATTTTTGTCCAGTCTCTCCCTGCACTCCCCCCTCACCTCTTTCCCCTGAGAATTGTCAGTCCATTCTTTTTCTATGCCCCTGATTCTATTATATTCACCAGTTTATTCTGTTCATCAGATTTTTTTATTCACTTGATTTTTAGATTCACTTGTTGATAGACATGTATTTGTTGTTCCTAATTTGTATCTTTACCTTTTTCTTCTTCCTCCTCTTCTTAAAGACTACCTTTCAGCATTTCATATAATACTGGTTTGGTGCTGATGAACTTCTTTAGTTTTTTCTTATCTGTGAAGCTCTTTATCTGACCTTTAATTCTGAATGATAGCTTTGCTGGGTAGAGCAATCTTATTTGTAGATTCTTGCTATTCATCACTTTAAATATTTCTTGCCACTCCCATATGGCCTGCATAGTTTCTATTGAGAAATCAGCTGACAGTCATATGGGTGCTCCTTTGTAGGTAACTATTTTTCTCTTGCTGCTTTTAATATTTTCTCTTTGTCTTTTGCTCTTGGCATTTTAATTATGATGTGTCTTGGTGTGGTCCTCTTTGCACTTCTTTTGTTTGGGGTTCTGTGTGCTTCCTGGTCTTGTAAGTCTATTTCTTTCACCAAGTGGGAGAAGTTTTCAGTCATTATTTCTTCAAATAGGTTTTTACTCCCTCTCTTCTTCTGGCACACTTGGATGTTGGTACACTTGAAGTTGTCCCAGAGGCTCCTTACACTATCTTCATATTTTTGGATTCTTTTTTCTTTTTCTTTTCCAGTTGGGTGTTTTTTGCTTCTTTGTATTTCAAATCTTTGACTTGATTCTTGCGATCTGCTAGTCTGCTGTTAGGTTTCTATATAATATTATTTATTTCAATCAGTGTATGCTTAATTTCTAGTTGGTCCTTTTTGATATCCTCAAGGGTCTTGCTAAATGTATTGGCCTTTTCTAGAAAATTCTTGAAAAAAATCTTTTAATTGTGGTTTTGAACTCTATATCCAGTCATCTGCTTTCTTCCATTTCTTTCATTTGTGACCTGTTTCTTGGTCTCCACATTTTGGCTGCTTCCCTGAATTGATAGAATTGCTTTGTGTGTTAGGTGTCCTATACGGCCCAGTGGCTCAGCCTTCCCAGTTATCTGAGGTGGACACGCTTGGTGCACCCCTTTGTGGGCTGTGTGCACAGTCTTGTGGTAGTTAAGCCTTGATTGTTGTTGGTATCACTGGGAGGAATTGACCTCCAGGCCAATTGGCTGAGAGGATCAGCTGTGTCTACACTGGGAGAACTTCTGTGCTGGAGACACCCTTATGAGACAAGACTTGCAAAAGCCTCAGTGCTCAGCTTGAGTGGGGTGGTGTCTCAGGGCAGAGCAGACAACAATGGCTTCCCATCAGCCCTGCCCTAACAGGCCCCCCGAGTCTCAGTGTCCTGCAGTAATTGCTGCAATCACCTCTAAGAAAAAGCCACCCTTGAGTTTCACCCACTGCCAGACAGTCCAGTTTCTCCTCTAATGAGTCTGGGTCCCGAGAGTCTGACCCGGAACTGGAGTTCAGAGCAATTGGGAGCTTTTGTCTCCCTGCCAATTGAGAAAGCCAGACATGTACTCAGTTGCCAGCCCTCTCCACGCACACATCCGTACCTCTGCCTCCTGTAGCTCCTCTGAGTCTCAGTGTGCTTTTCTCTTTCCTTCTACTTGTAGGATTTCCACTCAGCCAGCCTTCCTGTGGTTCTGGATGATGTCCGTTTTGTCTTTTAGTTGTGGTTTTGAAATTGTTGTGCAAAGCAGCAGTTTAGGTGTTTACCTATGCTGCCATCTTAGTCTCTACAGTAAAATGTGTTTTTAATAAAATTAATCTCTTAGTGTGTTAAACAGAGAAATGTAAGAGAATATCTTCTAAATTCAAAAATTGTTTCTCTGTCCTGCATTTTCTTATAAGTTAATAAGTAGGAAAAAAAAAACTAATTGAACTAATTCATTTCATTTGTCTGATTTGGCCAAATAGTAGCCTATTAACAATTCTATTTCTAATTAAGAAATCTCATCAGGACATCATAGGGGAAATTGTCAATATTGTAATAACTATGAATGGTAACAGATGATTACTAGACTTACCATGATCACTTCATAAGGTGTATAAATGTCTTAGCACTATATTGTAAACCTGAAATTAATATTTTATGTCAACTATAATTTAAAATTGAATTTAAAAATAAAGAAAGAAGAAACAACCTCTGACCTAAGGGAGTTTCACAAACAAACAAAAAAAGAAATTTGATCACTGGAGCACCTCTGCATTGGAGTTGGCCCTGGTACCTAACACCTATAGGATAAAATTCAAATTAGCTTGGAGTGCAGGACCCTTCACAGTCCTGGCTCTACAGTACAGCCTCATCTCCTACCACTTCTATCTCTGAATGCAAGCTAGTATTGAACTCCTAACTGCTCTCCCGTGACATTTCCTCATGTACTTTTTGTGTACACGTCTCACATGGTAAGACATGTGATGTATAGTGTTGTAATTATAGATGTATCTTTCCCTTCCCTCTCTACCCCACCAAATGGATTGAAAAAGTACTGGCAATTTTTCACTAAAAACCAGAACCTGAAAAAAAAACTCTGAAGGAAGGGAGAAAGAAACAGGAGTGGGGCTGGGAGAGTATGTATCCTTTTTTGGCTAATTTGACACGTTGCATAAAATTGGATTTGATTGCTGCTGCTGTAATGATAAACACACCAAGCATGGATATGGCAAACCTATGAATTAAAGTAGACATCTTGAATGTAATTGTCTCATAAAGTTTCTCATAGTTTGAGCTTTCTTGTGTTCTTAGTTAATTAAGCTCTTTATGATGCTAAAAAAGATCTCTCTGGCATCAAGTCCTGCTTTCAGTCTCAAACTTTTTAATTGTTACCTCTTTGGTTATATTAGTCAAGTAAAAATAAATGATTATCTACTTATAGTATCCAAAAGTAACTCTAAAAAGATCAGGAGGCAATATTAGCACGATACTTAGTTTTCTGAGTGCAGATAATCCCACACTGATAGAAACTGCAGATTTCTAAAGGTAAGAAAATCCCTGTGACCCACTTGCTGTTTTGTTTTGTTCATAATACTTGAGTTCAACACCATAAATGGAGCTAAAGGGAGGGACTAAGTGAGCCCTGTGCCAGACACATTATATCCTTTATTCCATTTAATTCTAAAAAAGATACCTGAGAAAGATGTAGATGCTATTCTTTTGCAAAGGAAGAAACTTCTTCTTGGGGAGCCTTAAATCACTTTGTCAGATCCCATCCCTAGTAAAGGGCAAATGTGTAGTTTGAATTTCGGCTCTAACCTAACTCGTGTCTTTCCACTGTACTGTTCTGTGCCATTTAGTCTGCATCATTAACTTATCTCAAATCTTTATGGGTTTTTATCTTCCAGTTCCATGGCAACAACAAGAACCCTTTCAGCAAGGACTTTGAAACAGTCTTCTGTCTACTGAAATAAAGGAGATTTACAAGTTTTTCCAAGTGTATTTTACTTATATGCTTTTATGTTAACATTTTAAATATATGTAAGGGTGGTAGGAAATATAAGTCATGTAGCCTTTATAAAATAGTTAAATGCGACATATGCAATGGGAAAAAAATTCTCATATCCAAAATACCAGAATTATTCCCATGCTGCTCTTTTAGTTAACACCGTACTAGGCTATTTTCACTACCCACCTAGCTATCAAAAACATTAACAGTGTTCTTTTGAAATTTATGTTTTGAAATGTTGCTATCCAGCTGTTATAATTATATAAAGATTTTCTTTGAGATTATGCTAATGGAATAAGAGTTAAATATAACATTTACTATGATTAAGGTTAAGCAAAAGTAGTAAAATCTTTTAAGAATTTTGTTTCTGATATTTTTGGTACATTGTTTAAGGTAGTGTTATGCCATTTAACTTAGATTAAAATAGGATTTTTTTTTACTTGAGGTGGTTGTCAAAACAATAGTTTTATAATTCTTGACATTTTATGTAATTTATAATTTTATAGTCTAACATAAAAATTCCTTTAATTTCAATATTGTCTCGTTTTTACTTATAAAATATAATAGTTTTGCATATTTTCAGTGTTTGTCTTTGAGATTTCTAAGATTTGTTTGAGCAGGTTTATTTTGTTATATTGAAACTCACCACATTTTATACCTTTTTCCATAAAAGCCCTTCCCACAATATTTTATTTTTTGTACTTGTATTTCATAATTTAAACAGTTTTAAATTTTGAAACAATGTCTTTCTTTAGCTTATGCCATTAGGTTAGTGGTATTTTAATAATTTAAATAATGAAGCACAAGTACCAGTTCTTTTTTTTTTTTTCAACATTCCACAAAAGTAAAAAATGCCTTCATAATTATTGTAGAACTGGGGGGTAGTATATAACTATGGTCTTTAGCAATCTTTCTATAAAATCCCAGTCAGAAAGTCAGAAAGATACCTCACAGCTTGACAAACTTTTCTCAAATGCTAGTGATCCTAAAAATATGGTAATAGGTTTGCATTGGCTAAATCTAAAGAGGTAGCTAACCCTCTGTTTTCTGTCAAACTTATTAAGTTAGCAACTTATGTTACCTACATAACAGTTCTCCAAAGAGAGTATAAATTCGGCATATTTCTTGTAATGTTTCACTTTAGAAGAAAGCTAAGAACCCCCAGAATAAGCCTTAGTCACATTAACCAGAGAGCATTGAATGTAGAATACTTAAAGTTCTCTAACAAACAGATCTTTAAAAGAGGAAAGCCAAGCAAAAAACTACAATGTAGGGAAAGGAATTTGAAAAAAAGACTGTAGAATTAAAGCAATAATTATCAAGGTGACATCTCTTTTGTCCATCTAGTTGTTTCATTTGAAAATAGTTTGTAAAAATCAGAACTCCGGAACAGGTGTTAAAGCAATAATATTACTTGTTATTCAAAAAATGACTTTGCCTCAGCCATTTGATATACTTAGTTATAAAAATGTTACACATTTATTATTAAAAATACTACATTTAGTTAAATATTCTAAATAAGGATGCTTTAAACAACCTTCAGATTCTGTTGATACTATATTTGTGATATTTTTATTTCGTAAGTTTGAATGTCTTCAAAAAAAGAAAATGGAAACAATCTTATCTGACTATTCAGTTATATTTAGAAATCTGTACTTTGAAACAAAACATGAAAAAAAATGTGTTTTTCTCTCAAGTATGTGTTTTGGTTCTAAATGTAAAAATAGAACAAATTAAAATTTGAGCTAGCATTATAAACAAAAAATCTCTGGCTGTTTGTAAATATTGTTTAGAACTTAAAAATTATCTGAAAAAATTGAATTCAGGGTTTGTTTGCTTTTTTAGTTTCAGAGGGTTTTTTTTTTCTTTTTGTGTTTCTTGAAGAATAAGCAAATATGTGGCTGGTCCTTGAATACATACCCATTACATGAACACCACCCCACGAGAACGGACTGAAAGGCTAGCTAAACAGGAGCTCTCCTTCCCCTCCAGCTGCTTTTGCCTTCATCTCCTCCCTCCCTGCCCCCCTCATGTTTACAAACTTCATTACTGCCTGGAGTTTCATAGGACAAGCCAAGTCCCTGACTTCAACGCAGTTCTCATTTCAGCCAAGAGACAGGAGTAAAGAAACTAATGTAAGTAATTTATTTCACATCATGAGAAGTGATGTATAGCCAACAAAACCAAGTAGTGGAACAAACGGCGACTAGATGATACATAAGTTGAGATGTTCAGGCAAGGCCTTTTTGGAGGAGGTAATCAATCTTAACTTCCGCCTTTGTATACTTTAATTATATTACTCTGCCTTCTGTTAATATGCATAATGTAAAATGCCTCTAAAACTTGAGTTTTGAATCTAGCAAAAACATAAGGCTACGCTCTCATTTTCCTAATAAGATTCCCCAAAGAAAAGTGTTTTGGTAAAAAAAAAAAAAAACTATAAGCTTTTAGAAACACAGATAAATGTTTAAATACCAAGTGTATGTTATATTAAATATCTTTTCAGCTTTCATTCATTTTGAAGAACAAATTCAGTGTCCTCTCATAAACCTTTGAGATCAGTGTTTGTATATGACAGTGTACCAAAGCATATCATCCTCACTTCTAAGTCATTTGAAATACATGCTTTTAAGATGTGTATATACATTGAAAATTATTTTTGATTCAGGGCATTTCAGGCTAATTCCTTCCCCAAAGACATTCCCTAAAGTAATGAATTTCAAGTAGAGTAAAGTTATATACTCTTTGCAGTGGAGTTAAGTTTGGGGAGGAGGAGGGGATAACTTACATTCAGGCATGTTAAATCTTTTTCTACAGGCATAGTTTGATTTTAATTCATACGATATTTCTTGAGTCAAATTCATATGATATTAATATTTCAGCCAGTTTAAAGGATAAATCCCCAGTGATTCATGCAGCTTGAAAAACAGGATTGTGGAGGAAGAAAGTACTTTTATACAACATCTTTTTTAATTAGTTCTAATGAATACAATTCTGAGAGCAATGACTGCAAATGCAGTTGCTAATGAAAAGGAACTGAGAAGGTAAGGGGTTATTGATTAGTAATGCAATGTGGAAAAATAACTTTAAGATTAAAACAGGAAAGTTTTGTAAGGATATAAAGCCTTTTTATTTTGGGGGTATAAGTTCTGCCTTCTGCTTTATTACCTTATTTCTGAATTTCATAACTATTGAAGAATCCCTCAGGGATTTGTTAGAAGTCTCCTTTGAACCATCCTGTAGAACAGTTTGTCTCAAAATACACTGCATTACAATTTGTTGTCACAGGAAACTGCATTTATCATCGGATTTATAACTCCTTATTTTAAAATCTATTTTCCTTTATTGGGTAAGAATAATTTAGGTCTATGACAGAGTTGTT
>JAAGEH010000046.1:6575508-6645004 GCA_011751065.1 Lasiurus cinereus
GGACGACAAGGCGGCCACCAAGGAGCTGGACCAGTGGGTGGAGCAGCTGAATGAGTGCAAGCAGCTGAACGAGAACCAAGTGCGGACGCTGTGCGAGAAGGTCAGTGGGACGCGGGCGGGGGGCGCGGCGGGGGGCGGGGGGCTGGACGCGGCCCCGGGCTCCGGTGCCTCCCGGCCGGGCGGCTCGCGTCCGCTGGCCCGCGGGGTCCGTGACGACGCGCGGGGCGAACGGGGCCCCGGACCCCGTGACCCCGTGACGGCGGAGGTCGTGACCCTCTCCCCGCGGGGGTCCTGGCCGCCCCGCGTTCCCCGGCTGCGCGGGCGGGCAGTCCCCCTCCAGCTCGCCCGCCCGCCTGCCGGGCCGCCCCGGCCGGGTGCCGCCTCTGCGCGGGGAGCGGCGCCGGCGGGGAGCTGCTGGGCGCCCCGTTCCCCTCGGCGAACCGGACCCCGCACGGCGCGCGGGCGCAGGTGCACCGGCCCCGGGGTGGGAGGCGGCGGGCGGGGAGGCTGCTTGTGGTTGGGACGGAGGGCGACTGGTCCTTCACCTCGAGAGGCTGCGGGAGGCAGAAATGTGGGCTTTTTCCGAAAAGACGGCACAGGGAGCGGCTTAGATTGGGCCGCGAGGAGAAGCGGGGCGCGTGCGTGTTTTCCCGTCGGGGCGCCAAAGTCCGGCCAGTTCTCTCCGTTTCTCTGATGGGTCATTTGTTGTTGTTGTTGTTGTTGTTGTTGTTCTTGTTCCAAAAGTCATGAAATATGCAGGTGGTTAACTGTCTGCAAACTGGTGGTGGTCTTGGGGCAACTTTCTTAATTCTGTATCCATTGGGGGGGCGGGGGGCGGGGGGGGGAGGTTTAGCCGCCGGAATTATTTGGGACTCTTGATCTTGTCTCCGTGATTACAATCTAGGGTTTTCCCTCATTCGTCTCTTATCATCTGGGACTCATTTGTATACTGTTTTTTTTTTTTAATGGAAAAATGTCCTATGTGAAGGGGTAACGAGGTGCATTCTTGAATACCGTTGGGGGGGGTTGTGTTTTTTCAGACCGTTTGCAGCAGCGGTTCTCAACCTGTGGGTCGCGACCCCCTTGGGGGTGGAATGACCCTTTCACAGGGGTCACCTACAACTATCGGAAAACACATATTTCCCATGGTCTTAGGAACCAACACACCGCTCCTCGGTGTAGCAAAGTGTAGCAATGGAGTTTACTGTTGTCCTAGGAAGACGGTTGCCCATGCTACACCACGATTCAAGACAAAATTTCATGTATTTGTCATTAGAAATAAATATTTCACAATATATAATTACATATTGTTTTTGTGATTAATCACTATGCTTTACTTACGTTCAATTTGTAACAACGAAAATACATCCTGCCTATCAGATATTTACATTGCAGTTCATAACAGTAGCAAGATTACAGCTATGAAGTAGCAATGAAAACAATTTTATGGTTGGGGGGGGTCACCACCGCATGAGGAATTCTATTAAAGGGTCGCGGCCTTAGGAAGGTTGAGAACCACTGATTTACAGGATTTGGTCGTTAGGTGTGGAAGTCAAAGGATGCCCTCATAAAGGCACCGGAGAAGGAAAGACGTCAGTTTTGTTAATAGGGCACTCTGAAAATTAAGCAAGGGATGGAGGGGTAATAGCTAATGTTAAGTTAAAGTAGCGTTTTTAATAGGTTCCTCTATAGTATAAACACGGCTTGTTATGTAAATTGGAGAATTCATTTCTGTAAATAGAACTGCCAGGCAAATGGTACTTTTCACCACACAAACTGTTTACTTACAGCTTCGAGTAGACATTCAGCTTTCTTGTGTGATAACCTATAATTTCATGAATCTTAAAATTTCTCAAGCTCTAGTTTTGAAACTAGCTGAGTCAGTTAACCTCAGACTGAGTGTTATATATAAATTTGAAATTGGGGACAAAGGTGGGGGTTGAATCTGTTTTCCCTTTGACTCTAATAATTGTAAGATGTATTCCTAGAGAAGCATATTGGGCCACTAAATCACACTTGATTCTTACTCATTTAAGGAAGCTTGCTGTATTTGTCAAGAGAGATTGGTTATTTTTACTTCAGTTCTTAAATACATTGGGCTACCAATACCTGCAACCTTATATTTAAGTTTATATACTTTTTTTTTCTTTGCATCTTTAGACTTATGCACTAAACATGGCTTTTTAAGTGAAAATCTCCAGTCATTTATTTTTGTCCTTCATCCCTTTGATGGGCCTGCCAGTGGGATGGAGAATTCTGATAGGATTCCTTTTCCTCTACCCTTCTGAGCACTGCTTACTTTTGCAGCCCTTTTCTAGCAACTGTAGCATCCCTTTGTGGTACTGTACATATATTCTGTCTTCCAACCATAGTCTAGTTCTATTTTATATATCCACCCCATCCTCCTTTTTCCTGACAAGTGTAGTATTTATGGGTAACGAACTCTAGGAATCAGCCCAAGTTCAATCCCTGGCTCCAAGCCTGATAGCAGTCTTGTATCATTTCTTTGTACCGCAGATTCTTCCTCTATAAGACCAGATAATAATATAATATAATATAATATAATATAATATAATATAATATAATATAATATAATAATATTTGCCAATCTCCTGAAATGGTTGTGAATATTAAGATACTACCTGGGTAAAGCCCTGACAAGAAATAAGCACTCAATGAGTATTCAGTTATGAAAAACTAAAAATAAAAAGCGACTAGTTTAATTATTTTTTTACTAAAATGGTTTTTTTGTGGGGGTATCTATTGGAAATACTACTCTGTAAAAAGTTTCTTTATATGATAGTGGGTTTTTTTGTTTTGTGTCGGGTTTTTTTTTCCTAAAAATTAAATAATCTAATTCAAATTATATAAAAACTTAGGGAGTCATCTGAAATTAAGACTGAAGTGTACTGGTAAAAGCCCTATCTTGAGGTACTGGCAAAATAAAGTCCATCCTAATGCCAATTGGAGAATAACTATAAAAAAAATATGGGTATAAATAATTATGGTATGTCTGGACTTCAAGTTAATGTCTATAGAAAATTGTTGCATAAAATAGTAAAGTATATCTTCTGAGAAGACTAGCTTTTAATATTAACTTAAATTAGCAGTTCAACTTTTGAAGCTAATTGTGAGTTTGATTTCCCATATGTGTACAGAGAACTTGGCTGCTGTGATTCATTCCTGCACAGTAATTGTAAAAGATGGTGTGCCTACAGAGCCAGGCTGGCGCTGTGCAGGACATTCTGTGACTAGAACTATATTTAACTCTTGGTAGAGGCTCTTTGGCCCCATGAACTTTCTTTTATTTTGAAGAACTTTGGTGAGGATACTTTACATAAGTAGGGAAACTTAGCCTCTTTGTGAGTTAGCAGGTCATTATTCTGATTGAAAAGTACCTACGTAGAAAAATTTGAGTCTTGTATAAGAATATAAATATGAAAGTTTTACATAGGACTACCGCATCTGTTTCTGGATTCTGGCCTCAGCCTTGTAATAAGTAGAAATAGCTTTAGGATGTTACTGACTTCATTCATGTGAAATAGCAGGCCTAAATTTCTGAATACCTACAACCATCTTAATGAAGATTAGATCTTGAAACGAATGATTTTTGTGAGTTAAGAAAAATACCTTGCATTACTTTTCTTTGGTAGATTGTAGATAAATTTTTTAAAAAATTTAAATGGTGGTTTTAATAGCCAAAAAGTCTAACAGGTGCCATTTTTTCTTGAGCAAGAAGAAGTTTGGTGGTCTATCTGTAAGTCCAAAATAGTGATGTACATAGTAAGTAGCTCCTTTCTTTCTCACTGTAACAAAGAATGACATGATTACAGTGCCATTTCTGAGGTAAAAATCCAAATCTACTGACTGAACAAATTATCATTTTCCATACTTATGTAATCCAACTTCAAAGCAGACAGATAAAGAAGCTAAACCAAACTAGATTGGCATGAGCTGCTAATGAAGAGAAAGCTGACTTTAAAATCAATAATTTCTTGGCTGCATATATGTGTTAAATTATATCCATTGATAGATAAAATGAAGATATTTATATTATAAACTTTTCACATAGAGTAGTTTTATTGGCTAATTATGCCTTTTCTAATGTGAAAAAAATTTTTTTAATATATTTTATTGATTTTTTACCGAGAGGAAGGGAGAGAGAAAGTCAGAAACATCGATGAGAGAGAGACATCGATCAGCCGCCTCCTGCACGTCCCACAGTGGAGATGTGCCCACAAGCAAGGTACATGCCCCCCAACCGGAATCGAACCTGGGACCTTTCAGTCCACTGGCCGACGCTCTATCCACTGAGCCAAACCGGTCTTAGCACTAATGTGAAAATTTTGCAGAAAATTTTTCTCATTCTTTTCTGCAGGATATAAACACTATAAAGGAATTGATAAAAGAGGTCCTTTTGTTGAAAGGAAACCAAAATGTCCAAAATTGAAGATAAGATTAATGCCAAAACAATCACTGCATTTTAAACTATATAAACTATTTTCTGAACTTAGTTTTTCGAAGAAGAATTACCTGAAAATCAGGCATAATCTACGTGTCTGAGAAATTTGAGCCTACTTTAGATGAAATGGGGCTTTTTTTTTTAACTGATTTCCTTATAACTTCTCCTTCTTGTAAATGTAGTGAAATGGTCCTTTAAAATAATTTGCATAAAGAAAACTTTTGTTCCATACCATCCCTTTATTCATGATCAAATGTTGTCTAATGTTTCCTGTATGTTGCTTTTCAAGGCTAAATTTCTCTAATAAAATCATTTTAACCGGGAGAATGAAGTCTGCATTACAGATACAATTTCCTTTCTAGGGAATGGGAAAGCTCAAGCTGATACTGGTTTGCTGTCTCTTGTAGTCTGGGCCAGGTATTGTCCTTTGCAATCTGGCCTTTGACTGAAATGCTTTTGTGATTAAAAAAAAAAAATTAAATTATAACCTTGAGGTACATTTTGATGTTACTAACTTGTACTATAATAGCACTATGGTACAGTTTGATAAAATTTGCAAAATTCCATTAAAGATCTATTAAATAATATTTTATACAAAGACAGTCATTTGTTTTGAGAGTGGGATAGCAATTGAAATTAAGTGTTTTTCACCTATTTGGCCTTAGATGAAAGTTTATTTGAAATGACTTAGCATGGTGGGTGTTTTTTTAACGTGCAAGGTATACAGTGTGTGTACATTTTAGTTTAATTTTGCTCTTCCCTTTTAATAAAGGAAAATAATTAGAAAGTTGCTTCTACCTTTGAAAGATTTCCCCATGATATTTATGTCCTGGATAAGGACCACTCAAAACTGGTTCAGTGTAGTCTTGCCCTTCCTTTAGTAGCAAAAGAGACATTTTTTTTTTGTAGAAAATGAGAAAGGAAGGAGAGGAGTAGTTGAATAAATGTTACCAGTGTGAATTTATACCATGCATTTAACAGATTTCAGTTGTGTTCTTATGTGCTAAGTCTCTGTTCAAAATGCTGGAGATTGAGCTGTGAACAAGAGAGGAGACATGATAGATTTAATAGAATGGCAGGCAGTGATTCTTGCTAGGAAGAAAAAGCAGAGAGTAAAGGGGAAAGTGATGGGCTTCAGCTTAGGAGGCTCTTTAAATAAAATGGTCAGGCAGAAATTTGCAGATTCTTCATAATATGATTTAGTTTTGTGGGGTAAAAGAATTAGAGGACACAGTTCCCGAGACTGCCCTTACTTTGGACACCAATTGCAAGTTTAGTGTGTCCCCAAACCACTCTTGGGTTCAGTAATTCACAGGAAGGATTGATTCACAGGACTCATTGAGAGTTGTTAAACTCAACGATTAACAGTGTATTACAGAGAAACAATACAGATTAAAGTCAGCCCAGGGAAGAGATGCATGGTACAGTGTTCAGGCGGGGCTGGTGCCATTAATCTGCAGTTCCTCCAGAGCGGAACTGATACCAGGTCACCCAAATCCCCATTATAAGTCATGCTGTTAGACTGTCCAGTGGTAAAGGCTTGCAGGCAAACTCTTCAAGCAGGACATTCTGGGGCCTAGTGATTACTTCCCAGTAGCCAGGGGTTAAAGCCATAAGTCTTCGGGGTAAGGTTAATTTGTCACTATACAGGTTTTACCTCAAAACACATTTTAGGTGAAAAGAACTTTAATAAATAAAGTAAAGTAAGTAATAATGCCAAAATACATGAAGAAAACATGGGTAGATTTATCAGAGTATATGATGTATTCCAAGCTTGACTGTAATTTAATTTGATTATAATTTAATTCTTTTTATCACAAAAGCATTTCAGTCAAAGGCCAGATTGCTCACTTGACTGTTGTTGAAATAAAAAGAAAGGTTTATTTCCTTGAATTTAAAAAAGAAAAGGTCAGCTGTCATTTATGGGAGAACCTTTTAACTAAAGGAGAACAAGCACCCTGCTTATGTTAACCTGGCTCTATAGAATTTTTAACTTCATTTTGTCTTGTTTCCAGTCTGTTCTGTGGCTTTTTTTAGATTAATTTGCCTAGAGAATAGGGGATTACCTGTAATGTTTTATAGCAGATAGATATGTGCTAAATACAGGTGGAAAAGAAAAGAATTTGTTTGCTGACTCTGCCAAAACCAAATACAGTAGCTTTCTGTTAATACGGCTCTGGCAGTGGGCACAAACAGAAATAGAATGCTACCTGTTGGGAGGCACGGGAGTCTTTTGAGTATAGTTACCTGTCTATTCTGCATCCCTAAAACATGGATAGGTGGGGAAATTCTTTGTTCATCCTGTTAGATGTGAACATCATTCCCAAATCTTCATTTTCTCAGTTCTCTTCCTAGGAGAGATTTGATTTATAGCAGCAAGAATATGTATTAAATGAGTGAGAAAGGAAACAAGTTTTGAATGAATTGGATATACAGCAATGCTGTTAGCAACAACAGCTATTTGCCTAAATGTGTCCATGCCAAGTGGCACTTACATTACCGCAGTTCTTCACCTTATAGGTTTCAACTTGGTCTTATCCATGTCTTAGAGATAACTAAACTTTGGGTGCTAAGTCACATTTGAAAACACTCGTGAGGATTACATAGAGAATCACAAGGTGTACAGAAAGGATTTAACATTAACAGTCCTGACACCACTATCTGTAGAAAGACCTCATTTCGAGGTTGCCCTTGGCTGGTGTCTGGATAAGACTGGTTCACTGTGCCTAAACTGTTTATGCAAGCAATGTGCTTTATCTGAACACATGCTTTCTTTTTGACTGTGAATTTTGTTGGTACATGCTAGGCCAAGGGTATCTGTGTGACCAGCTCCAAATCTTGGGCACTCAGTCTCTAATGAGCTTTCCTGGTAAACATCATTTCAAGTGTGTGGCTGCACGCACTAAGTGCACTTTGTGACTCCAAGGAAGAGGGCTCCTGGAAGTGTGTGCTTAATTTACTCAAACGTTGTCCCATCTGCCTTTTCCCTTTGCTGATTTCGCTTTGCATCCTTTTACTGTAATAAGTCACAGCCTGAATATGATAATACGCTAAGTTGTGTGGCCTTGGGAACCCCAGACACACAAAGGTTTTTACATTGTGAATTCTAAGTATCAGGTGAACTGTACACTTTTACCAGTCCAACACATTATTTCCCTGCAGGCAAGCAAAAGTGATCTCAATGTAAGATCACTTGGTAAGCTAGGACTCAGAAGAAAGGTTGTGAGTTACTCCTTAAGTGTTTAAAAACAGCAGGGGAGCCGAAACCAGTTTGGCTCAGCAGATAGAGCATCAGCCTGCGGATTGAAAGGTCCCAGGTTCGATTCCTGTCAAGGGCATGTATTTTGGTTGCGGGCACATCTTCAGTGGGGAGCATGCAGGAGGTGGCTGATCGATGTCTCTCTCATTGATGTTTTTGACTCTCTGTCCCTCTCCCTTCCTCTCTGTAAAAAAATCAATAAAATATATATATTTTTAAAAAACAGCAGGGGATTTATAGTTAGGAAATGAAAAATTGGGCTGGCTCACACTGGCCTGACCAAATATTTTCTTCACTACTATGTAGATAAAAGCTCAGGAAGTAAAACACAGACACACACACACACACACACACACACACACACACACACTCTATATCATATTCAATACCTGAAACCTGGGATAGTAACAAACCCTACATACACTATGTTTTTCCTAAACACACATATGTATGATAAAGTTTTAATTTATAAATTAGGCAGTTAGAGATGAACAGAATAACTAATAATAAAGTAGAACAGTTATAGTAATATATACTATAACAAAAGGTATGTGAATGGCTTTGGGCCATTGGTGAGTAAAATAAGGGTTATTTGAACACAAGCGCTGTGATACTGGGATAGTCAATCTAATCACCAAGACGGCTGTGACTAATGGGAGGGTAGTGTATACAGCATGGGTACACCTGACACAGGCATGAGTCAGGCTCTGGGGCGAAGTGCACGAGACTTCATCAAGAATGACTCAGAAGTTAAAAAACTTAGGAATTGTTTATTTCTGGAATTTTCCATTTAATATTTTCTGATCTTGGTTGACCTCGGTTTACTGAAATTACAGATAAGGGGAACTACTGTATCTTAACCAGTAGTTTTGTACAGCCTATATTGGGTTAAGATAATACATCCTTAAAAGAACAATTGAATTGTGCATTTACATTTTGATGCTTCTTATTTCTATATTTAAAGTAAGACAATAATAAGTTATCATGGTTGTATATAATTAGAACCATCAGCTGAGTTGTGTGTTTTTTATCATAATAAATAGAAGGCGTCAGCTCCACCTGAACTTTCTAATGATTTGTACTATTCATTTTTATTATTTTTCTAAACAAAATTGAGAAGCTGTCTTATGGAATAAATTTGGTTTCATTTCTGCTCTTAGACATTTCTGGGCCATTTTTCAGACCCTTTAGGAGATGTTTAATCTTTTCTAAAATTTCCTTCAGTTCTAGCAGGAATTACACCTTTAGTGACTCCACACTCTCTGCAGTCACATTTGTGATGGATTGTGACAGCAGGGAACATGTGCCTCAGCTGGCCATGAGGTGTGGCCAGTGGCCCAGTGAGACTTCTGGGAAAGCTTTGTAAGATTGATAGGCAGTGTACCCTCTGGTCTTTTACCATTCTGCTTGCTTTCTCTTACCTTTTTTCTCTTTCCTTCCTTTTCCCCTTTCCCTTCTCTTTTTTTTTCTTTCCTCAATACCCACTCGAGGATATGCTTTTTATTACTTGATTCTAGAGAGAGAGGAAGGGAGAGAGGAGAGATGAGGGGAAAAATAATCGATGTGAGAGACCAACACCAATAGGCTGCTTCCTGTACATGCCCCAATGAACCCTTGACCCTTCCATGCACAGGATGATGCTCCAACCGAGCCACTCTATCCAGGGTCTGTGCTGCTTTCTTAGGATACCTGATACAGTGCCCAGAGATGCACCACCATTTTGTGTCCATGGATGGCAGTTCTGTTGTTAAGGGTGGCAGAGAAAGTGGGTGGAGTCTACTGCCCTGATGGCTCTTGCTTCAGCAGCTATGCCATTCCTGGGCTGCCTACCTCCAGTCTTCTTATGTGAGAAAATTAACCCACAGTTTAAGGTAAGGCTTCTTTCCTCAAGTATTTTTCAGTGACATGATGATCTATACTAAACTAGAGGAATGTGCAAATTGTCCATGACGCCATCTTAGTAACTATCAAACAGCAGGCTGTGTGGGGTGACCAGGCTGGCAGGGGGGGGTTAGCGACCAAACAGGCTGTGTGCGGTGACCAGGTCGGCAGGGGGGTTAGTGAGAGACGACCAAACAACTGAATAGAAGGCCACATGGGACAACCAGGCCGGCAGGGGAGGCAGTTGGGCGCGACCAGGCCAGTGAAAGGGGGGCAGTTAGGGGTGACCAGGCCAGCAAGGAGGGGGGCAGTTAGGAGCGATCAGTCAGGCAGGCAGGTGAGCAGTTAGGAGCCAGCACTCCTGGATTGTGATAGGGATGTCTACTGAGGAGTTCCAGATTGGAGAGGGTGCAGACTGGGCTAAGTGGATTCCTCCCCACCCCCTGTGCATGAATTTCATGCACCAGGTTTCTAGTAATAATGTATTTTGCCACAGAGCTAAGAATCATTTCTTTAAAAAATTAGTTTGTAAAAGAATAGCTGTTTCCAGATTATACATGTGAAAGGTAAGACTTCATATTTCAGGGATACAGATACATAGATATTTAGTCTAAATGAAAATACTAGTATAGGTCTTAAGGTTACACAGTTATATTTGAACTGGGAGGCAAACCCATATTTTATGGAAGAATTCTGTACATATTGTCTCATTCTAACTAATTATAGGCAAAGAAAACATGGGCTGCATAGTTCATAAAGAGTTCATAGTTCATAACACTTAAGAAGTCTATCAGAAACAGCACTTGTTGGAAGAATATTAGGCAGCCTGGAATCAAAGGGAAAACTAGAGAAACAAGCTTGGGAATTTTGTAGAAATTAAGAGATTTGAACCAGTTAAAAGCATATCTTAGAAATGTTTTAGAACCTGGCGAGAACACCGTGGTTGGAATATAATTTGCCATTATCCTGCTTAGGGTAACTTCAAATTATAAGTATGGGCTCAGTGCATCCAATTGGCATAGATGGATCTGGAAATAGACTTTCTTTGTGAATCCTACAGCTTCTATACAAACTTTGATTGTGATTGTGTTTTACTTATTCTAACATCAGTATTCCAATTAGTTATTGTGATTTCCCAGTTCTTATGCTTTCTTATAGTGATTAAATCAGTCTGTTATTGACACAGGGGTAGGAGACTAATGACAATGGAACCCGAGACAGGGATTAAAGTGCTGACTGACACTTTATTTGGGGAGAACTTGGAGAGTCTAAGTCCAAGGACGTAAGGTGAAGGAAAAATATAAGGTGGGAAAAGCTGTGAATGCAATGATATATTACCTTGAAAGGCAATTTATTTCCCTGGCTTCCTCTTTTCTTCTCTTCCCACTAGTTGAGGTTCACTCTATGGAAAAGTAACTAACACATAGTTCCAGATTGTGCCATCTAGCCCTTAGCTCCTTCTCAAGAAGCCAGACCATGTGGCATTCCATCCGTGTCTTGAAGTGGAAGAGCAGCTAACATAGTTAGAACCAAGGCTGAGCAAGTCCCTAACTTCACCTTAGACTCCAGCGTGGTGGCTGGGCAAGGATACTATCGATGATGAGAACAGAGCAATAAAAGAGACAGGCAGCTCCTTCAGAGGGGAAAAAACATAAGAGAAGCTGAAAGGATATACAAGGTTGTTTCCAGGTTTTGGAAATCAGGAAACAGACATAGGTCTTGACTAAAGAGTGGCAGAGATGGCATTACAAATTAGTGAGGAAAGGATGGCTCTGTATAATAAATTATGTCAGGCCAGTTGGCTAACCATTAGGAGTGATAAAATTAAAATGAATCCCTACATTATATCATACCACATAACTTTGGATCAAAGACTTGTTAAATGTGAAAGCAAAAACTCGTGGAATAAAAATAAATACAGGAGTGCCTTTTTGACTTCTGTGTAGGAGACAGTTTCTAAAACAAGACCCAAATAGCACAGACCATAAAGGGAGAAGAGTGATAAATTTGGCTATCTAAATGTTTAGAAACAAACAAACAAAAACATTAGTGACCCTAAGCAAAATGAAAAGACCAGCCCTAGACTGTGAGAAGATATTTAAAATGCATGAAACCAGTAAAAAGTAAATATTTATAATGCTAAAAACAAAACTGGTACAAATCAATAGGGAAAATATAAATAACCACTTTGAAAAAAATTTTTAGTCTAATTTTGTGACTAAAATAATCCCATGACCAATAATCATGAAAGGCTGCATTTACACCGAGACCAGTTTGGCTCAGTGGATAAAGCGTCGGCTGCAGACTGAAAGGTCCCAGTTTCAATTCCGGTCAAGGGCATGTACCTTGGTTGCGGGCACATCCCCCGTGGGGGGCGTGCAGGAGGCGGCTGATCGATGTCTCTCTCTCTCATTGATGTTTCTAACTATCTATCCCTCTCTCTTCCTCTCTGTAAAAAAACAATAAAATATATATTTTTTTAAAAAGCTGCATTTAAATAGTGTTAGAAGTGCAAATTAAAAGATACTATTGCATACACACTAGTTGACAAGAATGATAAAGTGCTGATAAAGATGCAGAGAAATAGGAACTTATATGTAGAGAAACTCAAAATCCATGTGTTTAAATGCTCTTTAGATTATTAAATTCCTAGAGAGGCAGAGAAATGTCTGTCCCTAAAATTTCACTGTCCCACCAATCTTAGCTCTTCTCTATTGGGTTCTACTTTAAGCTTCATCCTGAGTGTTTGGCCTTTGTTGCCCAGTGTCACTTTTGCTACCATCACTGTAGGTTGTTTCTTACACTTACATGGTTTTCTGTTGGTATCTCTCATAGACCTAAAACTGCAATAAATAGTTAATTGGAATTTTATACATGACTAGAGGCCCAGTATATGAAATTCGTGCACTGGGTGTGGAGGTAAGGGTTCCCTCAGCCCAGCCTGCACCCTCTCCAATCCAGGACCCCTCAAGGATGTCTGATTGCTGGTTTAGGCCCGATCCCCCCTGCCAGCCTGATCACTCCTAACTGCCTCTACCCGCAGACCTGATTGTCCCCAACTGCCTACTCCCCTGCCCTGCCGACCTGGTTGTCCCCAACTGCTCCCCCCTCCCCCCGTCAGCCTGGTCACTCCACACAATCTGCTGTTTGGTCATTTGGTCGCCCCTCACTAATCCCCCTGCCGGCCTGGTTGCCCCACGCAGCCTGCTGCTCAGTCATTTGGTCTTTCTGCCTTTGTAGATCTGTTTTTTATGGACATTTAAATGTAAAATGAGCCATGTAATATATGACAATTAGTGACTGCATTCTTTCACTTAATACAGTAGTATCTCCTTATCCACTGTTACATTTTCCACAGTTTCAGTTACCTGAGGTCAACTGCAGTCCAAAAATATTAAATGAAAAATTCCAGACATAAACAATTCATAAATTTTAAATTGTATGACATTCTGAGGGGCATGATGAAATCTCTCACTGTCCTGCTCTGTTCCTTTGGAATGTGACTCAACATTTTCATGCTGTACACCTGCCCCTCAAATTGGTAGCTTTTATAGCTACCTCGGTTATCAGATGACTGTTGGAGTATCAAAATGCTTGTGTTCAAGTTACCCTTACTAGTATTTTACTTAATGGCCCCAAAGCACAAGAATAATGATGCTAGCAATTCATATATGCCAATGAGAACCCATCAAGTGCTCAATAAAGCATCAAGATTTAAAAAAAATCATATACCAAGATTACAGAGGTCTGAGGTAAAAATGAATCTTCTGCCCTAGCCAGTTTGGCTCAGTGGATAGAGCGTCGGCCTGCGGACAGAAGGGTCCAGGGTTTGATTCCGGTCAAGTGCACATGCCCAGGTTGCTGGCTCAATCCCCAGTAGAGGCATGCAGCAGGCAGCCAATCAGTGATTCACATCATTGATGTTTCTATCTCTCTCTCCTTCTCCCTTCCTCTTTGAAATCAATAAAAAATGTATATTTTAAAAAAAATGAATGAATCTTCTATTCGTGAAATTGTAAAAAGTAAAAAGAAGGCCGTGCTAGTTTTGGTGGCCCACCTCATACTGCAAAAGTGACAGCGACAGTGTGTAATGAGTGCTTAGTTAAGATGGGAAAGGCATTAAATTAAATATGTGTATGTAAGACATGAACAGAAAACATGTTCCTGCCGGGCCCTGCCAGCATGGCTCAGTGGTTGAGTGTTGACTATGAATCAGGTCAGGAGATCACGGTTTCATTCCATTAGGCATATGCCCAATTGCGGACTCAATCCCCAGTAGGGGGCATGCAGGAGGCAGCCCATCATTGATGTTTCTCTCTCTTCTCTCTCTCCCTTTTCCTTCCTCTCTGAAATCAATAAAAATATTTTTTATAAAAATAAAATGGGAAACATGTTCTGAATGATGCAATGCATTGAGCCTTGAGAAGACTCCAGCAAGAAGTCCCCGAAATTCATATAACTTGCTATTACAGCATATTGTTATAATTGCTTTATTTTATTTTTAGTTGTTGTTGTTAATCTCTTACTGTGTCTATAAATTAAACTTTATCATAGGTAGTAAATATAGGGAAAAAAACATAGTCTAGATTTGCTATTCTCGGTTTCCAGCATCTACTGGGGTCTTGGAACTTAATCCCTGTGGATAGTGATATACTACTGTGTAATGTTTTCCACATCAGCAGCATGTATCAGTACTTCACTTCTTTTTATTGCTGAACTAGTGGCCCGGTGCACAAAATTTGTGCACATTAGAAGGGGATTAATTAGAGGAAATAATTTAATATTGCTATTTGCCCTTTCTCTATAATAGAAGTGTCAGAGATGAAAGAAAATTAGTAAAATGTATATGAAAACCTTCCTCCAGTCAGAGTGTGGGGCACACAACGGGACCCAGAGTCAAGTCCCTGCCCACCCACATGCACCTCAAAACCACGTGAGATCCAGACCTGACCAGTCCCACCCTTGTCAGGCCCCGCTGGGCAGGGGACGTAGCCTCAGGTCCCCTGGCCTGGTGCCAGGACTGGTGTCAGGGTGGGGGGCATACCTTGAGGTCCCCTGTCAAGCCCCCCAGGGTGTGAGGCATGGCCTGAGGTCCCTCGTCAAGCCCCGCCGTGTGAGGGGGGCACAGCCTCAGGTCCAGCAACAAGCCCTGTTAGGCAGGGGGCGTGGCCTGAGTTCCCCGGACCCAGCACTGGGGGTGCATCCTGAGGTCCCCTGTCAAGCCCTGCTGTGTGGGGAGCACGGCGCTGGGCCGGGGGAGTAGCCTGAGGTCCCCTAGTCCAGCACCAGGACAGGAAGCACATCTTGAGGTCTCCCTTCAAGCCCCGCCAGGTGTGGGGTGTGGCCTTGGGTCCTCTGGCCTGGCTCCCTCCCCTTCCTCCCCCCCGCCCCGATTTTCTCTCAATACATAAGAAATGATTCTATTAAGTTTGTGATAGAATGTTTTTTTAATTGTTGATTTCCTTTTCAAACAGGCTAAAGAAATTTTAACCAAGGAATCAAATGTGCAAGAAGTCCGTTGTCCTGTCACTGTGTGTGGAGATGTGCATGGTCAGTTCCATGATCTTATGGAACTCTTTAGAATTGGAGGGAAATCACCAGATACAAACTATCTGTTCATGGGCGACTATGTAGACAGAGGTTATTATTCAGTGGAGACTGTGACTCTTCTTGTGGCATTAAAGGTATGATTAATGAAGTTTAATTTTTTGTCAAACTTTAAGCCAGCAAAAGGCAAAAATATCATCAGTATTGCATGTCGTCTGTTCTGTTTAATGATCCATTCAGTTTATAACCCCTTAAATAATAGTTGATTTTACATCTTTTAAAAGAGAGATGAGACTACACTAGACCCCTCCTGCCTACTTCTGGTATATCGTTCTCTTGGGAAATCCATAGGTGAAGTCTTAGAATCATTTTTTTACTTAGTCACTTATCCCTCATGTTTAGTCGGTATCTTTATCACTTCACACTCTAATTATTGCAATAGTAACTAATATTTCTGCCTCGAAGATCTGACCCTTCCAAATTTTCCTTGCCCTTGTATATGCTGCCAGATTAAATCTCTCTTATTTAACAGTTTCGTCACTTGGAAATTCTTTAGTGATTCCGTGTTGCCTATACACTCAAGCTCAAACTCCTTGCCTGGCCCTCTATAGTATATCTTGAATTTTCCTGCCAGTAATTGGTAGCATAAACATTTTGTGTCAGATCAAATAATTTCAGTGTTCAGCCTGTCTCCATTTATTTCCTTATCTAGTTTCTTCACAAGATTATTCTGATTTCTTACCCCTTCCATCAAGACTCAACTCAAATTCTTCTTCCATGAAGTCTTCAACCATTTTAACCATATTCCTTTACGCTAAATTACATGAAACATATTGTCCCATCCTTATTTATGTTACATAGCAATTTATTGCCTTGTGTTATTCATTCACATACCTCTTTAGTGAGATTTTGAGGAGCAGAAGTCATGTATTATACTTATGGCAAACTCACCTAACTTCAGCACTGAGTTTAATGATGAATGCTTAGAAAATATGTATGAATGGAAGTATGTATCTGCAGCTTTTGGTTGATTTGTAGAATCCGATGCTTTTCGTAACTTATCAGATATATTCCTAACTAGTATGCTATAAGGTACGTCTCTATATTTTGTTATGGAAAGACTTTTAATACATTTGAAATCTTGCCTAGATTTGGTAAAGGCCTGTTTTTGTTGGCAAATACAATCTTCTAGTGGGAAATGGAAGTTGGAAAGGGGAGAGAAGTTGTCTATAAAGGAGTTTGTCTCGGGTCCAAATGGCTGCTCTTTATTATCCATTTAGCAGTAAGAAGTCACATTGTTCTGGGAAGATTTAGAAAACTAATGATAGTTTGAAAATGAAGATATTTAAGACAAAATCAGATACACGTTTATTATAGTAATATAGGTATCAGTTAATAAGAATTCCAATGAGGGTGATATAAAAAGTAATGAAGAAGAACACATATCTGAAATATTTCACCATAATTTAATCAATAGGACCTGGTTATGAATGAGAACATTTTTTACTCTGAAAAGGATTTAACATTTAATTTGCTAGCAGATAAAAGAGCCATTTAAAGAAGTAGGTCAGAGGTTAATATATTTAACAGGACACTAGTAAAAATATGATTTGTACCATGGGTTTTTTTGTTTGTTTGCTTTTTCTCTAGGTGCGGTATCCAGAACGCATTACAATATTGAGAGGAAACCACGAAAGCCGACAAATTACCCAAGTGTATGGCTTTTATGATGAGTGCCTGCGAAAGTATGGAAATGCCAATGTTTGGAAATATTTTACAGATCTGTTTGATTATCTTCCACTTACAGCTTTAGTAGATGGACAGGTGTGTATGTGTGTGCTTACATGGTGGGGGCTGGTAGAGGGTTGGGATGGGATAAAAGTAAGGAAAGATTTTCTCCTAGTTAATTAGGGTCTAGATTTATATAGTGTGTTTTTTCATCTCCTTGGCTTTTTCTGCCTCTTTCTCTTGTGCTCAAGATTTCAGAATAGGGATTTGGATGAGTAACATGTACATGTTCATGTTGTCAAATATGTGTTTAAATCTTTTGACCAGATAATATTTATTGTTTAAAACTCAGTCCACTTGTCATGGCTCAGTGCTTGAACATCGACCGACCTATGAGCCAAGGAGTCACAGTTCGATTTCCAGTTAGGGCACATGCCCAGGTTGCGGGTTCAATCCCCAGTAGGAGGTGTGCGGGAGGCAGCCAGTCAGTGATTCTCTCATTATTGATGTTTCTCTTTTTCCCTTTCCTTTCCTCTTTGGAAAAAAACCTCATTATTAAAAACTCATTTATTAAGGAGTAAAATAAAGTAGCATTAATTCGATAAAGAAACTTATGCAGACTATACTTATCAAAACCTCAGAACGCATCTCATCAAAATCAGGAGAAAAATGCCCTCTAAAGGTTGAATTATTATTCTCTCTGATTCCAAAACGCCTATTCATAAGAATAGGTGTTTTACTCCCCCCCCCCAAAAAAAAAAAATTTCTGCTAACTTGTATTATTTGATTTTGTTTTGGAAATTTTAGCCAATTCACTGAGCAATAAAAAGAATTAAAAGGTATAAACATTAAAGAAGAAAAGAAAAAAAATATTTTTGCAAACATGATTATGCACTCAGGAAAGTCAAAGAAAACTGAAAATTATTGAAACCAATAACAGGAATTTGTAGGGTCTTCATTATAAGAGAAGAAAATTTTACATATCAGCAACCAATAGAAAATGCAATGATGGGTCATATAATGTTGGAATTATAAAGAAAAAAGACAAAAAATATATTTAAATGTTAACAGCCCTCTCATGTTTTTGTTTCATTTTTCATTGTATCCTATAAATTCTCCATAGTGAATATTTTAAAATATTATTTTGAAAAGAGTTATTAGAATTGACATTTGTAATTGTTTACTTTCCATTAATTTTTAGCAATTAATAAATTCATTTTCTTTATAAATTCATAAACAGATTTTCTGCCTCCATGGTGGCCTCTCTCCATCCATTGATACACTGGATCATATAAGGGCCCTGGATCGTTTACAAGAAGTTCCACATGAGGTAAACTTACTTTAAGTTAAAAGAAAAAGGAACATAACTACATTGCAATAAAGCTTAATTAGTTAAATATGAGTGCTAATAATTTATAATATGTACCTAATTTTTTTGGCCAGGGCCCAATGTGTGATCTGTTATGGTCAGATCCAGATGATCGTGGTGGATGGGGCATTTCACCACGTGGTGCTGGCTATACGTTTGGACAAGACATTTCTGAAACATTCAATCATGCCAATGGTCTCACACTGGTTTCTCGCGCTCACCAACTTGTAATGGAGGTATGTCCTTTTCCTACAGGATGGCGATCTTTGTTTCTGACAAATACATATGTTTGTAATAGTAGAAACATTCCTCACCATTATCTAAGTGAGAGGAGGGAAAACTTGGCCTGCTTTAACAAGTGAAAGTATTAGTTTGCTAGAACAAAATTGTAACTCATTTTGAAGTCAAATATGAGTATGAGTCCTCAAATATGAGTATTTTAATATTTGCTTTATTATTCAGTTTCTTTCTTTTGACTGTTCTAATGTCAATTGCAGACATGATGCTGATTTGCCCCGCAAATTTCCATGTATATTTATAAAAATAAGGACTTTGTCTTACATAAGCACAGTATACTTGTCACAGTCAATAAATTTACATTGATCTAATACTTTTATCTAACCTAAACACTTTATTCAAATTTTAATTATCTCACTAATGGTCTATAGTTGAGTATGTATACCAAAATCTAATTCAGGATGATGCTGTATTCAGATTTTCTTTGTTTTGTATAATCCTGACATTTTTTAAAAGTACAAGCAATTTTATTTTGTGTAAGTAGTTTTCACTTGTGATTTAACTGATGCTTCCTTACAGTTATAGATTCAGGATATGCATTTTGGTGGGTATGCCACATACTAATGTGTCCTTTTCAGTGTATCATACAGGGGTCATGAAATTTACCCCACTTCTGGTGGTTTTAACTTGGATCACTTAGTTAAGGTGATGCCTGCCAGATTTCTCTAATTTGTAAATACTAAAGGAATATAAATAGAATATGATACTTCAAAACCAGTAGGAGTGACTTCAAAATGTAAGAGAAAACTTCACAAACATAATAAAGCAAGAGGAGGAGTGAGAGTATAATAAAGAACCTCAATTCTTATGCTGAGGATACGTCTAATTATATCAGTAATCATAAACAATGTTAAGTGGATGAAAACTTTTGTTAGAATAGGAGACTCAAATTGAATAATCAAAATTCGGCTATTCCTTGGGATTTATAAAAATATAATGATTAGAAGTATATTGGTATATTCATATATCTATTAGATAATTGTCCAGTATACACCTAATCAGAATTGGCTCTAAGAAAAAAAAAGTATAACTAGAAATAAAATCAGGTTATTAGAGAAAACTGGCCCAGTTCTCTAGAAAGAAATAATTCTGAATTTGTAATTACCTAATAATAGAGTTAAAATATATAAAGCAAAAATTGGCACAATTTACAAGGAAAAGTTTAAGAAATCTTCTATATGGTGGGAGAAATTGAGTACACATCACAGCCAAGATTGCAAGCGTTGTTTAAGCCAGAACAGTGCATTTACTAAGCTACATCTATAATAATAAAAGGGTAGTATGCTAATTAAACTGGACGTCCTTCCTGAGGAAGCGGGGCAGGAGGGAAGCCAGCCCAGGTCCTAGGTGCCTGTGTGGCAGGAGGAGGGTAGCAGCCCTGGTTCTGGGTGCTGCAGGTGGCCAGAGCAGGATGCTGGAGGGAAGCCGGTGTGGCAGCCGGGGGAAGAAAGGCCTACTCTTGCACAAATTTTCATGCATCGGGCCTCTAGTGTAATAATAAAACCCTGTACTCAACAGCTGCGTATTCGTGCAGGTGCACAATATTAATGAAGGATACTATATAAAGTAACTTTGAAGACTGCATTGCCACAGAAAATACTTGTAATTTCTAAGTTTAACCTTCTCTGTGTTGAGATTATAATTGTATAGTGAAATACTGATTTTTTTTTTTTTTTAATGCAGGGATACAATTGGTGTCATGATCGGAACGTGGTTACCATTTTCAGTGCACCCAATTACTGTTACCGTTGTGGGAACCAGGCTGCTATCATGGAATTAGATGACACTTTAAAATATTCCTTGTAAGTTATTTTAAATTTTAATTGTATATGATCACTTTTAGGAGGAAAATGTTACAGGGTTCCTGCTTCTGGAATAATGAAGATAGCAAACTATCTCCCCAATAAAAACAACTAGTTAGTTAGAGAACAGTATTTTAAATTTTTGGAAGCTGTTCTGAGTATGTAGAGCAGATAGAGAAATACTTGCCCTAGAAAATCTAAATCTGGGGAATAGCCAGAGTTTGTGGAATTGGAGCCATGACTCTTTCCCTAGTCCTGGCTCACGTGTATGGAAACTGCGCTGGGCGCTCTGCTCTTCGTGGATGTGGACAAAAAGATGGGGGCTTTTTCCCTTCCCTATCTCCCAGTTTTAGGGATACGGTTTCACCCCTAGGGGGCATATTCCAGTATATCACACTACCCCAGGCCTGGGTTTCAGATGCTCTGTTCTGGAAGGGTACAGTCAAGCAGGCTGAGATTCACTTCCCCTCAATAGCTCTTCGGGTGGAAATTTACTCTCGGCATGCATGGCAGACAGTGTTCTTTCCTAGTTCCTGCTCATAGAATAGGAGTGTCAGTAGAAAGTAGGTGAAAGGTGATCACCAGGTGCAAACTTCTAGTTACAAAGTAAGTAAGTTATGAGGATGTGTAGTACACACCACAGTGACTAGTTAATACTGTACTATATATTTAAAAGTTGCTAGGAAAATAGATCTTCAAAGTTCTCGTCACAAGAAAAAAACCTTGTAACTGTGTGATGATGGATTTTAACTAAACATATTGTGATCATTTTATAGTATGTACATTTATTGAGACATTATGTGTATAATATATGCCAGTTATATTTCAACTTTAAAAATAAGTATGAAGATGCTGGTATGCACACTAGCTTCAGCAAAACACACACACACACACTAATGGGGGGGGGGCAGGGGAGGAACAGCTCCAAAGCAGCTGCATAGAAGTTCTGTTCAAGGTGAGAGGTGGCTCAAAAAGTTCCTCAGCTCTGCCTGAGAGAACTAATAGCATCAAGCAAAATGGGGAAGCAAGGAGAAAAATAACAGAAGAAAAGTGAATAGAGGTTCAGAAATGTAGGACACCTTTAAGCACACCAATATAAGTGTATGAGCGCTCTAGAAGGAGAGGAGATAGAAAAGGGGACAGAAAGAATATTTGAAGAAATCATGGCTGAAAGCGTCTCATATTTGATGATAAGCATTAATTTGCATACCCAAGAAGCTCAGCTAAGTCTAATTTGGATAAATTTAAAGAAATCCATAACATACATGTCATAGTTAAAATGCTAAAAGTCTGAAAGAAAAAATGTTGAAAGCTGTAAGAAAAAAATGACTTACAAAAGGGAACCTAATGAGATAATCAACTGATATCTTATCAGAAAGGCAATGGGACAATATATTCATCCAAAGTGCTGAAAATAAAAAACTTAGCCAAGAATCTTACATCCAGCAAAATTTCAAAATGAATGCAAAAGAAAAATGTTCCCAAATAAGCACAATTGAGAAAATTCAATGCTAGCAGATCTGCCAAGAGTGTCTATTTCAAGCTGAAGGCAAATGACATCAGAAAGTAAATCAAATGTCTGCACTTGCACACAGTGGCAATTGTAAAAAACAGTATGATTGCAAATTTCTTAACTGATAACCAGTTGCAGCCAAAACCGATTTGGCTCAGTGGATAGAGCGTCAGCCTGCGGACTGAAGGGTCCCGGGTTCAATTCCTGTCAAGGGCATGTACTTGGTTGCAGGCATGTCCCCAGGGAGTGGCATGCAGGAGGCAGCTGATCGATGTCTCTCTCTCATCGATGTTTCTGACTTTCTATCCCTCTTCCTTCCTCTCTGTAAAAAATCAATAATATATATTAAAAAAAAAACACCAGTTGCATTATACAATATGGATACATCCTGTAAAGTATAGTTGAACTCACAGGAAATGTAATATATACAATTAGTATATTTGATAGTAACAGTACAAAGAAGTGTCACTACATGGTAACTTGAATCTTAAGGAAGAACATGAAGAAAATAAAATGAGGTTAATATAACAAAATCTATAAATGTATGCTGTAACATGGGGGTTTATAACATGTATAGATATAATATCTCTATAACATCAGTAGCAATAAAAGGGAGGAGAATGGAAAGGAGTTACATAGGAATGAACTACAATTAAGTTAGTATAAATCTGAAGTATTTTTATGTTAAATTGTATTGTAAACTCTAGAGCAACTACTAATAAAATAATTTAAGAAAAGTAATTGTAGTCCAGCCAGTGTGGTTCAGTTGGTTGAGCATCATCCATGTACCAAAAGGTCACTGGTTTGATTCCCAAGTACGAGGCATGTAAGAGACAAGCCAATCAATGATTCTCCCACTTTTTTTTAATATATAATTTATTGTTTTTTACAGAGAGGAAGGGAAAGGGGGAGAGAGTTAGAAACATTAATGAGAGGGAAACATCAATCAACTGCCTCCTGCACACACCCTATTGGGGATGTGCCCACAACCAAGGTACATGCCCTTGACCAGAATCGAACCTAGGACCCTTGAGTCCACAGGCCAACCTCTATCTATTGAACCAAACCAGTTAAGGGCTCAATGATTCTCTCTTATTGATATTTCTCTCTCTCCTTCATTCCTCTCTCTATAAAATCAAAACAAAAAAATGAAAAATAGTTGTAAAGTTATTAAAGAAATTTAAGTGGTATACTAAAAAAATAGTTTTAATAGAAAAGCAGTTAAAGCAAGAACCAAAAACACACATTTTTTAAATAGGTACAAATTCAGTCATATCAATAATATTAAATGTGAACAATTTAAACAATGCAATCAGAAGGCAGAGATTATCAGGCCATTGTTTTTTTAAGATAGTTTTGTGATGTGTACAGGAAATATAATTTACATTCAGAAATACAGTACAATTTACTTCAACAAGTAGGTTAGAAGTAAATGGTAGAAAAAAATATACCATGCAGATAGCAACCACAAGAACACTGTAGTGCAGTGGTCAGCAAATTGTGGCTCGCGAACTACATGTGGCCCGTAAGCCATGGTTTGCCTCTTTGTTGACTATTGAGTTTGCCGACCACTGCTGTAGTGGATATACTAATGTCAGACAAAATAGATTTCAAAACAAAAATTATTATTAGACATGAAGAAGGACATTGCATAATGATAAAAGAATCACACCACCAGGAAGATATATCAACTATAAACATGCGCTCAACAGCAGAGTCCTAGAATATATTGAGTAAAACTAACAGAATCGATGGAAGACCTAGACAGTTCACCAGTCATTGGAGACTCTGTTATACGACTTTCAATAATAAAACTAGGAAGAAGATGGACAGGATATAGACTTGAGAAACACTATAAATTAACCATACCTAATATCTACAAAACACTCCCATCAACAAACAACAGCAGAGTACAGTCTCCTGAAATGCATATGGAACATTCTCCAAGATTTACTGTATGCAGTAAATCAAGCCTCAATTTAAGAAAACTAGAATCATACGAACTACCTTCTCCAAACACAATGGAATGAAATTTGAAATCAATAACAAAAGGAAAACTTGGAAATTTATAAATATGTGGAAGTTAACACTCCTAAATAACCAAGTGGGTCAAAGAAGAAATCACAAGAGAAATTAGAAAAATTTGAGATGAATGAAAATGAAAACAGATTGTACTAAACTTAGGGTATACAGTGAAAACAGTGTTTATAAGAAAATTTATAGCTGTAAATCAAAAATCAAGAAAAATCTCAAATCAAAAATCTAACTTTACACATTAAGGATCTGGAAAAAGAAAAGCAAATTAAACTCAGTGCAAGGAAAGTTTAGTGTGAAAATAAAATGAAGTACTATGAAAAAAAAATCAACTAAATCAAAAGTTCATTATTTTCAACAAAAATATTGATTATTTTTAACAAAAAACTGGACTAGCTAAGAAAAGAGTGAAGATGCATTACCAAAGTTAACTTACTAAAATAAAAGGCATTACAAGGGAATACAGTGAATAACTGTATAACAATACAATTAGGTAACTTGAATGAAATGTAAAAATTTCTAGAAACTACCAGAACTGACTCAGTTAGAAATAGAGTATTTGAATAGGCTTGTAACAAGTAAAGAAATTAAAATTCATAATTTTAATACTTCCTACAAATAAAAGCCCAGGTCCCATTGGCTTCTTTGGGGAGCTACCAAATATTTAAAAAGGAATTAACACCAGTCCACAAAACCTTCAAAAATCAGAAGAGAGGCACTACTTCCCAACTCATTCTTTGAGGCCTATGTAATCCTAATACCAAATACCAAAACCAAGGACATTTTAAGGAAACTATAGATGAATACTGTTAATGCATTTAGATATAAGTATGTGCAAACAGATATCAGCAAACTGAATGCAGCAGTGTATAAAAAGGATTACACATCATGGCCAAGTGGAATTTATCCCAGGAATGCAAAGTTGGTCCAAAACATGAAAATTAATGAGATAAACTATATGAATAGAATAAATAATAAAAAACACATGATCATCTCAGTAAAGCCAAAACCCAGCACCCATCCTATCTAATAAGTAATAAAAAGTAATATGCAAATTGACCACACCTCTGCTATACCCACAAGCCACACTCACCAGCCAGTCAGGAGTGAGTATGCAAATTAACCCAACCAAGATGGCTGTGGCCATGGAGCAAGCAGGAGGCTTAGGTTTCCCCAGTAATGGAGGAAGCCAAGCTTTCCGCACACTGCAGCGGGCCCACACCTCTACTCAAGCCTACACAGTTTCAATTATAGAAGATAAATAAATCCCAACAAAAATGGTAACAGACACGGAGCTGGATAGAGCAGGAGGCTTGAGTTGCCCTCATCGATGGAGGAAGCCAAGCTATTCTGCACACCCTGGCTGGCCTAGGCCTCCACTCAAGGCAAAAAAGTTTTAATTATGGAAGATAAATAAATACCAGATACCAGGGCCTCTCCTTGGGTCACTGGGGGTATGGCCAGCCTGGAAAACACCACAGGCTCCTTGCCCAGGCCACTCAACATGTCAAGGAACCCCCACCCTGATCCAGGACACCCTTTAGGGCAAACCAACTGGCCCCCGCCCGTGCACCTGGCCTCTATCCTATCTAATAAAATAGTAATATGCAAATTGGCCATCACTCTACCACACAAGATTGCTGCCCCCATATGGACACAGGATGGCCAGCAGGGAAAGGCAGTCGGGAGGGACCAGACCTGCAAGGGAGGGAAGTTGGGGGCGACTGGGCCTGCAGGAAAGGGCAGTTGGGAGGGACCCAGGCCTGCAGGGGAGGGCAGTTAGGGGTGACCAGGCCTGTGGGGAGGGCAGTTAGGGGCAAACAGGCTGGCAGGGGAGTGGTTAGGGGGTGATCAGGCTGGTAGGCAGAAGCAGTTAGGGGCAATCAAGAAGGCAGGAAAGTGAGCAGTTGGGAACCAGCAGTCCTGTATTCTTAGAGAGGGATGTCTGACTATCCATTTAGGCCTGATCCTACCGGAATCAGACCTAAACAAGCAGTTAGACATCCTGTGAGGGTTCCCAGATCGGAGAGGGTGCAGGCTGGGCGAGGAACACACACACACCCATACACGAATTTCTTGCCCCGGGCCTCTAGTCATATATAAAAGACTAAGCGACCAGCTGATAGTTATGATGCGCAATGACAACCACGGGGCATACACTCAACACAGCAGCTGCCGAGCAACAGCAACTTTGTAGAGTGCCCTCTCACACTCTGGAACCCCTCGGGATGTCCGACTGCAGGTTTTGGCCCAGTCCCCACAGGCCACGCCCAGGGATCCCACCTGTACACATGAACTGGGCCTCTAATTCATATTAAAAATAACCAATTAGATAAGGGAACTTTCTCATCCTGATAAAGGGCATCTACAAAAAAAACACGTAATATCATTTTTTTAAATACATTTTTTAATTGATTTCAGAGAGGAAGGGACAGGGAGAGATAGAAACATCAATGATGAGAGAGCATCATTGATCATCTGCCTCCTGCATGCCCCTACTGTGAATTGAGCCTGCAACACAGGAATATGCCCTGACCTAAAATCATACCGTGACCTCCTGGTTCATAGGTAAACACTCAACCACTGAGCCATGCTGGCTGACTCACATTATTCTTAATAGTAAAAGGCTAAATACTTCTCCCAAAGTCTAGCATAAAACAAGCAAGTCTGCTCTTGGCACTTCCATTAACTGATGATAATACTGTAAACGTTTTATGCCAGGTACTGCATTGGACATTTCATCTGCTTAAATTTTCACCATAGCTCTGTGAGGTAGTTTCATGGAGAACACCAGCAGTGACTTGTCCATTCCGGTCATAATATTGATTTGTTTGTTTACAAATTCAAATCCTTTAACTATTGGGTTTTTGTTTTTGCCATTTATAGCCTTCAATTTGACCCAGCACCTCGTCGTGGAGAGCCTCACGTCACCCGGCGCACCCCAGACTACTTCCTATAAATCCCTCCTGGAAAACCTGCCTTTGTATGTGGAAGTATCCTGGCTTTTTAAATATATATATATATATATATATATATATATATATATATATATATATTTAGAAACACACACACACACAAGCAACAGTAATCTAAGTGTATCTGTAACAAATTGGGATCTATCTTGGCATTAAACTATATCATGGACCAAAATGTGCCATACTAATGACGAGCATTTAGCACAATGATGAGCATTGACTGAAATTTAGTACAGTTCTGGATCAGTTGGTCTTAACAGTTTGCCTGCTGTATTTGTAGTAACCATTTTCCTCTGGACTGTTCAAGCAAAAAACTTAACTAACCCCTTTATCTCCTTTTGCACTTATTTGGAAATTTTAGTTATAGTGTTTAACTGGCATGGATTAATAGAGTTGAAGTCTTATTTCTAAGAAAAATTCACAAGCTAACTTCCACTTAATCCATTACCCTTTATTTTATTGAAATGTATAATTAACTGAAAAAAAGATTCTTTTTGGGAATATGTTGTCATAACATTGAAAGAGATTTCTCCTTCATTTAAACTGAATTACTGTTTTATGTTGGTCTGCATATTTCTGTATATTTGTCATGACATTGCTTGCATCCTATTTGGTGTACTGAGCAAATAAACTTCATTTTAAACAAAATGATTGATTTATGGTGGTATACTTGAAAGTTTTATTTTGAAATTGATGTAAAATTCTGTAGTGAACAATTGTGTTGAGGCAATTTAAATTAATGTTCTTCGTATAGGGCTTATTTTCATAAGAAAAAAATCAAATAGTACTGGATATCTTTTAGACCATAAAAAACTTTTTTTCTAAACATTTCATTAGGTAATTTGTGTTAACGTCTTCATATGAATTGTATGCTAAAACTGCAGGATATTATATAGCTAGGAAGAATATTTTCTTTTTCTCTGACTTAAGAGAAAGGGGAAAATGAGAAACTTCGATGTGTAAGAGATTTCAATTGGTTGCCTCCTGCACACCCCCCAATGGGACTAAACCTGTAACTCAGGCACATGCCTCAACTGGGAATTCACTGAAAATGGATCATTTAGACCTAAACATAAAACCTATTACAAGCTTTTACAAGAAAACACCGACCCCTTTGAGACCTTGGATTAAGCAAAGGTTTCTTAACCCACATAGTGCTCTTTATGTCTTTGTATAGATTCCTATTTCCTCCTGGTTTAATTTTTCTTCTGTCTTAAAGACTTGTTTAATTAGGCCTGTGTAACCCTAATACAAGTCTGCTGGTGATGAGTTTCTTCAACTTTTGTATGTCTTAAAAATGTCTCGTGTTCTTTTTTGAAGGATATTTTTGCAATAGAAGTCTATTGTTACTCGGAGACTCGGAGCCCATAGACCTCAAACTGTGCTAATGATGGACTGACTGCTGCTACTTTGTGTTTAGGACAGCGGGTGGAGATGCTAGGTTTTCCTGTGTGCCTGCTGTGCCCTCAGCTTTCCGTTGGCCCTGCCTACCTGTATCAGAGAGAGGGCCTTCTTCCTGCCCTTACACTTCCCCTGTTGTGGACTGTGATTGTTTCTCCCCAGTAATAGCAAACATCTGTTTTCTGAACCTGCTCCTCCACCACCAGTGGAGAATAGTTGCTTCTACCCAGCCCCAGCAGCACTGTTTGCCTAGGTCCTGAGGGAGGAGGATGGATTTTGCTTTTACTGCTTCTCTAGAAACGCATTTACCAATGTCCTGTGACCATAGTATTTGGTGCACTGCCCCCTGTGGGTTAGAAAGTTTTGTAGAGAAGTATCCCAACAAGCTAGTTGAGCTTGTCCCTCCATAGCCACCAATCACCTCCTTGTTTGCATCGAGGTGGTTTTGTCTTCTTGTTATCTGCTCTGCTCTCGCTCCTCCTGAACACCAGCTGACGCCCGGTGGAGAAGAGCTCTCAGGTGAGTGGGAACTCTGTGTCTGAGGCCCGCAGCCAGGGCTGTGCTGTCACTGTCTTGAATTCTTCATTTTTTAAAATATATTTTTGTTGATTTCAGAGAGGAAGGGAGAGAGAGCTAGAAACATCAATATTGGGAGAATCATTGATTGGCTGCCACCTGCATACCCTCCACTGGGGATCAAGCCCCCAATTTGGGCATGTGTCCTGACTGGGAATTGAACCCTGACCTGGTACAGAGGTCAATGTTCAATCACTGAGCCATGCATGAATTCGTTTTTGAGTAATGTGTCCTGCCTGCATTTTCATTTTGTACTAAGGCCCACATGTTAAGTAGCCAGTCTTGTTGCAAAGTGATGTAGTAGCCCATGCTTGGCCGTTAAAAATGTTAAAATCTAATTTCCTCAACTGTGTATGGAGCAGCCACCTCTCTCCCATTCCCTGCCAAGGCGAGACTTGTGTCTCTCCCTGGAGTGCTTTGTCCTCTGAGTTTGCCTGATTGCCTTGCAGCCCCATGGCCTAAGGGCTCAAAAATATTAAGATTTTGTATGTCATTCAGCTGTTTCTTGTTATGGTGGGAGGAACATTCTTTGCAGCTTTCTACCTGGTACATCCTAAGAAAAAGCCCAAACCTGCTGCACATTTAGAACTTGATATTTTTAGGACCTCAGTTTCAGTGAACTGAACAATTAATTAATTAAGGCTAACCCCTCCCCCTTTTAAAGGGGAATATTATTGTTTTTTTACAGTTTCCTTCAGAAAAAGATGGCTTTATGCTGTTTATTTTCTCCTCAAAATATCGCTTCGTACTGCTGTCATTATAAGAACTACCTAAAATGACATGTTTTGACAACAGGCAGCTATTGCATTATTAAACTCACTCCCACATCACTCCCGGACAGGGAGTTTACAAAGTGAAGCATGAACAGAGATGAAGAGTAATAAAAACGGGAAATTCTCTAAGGATATGTGGCTTGTGTGTTAGAGGTATATAGGTTATATAGTGCACTCCTGAGCATTTTGACTGATTTTAAATACTCAGAATGTTCTTTAGTGTACTGGAGATGGAGGTCTTCAACATTTTTCAATTTTGCTTTTCCACTGAAGTATATTATTTTAAAAACAACAAACAAGCTAAGTGGAAATAGGATTCAGGTTTGTTTTCCCCAGGGCTTTTTAAAAAAAATCTAAAACTAGTGCTCCCTTCAACAGCACTTATACTAAAACTGGGACGGCACAGAGATCAGCATAGCCCCTGTGCAAGGATGATATGCAAATTTGTGAAGTGTTCCATATTTTTAAAAAGAACCTGAAGCTATCACTTGACAGATTTACAAATCTCCTTTTTTATCTTAAGCCTGTTAGCTTTAAACATTTTATCATGAAAAATTATTTTAAAAATAGAAGAGTATAAGGGACCCCAATATACCTTTTCCTTAGTTGAATGTTTATTCATCTACTAGAGGCCCGATGCATGAAATTTGTGCAAGAGTAGGCCTTCCCCCAGCTGCCAGCAGCAGCCCTGGCTTCGTCCAGAAGGATGTCTGGTCTAATTAGCATATTACACTTTTATTATTATAGATTAACTCCAATACTGTTCCCCCCTCCAATTAATATGAAGCATATTCTAGTAGATACCTTTTGAAAGGATCCTTTCTCCCTCTTCTCCCCACTTCTTCCCTCCCTCTCTCCTAGCCACAGTACCATCATCACACTTAGATTTTTTATTAGTAGTTTTTCCAACTCATTGCAAGAGGACCTCAGTATAAAAGAATAGTATTATTAACCAAGAACCTAAAGATTTAAAGCACGTGTAGTTTCCCTAAATTCAAAGGAAGAATTAGGTTTTGTAATCAAGGAAACAATTGACCATCTATTTTTAGCCTTTTAGTTGTAATTGCAACTGATAACGTTTTTTCTATTTGGTAATAAAAAATGTACTGCCACACAAAGAAGTAGCCTTAATCCAGTGGTTCTCAACCTTTCTAATGCTGCGACCCTTTAATACAGTTCCTCATGTTGTGGTGACCCCCAACCATAAAATTATTTTTGTTGCTACTTCATAACTGTAATTTTGCAACTGTTATGAATTGTATCTGTGTTTTCCAATGGTCTTAGGCAACCCCTGTGAAAGTGTTGTTCAACCCCCAAAGGTGTTGCGACCCACAAGTTGAGAACCGCTGCCTCTTAATCACTTGTGTGCAAAATTGGAAAGGGGAGAGGGGAAGAACCTTCATTCCACAGATTTTAGGAACTATTTGTTAGTTACTGAAATTTTGGCTTTTTAAAAAGATGATTTGTTAATAATTACTTTCTGTAGTCAGTGTCCTTAGAAGTGGATGTGAATGGACAAATGTAGCATGAAGGACAAATGAAAATAGATGCTGTGAAAGTCTGTGATCAGAACAGATAAGTATGAAAATGTTTCTCCTCTTTCTTTTGCATTTCTATTTGCATGTAAGTCATATATATATATGAAGGTTCTTTTTGTAAATATATATTTTATTGATTTTTTTAGGGAGAGGGATAGTTAGAAACATGGATGAGAGGAAATATTGATCAGTTGCCTCCTGCATGCCCCCTTCTGGGGATGTGCCCGCAACCAAGGTACATGCTCTTGACTGGAATCAAACCTGGGACCCTTCAGTCCTAAGGCTGACGCTCTAGCCACTGAGCCAAACAGTTAAGGCTGCATGTGAGTCTTATTTCAAAGAATAATGGAAGATTACCGGATCTTAAAGGAATCCTGACTAAGCTATTAACAGCTAGAGAAAACAAAGAACCTACCCAGAAAAGTAAAGGTCATTTCTAAGGACATCTTTCCATTGTTGGGAAGGGAAATAACATATATCTTGTAATGTTATTTATTGCCACATAACAAATTTCCCCAAACATTTTAGCTTAAACAACAATTATTACTTCCCTGTTTCTGTGGGTCTTAGGAATCCAGGAACAGCTTAGCGGGGTGTGTGACTCAAGGTCTCTTTTTTTTTTTTATCTTTCAAGTTTTTATTTAAGGGCACGGATTCAGGATGGATTTTAGATCTTGTTGAAAGCAGCCACGTCCATGGACTGTACATAGTCCTCAAAAGCAGTGATCCGCTCCTCCAGCATGTCTGTTCCAACTTTATCGTCTTCCACTACACACTGTATTTGAAGCTTTTTAATTCCATACCCCACTGGAACCAATTTAGAAGAGCCCCACACCAAGCCATCTGCTTGAATGCTCCTGACACATTCCTCTAATTTTGCCATATCTGTCTCATCATCCCAAGGTTTCACATCTAATAAGATGGAAGACTTGGCAACAAGTGCAGGTTTTTTGGCTTTCTTTGATTCGTACTGTGCAAGGCGTTCTTCTCTTAGCCTCTTTGCTTCTTCGCTTTCCTCCTCGTCGTCAGACCCAAAGAGGTCAATGTCATCGTCGTCGTCTTTACTGTCCGCGGCTCCGCTTCCTGTGGTGTCTTCCACATTAGCAGGCCCATACTTGCCCAAAGCTTTCTTCACTCCGGGCAGGCTGGCCTTCTCCTTCTCGTAGGACTTGATGTGGTTGTACCAACGGAGGGCATGGCACAGGTCGGCGGGCGGGGGGCCGGACACCGCCTCAAACACGGCCACGTCTGCTTGGGACGGCACGTACCCCTCGATGTAGCTCTTGTCCGCCAGGTAGTTGTTGAGCACCTGGAGGCCCGAGGGGCTCCGGAGGTCCCCAAAGCCCATGGCGCCGGCGGGCCCGGGGGCTGGGCGGCAGCGGAGGAGAGCGGGACGCGCTAAGCGAGCGCTAAGAGGGGGTGGGAAAAAGCGACTCAAGGTCTCTTAATCAGTGTTGGCCAGGCCTGTAGTCTCTGGATATGATTGGGGCAGAAGGATTAATCCCAAGCTCACTATTGGTAGGAGGCTTCAGTTTCTTGCACGTGGTCCTCTCCACTGGGAAGCTAATAACATGGTCTCCATCAGAATAAATGATGAGACACAGGAGCAATACAAGTGGTAACGCTTTATAATCTAAGAAAGCTGTATCATTACAACAGGTTCTTTAATAACATCCTTTCATTCAAAGTCGTTTCATGACAACTTTTTTTTTCAAGATGAGAAAAAATCTGCTTCCCAGCCAGGGCCACCGTTTTGTGGAGTTGGCATGTTCTCATGTCTGGGTGAGTGTGGATGTCCTGTCTGGGATTGGGTCCCCTGCTCCCTGAGCTGCTGGGATAGGCAGCCAGCCATGAGCTTGAGTTGAAATAAGCAGATTGAAAACTAATTCTTGTTTTTATTTCTTTCTTGAACATACCTATAGTTCATATTTATTTCATTTTATATAATAAAAGAGTAATATTCAAATCAATTGAACAGCAGAACGACCAGTTGTTATGAGGTGCACTGATCACCAGGGGGCAGACGCTCAAAACAGGAGCTGCCCCCTGGTGGTCAGTGCACTACCACAGGGGGTGGTGCACTGGTCAGCCAGAAACCCAAAAGCTGGGCTCATGGCTGGCAAACGCAGCAGAGGTGGCTGGAGCCTCTCCCGTCCCCAAGGCAATCCGACATCCCCTAAGGGCTCCTGGACTGCAAGTGGGCACAGGCCAGGCTGAGGGACCCCTCCCAAATGCACGAATTTCATGCACTGGGTCTCTAGTGTTCAATATTAGAAATGTTTTGGGTCTTTGTTTACAGGTTGGGTGATATTTTTGTGACTAGGAATATACTATAGGAATTTAACTTGTTTATAATAAGTAGCTTATGATAAAATTGGTTTTGATAAGCAGCCATGTGGCACTTAATGTCAAGGATACATTCTGAGAAATGCATCATTAGGCAGTTTTGTCTTTGTGTGAGCATCATAGAGTTTACTTACCCACACCTAGATGGTATATGGTCTACTACATACCTAGGCTATTGTAGTCTGTTGCCTCCAGCCTGCAAACCCACACAGCCTGTTACTGTACTGAATCCTGTAGGACATACATACAGTAAAAATGTAGCATGAAGGATAAAAAATGGCACAATCTGGTATATAAAGCACTTACAATGAATGGAGCTTACAGAACTGGAAGCTGCTCTGATGAGTCCGAGAGTGAGTGGTGAGGGAATGTGAAAGCTTAGGACATCACTGTATGCTATAGACTTTACAAACACTGTACACTTAGGCTATAATAAATTTAAAAACTTTTCAATAGTATTAGTTTATAATAACATTTTTATTTTTAAGCTTTTTAGTTTTTTAACTCTTTTGTAGTAACACTTAAAAACATACATTGCTCAGCTGTACAAAAATATTTTCTTTATATCCTTATACATCTGATTGCACAGGTTGTTTATTACCAGCATCACCACAAATATATGGGTAACATACTGAGTGAGGACATTATGATGGCTATTATGTCACTGTGATGGGAATTTTCCAGCTCTATTATAGTTTTGTAGGACCGTGTATAAGCAGTTCATACATGCAGTCCATCATTGACTGAAACATTATGCTACCCATGACTGTACTCCATTTCTTTTAAAGTCCCAGTTCCCAAGAACCTATTGATTGTTAAGTGAGGACTTCTGTACTTGTGGGTAATTCTGTTGGTTATACTGATCAGCACTGGTATATTGTGGGAGGGAACAACACAGAAGTGTGACTACCAGGACATTGGGGTGGTTGGGGGCCATCTTGGAAGCTGATTCCCACAGCCTGTCCTCTAGCACCTAGTGCCTCCCTCCCACCCAATGCACACAGAAGTCTACACCCATTAGCTCCAAGTCCAGAATTTTGTCATCAAAATCAGGTCCAGGGGCAGATGAGACTGGACGTGTGTAGTTCTTAGTACAGCTCTCACAAACACTTCCTCCTGATCTGTAAGCCTATGAACCAAAGACACGTATTGCCCCTCTGCAAACCCAAGACACAGTGGTGGGACAGACAGGATGACTCTGGTTAGAAAGACTGAAAATGAAGGGCACAGAGAAGTTATTGCCCATGAGGCAGTTCTGAAGCCCAGGTAGGCAAGTATTAGAAATCCCTTAACTAGAACCCAGTCCTACTCCCGGCCAGGAAATTCCACTCCAGTAGAGTGGAGGCCTCGGTTTCACTTCTTTTGCATGACAGGTGGCGGGTTTACAGCATAGCCATTTTCCTCAGCTGGCTTCCTGCCAGTTGAACTTTGGAGGTCCAAAGGCCTCTTTAATTTTTACGTCTCTGTCTCTGTTCAAGTTACTGCTGATAGGTGACTGGATAAATAAGATGTGGAACATGTATACAGTGAAATTGTACTCAGGCATTAAAAAAAGAATGAAAACTTACCACTTGTGACAACATGGACGGACCTAGAAGGTATTATGCTAAGTGAACTAAGTCAGACAGAGAAAGACAAATACCATGTGATTTTATTTGTATGTGGAATCTAAAAAAATATACAAAACAGGAACAAATTCATGGAAAAAAGAATAAACTGAGGGTTGCCAGAATGGGAGAAGGGTTGGGGGTGAGAAAAAGGTGAAGGGATTAGGAAGTACAAATTGGTGGTTACAAAATAGTCATGAGGATGTAAAGTTCAGCTTAAGGAATATAGTCAGTAATATTGTAATAACTACATATGGGGTCAGGAGTATTAAACTTATAAGGGAGATTGCTTCTTGAGTTATATATCTAATCACATGCCTACTCACTAAGCTATACATCTGAAACTAATATAATATTGAATAACTGTAGTTGAAAAAATTTAAAGATCTGCAAATGATCAAAGGTGATACCTAATCATAAAATTCACTATATGTAAAAAGCACTCCTTTCCTAACTTTTTATGTCCATATATTCCCACTAGAGGCCTGCTGCATGAAAATTCATGCACTTGATTGGCAGGGGGGGTGGTCCCTCAACCTGGCCTGCCCCCTCTCACTGTCTGGGAGCCCTCAGGGGCGGGAGGTGACCTGGTGATCAGGTGAAGGTAATGCCCCATCATACCTCTGTGCTTCCACTGCTGGCACTGCAAGCCTCAGCTGGCCCTGGTTACCTGATCCTTGGGTGGCCCTGGGCAGCTGGACAGCTGACATCTGAGGCTTGCCTGCACCTCAGGCGTCAGCTGGGCAGTCATCATTCAAGACTTGCCTATACTTCAGGCTGGCCGTGGGAGGCTGAGGGGACTGGGGGACTCCGGAGGCAAAGCAAGCGCACGGAGTGACCACATACCTGCCACCCTGGACGGAGCTGAGGGGAATGGGCTCTGCCATCTTTGAGAGTGTAGCAGTCAATTAGCATATCCCCTCCTTATTGGCTGTGGGTGCCGCCCTCTTTAAGGGTAGGGCAGTCAATTAGCCTATTCCCTCCTTATTGGCTGTGGGCACCACCATCTTTGCAATGGTGTGAGGTTCAATTAGCATATTCCCTCTTTATTAGATAGGATGGATATTAACACTAAAGTGTTTACTGCCTTGAGCTCAATCAAGGTATGGCATGATTTTAATGTGAATCCTTTGTTGTCTGGTAAGGTCACAACATAACTGGTTTCGTGTAGAACGGGTATTCTTCTTTCTAGGTGCATGGCTCCTTTTCCTCCACATTGAGTATAGTATCCACAGTTATTCCCAAGTCCTGCAGTGAACAGTCTCCCTCAACTTCCAGAGGTATTCTGGGAAAGGAAGTAGAAAGGCTGTAGAGGGATGTATGGTACCCAATTTTCATCATCCAGTCAAGTAAAACCTAAAAGATAAGAAAAGTAGTTAATTCTGTACACTCTCGTGTCCCTCAGAGTCATCATGATATTTTACAACTCGTTCATTGTTAAAACATGCCCACAGGAATAATGAAACATTTATACCTTTCAAAGGGACTTTCTGGAGTATAAAAAAAAAAGTAGCATATCCTGGATTCTGAGATGTAGATAACCTTTAATACATTTTGTTTAAGGCCCAGGGACTACTGGTACCCACAGTCAGCAGAGGCATTTAACAAACAGCAAGGTCCCAATCACAGTGAAGGAAAGATCTTATCTAATAATAGACAAACATGTAAATTGACTGTACCTCCACTACAACCACTAGCCAATCAGAAGTGATATGCAAATTAACCCAACAAAGATGGTTAATTTGCATACATAGGCGCTGAGTGACTGGGGGCGGGCAATGCAGGCATTCCGCCCCACCCCTAGTCTCTCAGGGTCTCTGGGCAGCACGGAATACGGGGCTGGAGCAGAAAGAGGTGGCTCTGGGGCTGGGCTGGAGTGGAAAGGCGGGGCCGGTAGCCAGGGAAAGGAAGGCCCACTCTCGCACGAATCTTCGTGCATCCGGCTTTTAGTTACTCAATAAAAAGATTGAGAAAAAGCAAGGGGAAAAAAAGAATGAAAAAATAAAAAGACTGAGAACAAAAGATGAGCATTGGGGGGAAAAATGATTTGAATCATAATCTTAGCCACATCAAAATCAAGCAGGAACTAATGGATAATGGGAAGAAAGTTAATACCGCCTGCTTTGAAAGCATCTTACCCACCAAACAACAAAAAATAAATAGAAAAATGGAAAACTGAAAAAAATTTGCAGCAATCACTGTTCAAAAGTACCCAGCAGGCCTAATTACCTAAGTTTCTGAAACATAGTATACATAGATGCTGTTTATCCTCAACATGGACTACATGTAAGTGATGGGAGTACCAGGTAACAGGTAAAACCTCTCCCACTGCATGAGAATAAACTTGTCAAATTCAATAAAAATATTTCTCAAAACACGAATTTCCTCACCTGTGAACTGCAAGACTTAAGAAACCTTCTCCTCAGGACACTCCCACTTGGACACCGGAGAGCTACAGTAACTACCTGAGGGATAAAAATGTTCTGATAAGAATTCCAATCCACTGCTCTCTGCAATTCCAAACGATAACATCTGTGATTATAAAAACTCAGATTTTGCAGGAATTAGCTCTGAGAGAGCAGACCAACATAGAGGTCCATATAAAACTCACTACACAGAAATAATGCTGAAATTGAAAAACATCTTCCTGTGGATTGAGGAGAGCCTTCCAGAGAGGACACCCGAGATGAAACAATCTGCCCAGATGACATCCAGACTGCAATTGGGCTTCAAAAGTGAGCTACCCAACCAGGAAGGTGCAGTGCCAGCTCAGTCTGCAGACAAGAGAAACACTGGATTGACGGGAACGGAAAGTTCCCAAGTTCTCTCTCCTGCTGTGGGCTGTGCACCAGGCCTAGGCCATCCAAGCACAGGAGACAAGCCAGGAGCTGGTCCGGTTGCTGAGAGCTCGGAGAACTATGGTGGGAGCAGTCCTGCTTTATCTGCATCATGTACTGAGCTTTCCCTTTGATAAAACTGTCAGGAAAACAGCGATAAGGAGCTTACAAACTGCTAAAGGACATTCTCAAAAGAAAAGATGATGAATTGGTCATTTCTTCTGATGTTCATTATTTAACTGTCAGGAAACCCTTCCTTACAGTCTGAAGTTATGTGAGTATCACAGTATATAGAAATGGTAGTGTTTTATACATAAATATATTTTTAATTGATTTTAGAAATGAAGGAAGAGGGAGAGAGATAGAAACATCAATGATGAAAGAGAATCATTAATTGGCTTCCTACTGCACACCCTCCACTGGGGGTTCAAGCCCACAACCTGGACATATGTCCTTGACAAGAATCAAATCCAGTCCAAAGGCTGATGCTCTATCCACTGGGCCAAACCAGCTAGGGTGAAATGGTGGTTTTATAATAGTACCTACCCCTTGAGGAAAGCCATATCAGAAAATATTTCCATTCAAGTAGGTATGGTATTTGACTCACATCCAAGAAGTCAGTGCAGCCGAAACCGGTTTGGCTCAGTGGATAGATCGTCAGCCTTCGGACTAAAAGGTCCCAGATTCAATTCTGGTCAAGGGCATGTATCTTGCTTGTAGGCACATCCCCAGTAGGGGGTGTACAGAAGGCAGCTGATCAATGATTCTCTCATCATTGATTTTTCTATTCCTCTCCCTCTCCCCTTCCTATCTCTGAAATCAAAAAAAGCATATTTATTTAAAGTCATCCAGGGAAATAAGACTTAACAGCTTATGACTGATTGGTAGGGAATTAAGAATTTTTGCACTGACTTTTTTTTTTAATATATTTTATTGGTTTTTTCACAGAGAGGAAGGGAGAGGGATAGAGAGTCAGAAACATTGATGAGAGAGACATCGATCAGCCACCTCCTGCATGCCCCCTACTGGGGATGTACCCGCAACCAAGATACATGCCCTTGACCGGAATCGAATCTGGGACCTTTCAGTCCGCAGGCTCTATCCACTGAGTTAAACCGGTTTCGGCTGCACTAACTTCTTAAAAGTCTATAAGCAGTAGCAAATGTACTGATAGAAAATGCCTTTCCCAATGACGATTCTGGTAGAATCAAAATATTCTAATACTTAGCTTTTCTTGATTTGTGTGGAGTAAAATACATTGTAAAAGTATCAAGCAGTATCAACTAACTATACATTAGTGGCATTCTTAATATTCTTAATAAAACTTTATTATAAAAGTTGCTTATACCAATTAAAACAATATATAGTGTATATATTTTACATGTGATTCTCAGGTAACAATTATTTACTATAATTTTGTTGTTGACTTTATTAACCAAAAACAGAACAAAGGGGACCAAACCTCAGAGAAGGGAGAAGGAAGAGGGACAGTATTGCTTAGAGAGTGAATGAGGGGGGAGTACTGGCTACAGCCAGAGGCCTAAGTTCTCCCAGCAGGTTCCTCAGAAACTCCTCCTGTCTGTGGCTTCAGCCTCGAGTAGGGAGATGGGATGAGTTATTTACTCCATTACTCTGACATAAACTTTAATGAGTGTAACAAAACATCTCCTAACAAGTACTAGAAAAGAGTAAAGAAAACCAAATAGAATGACTATAAAGAACTCTCCACAAGAAGAAAGCAACATCAACTGCCTCTGTGGTGGAGGTTCCTCAACCTTTTTAGGGACAGAAGATCTGAGACTGGGGAGAAAAGCACTGTCCTTTTACATATAACCACAAAAAGGTATAATTTAAAGGGATTCACCGAGACCGGTTTGGCTCAGTGGATAGAGCGTCAGCCTGTGGACTGCAAGGTCCCGGGTTCGATTCCGGTCGGGGGCATGTATGTTGGTTGCGGGCACATCCCCATTAGGGGGTGTGCTGGAGGCAGCAGATCGAAGTCTCTCTCTCATCAATGTTTCTAACTCTCTATCCCTCTCCCTTCCTCTCTGTAAAAAATCACCATGCACCTTTGGTGACAAACTGCTGTTGTGGAAAAGAATTTTGTGTGTTTTAAAGCCAGAGTAAATTCATCAAAGGCGTTCCCTGTCAAACATGAGCTATGTTTAAATACTCCTGTATTATAAATTGTTGTCATGGATACCAACCCAGAGCTTGACAAGAAGTGAGAATGTGTGTCAGGACAGACATATCATAGGCATGAATTTATCACGTATAACGGGGAAGAATTAGGAATGTGTGTATGTGTGTTTAAAAAAACAACATTGTGTTTCTCCTGCATTACACATTATCTCTATTTTTGTAGGACTTTTAGATTCTCCTCTGACATCCAAAGTACTAAACTTAAATGTTACAAATGTGTTGACAAAAATGAGACATTCCCAATGGCTTTCTTGACTGTTGCAAAAATGATTTTCAGTCAGTCTGTCACTGAGCTCTAGTAATGGAAAACCACTAAGGCTCTCCTTTGCCTACATGACTTAATGGCTTTAAAGATATGTGCTCCAGAGCATTGGAGATGTGTCTAAAATTAAGCTGGGCAATGGCCGAACAGCAGCTTAGATTATAACAAAGCACGTGGGCAGAAAGTAGCTCAATGCAGAGTGGGATTCAGTCTGACCCTGCCTCCCAAACAGCAAACCATCCTTCCATTCAAATATCTAAAAAGTAGCTACATTCTTTGCTTTCTCTTTTTTAAAGGGAAAATTGCAATTTGAAGTCATCTGCCTATTTTCATCTTTTAATAAAAGAACTCATTTGCTGACTTTAAGTTCTGGAAAAGCCCTTATAGATATATATTTCTTCCCCCAACTGAATTTATTGGGGTGACATTGGTTATAAAATTATATAGGTTTCAGGTGTACAATTCTATAGAAAAGCCATGTATTCTAATTCTGCCTAAGCTCTAAAAATACACTCAGTAGACATCAGGCTTCTAAAACGACAGGAGAGGGGGTGGGGATGTTTGATATTACCATATTCAAAACAAGACTAGTTACAGTGCAATCACAAAAACATGTATGCTATCTTCACTTTCAAAACCCAAATTTAGAAAAGATATACTCAAGGTTAAAGGAAATAGAAAATATATTTAATTTTTAAAGAAAGAAAATCTTACTTCTTCAGCTGTTTCAGAGGGTTCTTCAGGTAAATCTAGAACCTAAGGAAAAGTTTAAATATTAGTAATTCTATATAATAAAAGGCTAATATGCAAATCGGCCAAACAGAGGAACAACCAGTCACTATGATGCTCAATGCAGGAGCTGACCCCTAGTGATCAGAATCTGGGCTCCTGGCTGGCAAGCGCTAAGGATGTCTGACTGATGGCTCAGGCCCGCTCCCTATGGGCTCCCAGACTGAAGAGGGCACAGGCCCAGCTGAAGGACCGTCTCCCCCATTCCCCCCTGCATGAATTTCATGCACCAGGCCTCTAGTAGGAATATAAACATTTTGAAGAAAAAATTATCTTAATGAGAAGAGTTACTTTTCAATATAGAGTTTAAATATATTTAAGCTTAATGAAATATTTTCATATTCACTTGTAAGCTTACAATGCAAATGAGAGCTCAATTAAACATTTTTGGGTAAGCAACCTCGTGCTAACAAAAGATCATAAAAATAGGATTTTAAGATGACAGCTACCAATCTGTACACATTTCATTAAGACCCAAAAATAATTTAGGTTCATACATATATACATTTTAAGAGGAGTGCATATTTTTCTTCACTGGCAATTCTACAGGATTAACAACCATTCACTTTGGTTATTTTCATGATTTACTTAATGCTTCCCTGTTTCAGTTAATCTCTTTAAAAACCAGGTGTTCAGACCATTTTCTCTCATTAAAATACTTATTACCAACAATTTCACCCCTAGGTACACATTTTGTTGTTTAATCCGTAGAAATCCACATTTTATAACATTTCATCTAACACTAATTGCATTTATTAAATAAACCATTTGTTTTCCTTTGGTTTCAAAAGCATGTGACAGTTAAAGCAAAGAATCTTAGATTTTTAACTAGTCCATCCAGTTCATTAGATCTTTTGAAATGTAAGAAATAATTCCATGACCTGGAATTATTCTCACCCTCAAGCTCCACTAAGGGATCAGGAAACCTCAGACTGAGAAGCAATACATTAGAAACCACTTTCAAGAATTGCATAGATAACCTATCAGCTTTCCCTAAGAGGCAGTAAAAATAGACTTATTGCCCATCTTTGCTAGCTTCAAATTTAACTTAAGGATGAAAAGTTTGAAAGGGAAGATGGAATAATAAACCTGGGCACTGTTCCAAAGTGAATGGTCACTGACCGGTTCCCTAGAAGTGCTACTGAGGAAAATGACACACTCATGTTAATTGCAGCCACCCCCTAAACATGGCTTAGCCATGTCTTAGCTACCCATAGGGATGTTTCCTTAGTAAACATTATATTTTTTATTTCTACATAACCAAGTTACTTCCTCAAAAAGAACTGAGTATTTTCTAAACCTATTATCATTTCTCATCATAGCTTCCTTCTAAGTTTGGTTCAGAACACTAATATTAAGCAGGGAAAGTGACCCTTACTGAAGGCGATCACTTTGTAAATCAGTGGGAAAACATCTGGATTAAAAAGCCAGTCCTTCTTCCCTCTGTACCACCTCACCCACAGAACAAGGTTCCTGCCATTCCATGAGACAGTGCAATGAGCAGGCAGTAAGTAACCAACCTCCTTCTGCGTGGGCTGTTCAGCAGGTGGTGAAACCTTGGTTGAAGGCTTAGGCAAGTTCCGTCTCCTTGCTGCTTTTCTGTTCGCTGTTTCAAAAGATGTCTGACTGTCATTTTCAACCGCCAAATCTTCATCACCCTAGTCAAAAACAACGGACAATTTCTAAAGAGTTGCTTCCTATCAACTGTATTCACAATGCTTTTTTCTTTTACCCTGATGGCATCCCAGTAGAAAATATAGTTAAGTCACTATAAGATCCAGAAAATTAAAGCCTTATCTCCGAAGAAAGGAAAACATGGAGCTTAACACCTTAACCCTTATCCAGCGCTGGTGGTCAGTCTGATAGATACAAGGCTGAGACAGGCCTTTCCATTTTAATTGACTCCCAAGGTTTTCAGGAGGATGGAAGAAAGAAGATATCCTCTCCTCCTTTCAGTAAAGGAAGCAAGGCAGTACAAGGAATGCTGCCTAAAACGGCTGTGAAAATAGTACATATATGTAAAAATATGTCTCTCAAGCATGTCAAACTCACAGGCAGCCGCTGGCCATGAGTTTGACATGCTTCTGTGTGATGCAAAACTTCCATAGCTGAATGCAGCCTAGTATCTTGTTATATGTACACATGTTTTAGTTCTCAAATTAAAAGTTCCATTTGAATTAATCACTTTAGGAGGCAAAGGATTTTATTCCAGAAATCATAAAGATTATGTTTATTAATATTATGTATTAAAATTTCTTCCTTAGCAAGATAATTCATTTAAGTGTCAAATTCTCGAATGTATTACTTATTAGCTCACTAATAAGTATACATGTCTTTCTTCCATAATCTACTGGCCTTCTAAAAGTTCTCATTATCAGACTAAAATGGCCACATTTTGATGGGCGGCTTTCCCCATTCCTCTATCCTTAGAGAAGCTGTGGAAGGAGCATAGGGAAGGGAAGTCAAGAGATACTGATGCTGAACAATTAACTGACCAAACTTAAGCCACTTCACCGCAAATTTCGGGGCCGGATCAGCTGACAGATACTTTCTTTCAGCTCTACATTCCAATTCTCATGTTCTTTGATAGACCTGAGAGCCTTATGTTATAAATTACACTGAAGGTCCACCCAGTCCAACTCTTTGTTGTCTCCACTAGCCATGGTACTACTAGAACCATGAAGATACAGTGTAAAAGCAAGGGACAGAATGACTAATTCACATTGTGACCATTTCAGAAAAAGACATGGCAGACTAAAATAAGGCTATCAATGTCTAACCAAACTAAACAAAAGGCAAATTCAACTCAGAAGTGAAATCACCATATAGTGCAGGTGCATTTTGCATTAATTTTAATACTCACCCTTAATTGTTCAGTGATATGTTTACCATTATGCAATGAATAAAACCTGATTCTGCTTCATTATAGAAATCCTGTTCACCTTTACTAAGTCATTTTCTTTACAACATGGTAACAGATAAAGTATAAACAAAAAGCAAATAAGTTTTGGGGACATAAATAATGTTACACATAAAATCTATAGCCAGTTATTCTAAAACATAATTCATTTATGAATATCCTTTTTCCTCTGTAAGAAAACAAAATTATAAACTTCCAGTAGCAAATGACAAATTTATATTTGAGTCCAAAGGAAAAAAGAGTCAAAGGTTAATTTGGCTTTGCAAAAGAAGAGCCAAAGTGAATATAATGTGAGCTTAGAGTACCTTGGAGAACTTCCTTGAGGAAAAATATAAATTTCCTCATATGAAACACAGTGATAGAGTCAATAGTTTTCTTCAAGATTACTTATGTCAGAGCCTTTTAAGGCTCTAAATTACATGTTCTTAGGCGCTTAACTGCTCAACACACAAATATGCTGAATATAAATTGATATATAACCACTAATAAAAAAATCCTAAAGATGGCTGTATTAACAGGTTAGTATCATTTGCAATTAAAAAAAAATCAATATATGTAAAACAAAACATAAGTAATAGAATTCAAAATATAAAATGGAATATTTTCTAACCCCAAGTTTATGACCCTGGCTTAACTTCCAGGATTCACCCGTCATTCGATAAAAGCGCTCTTCCAGTTTTTTCAGTTTCATTTCCTGATGAGGTTTTAGAACATTCTCTACGTATTTGCTGGCCTGTTCAAAAAAGTAAACTAGGTGTTATTATTATATATTAACATTCCTAAGATTTTGCATTGTCTATAAAGTTGTCACTAAGAACCAACTTAGAAGTTGTTTTCACATTAACTCAATTTTGCCAAAAAGGCAGCATCTACCACCTTTACATCACTCTCTAAAAATTTGCATTTGTACATAATGCAAATAAAAACTGATGTTCTATACTTTTGCTTGTATGGCAGCCGCCTCTATATCCTTTCATGTATTTTCAATGCAACAAAAACTAAGGGCTTGGGATGCAAAGATTCCTTCTAAGAGCTTAAAGTCAGGACAGTTTATCCAAGACATGAACTCATTTGGGAGAACATTAATTGATAGCTCAATTATGTTAAAGTAGAAACTATTTTTGGACTCCAAATTTCATTACTGATTAAATAAATATTACAATCCCCAAACCACTATAAGTGAGAGCAGATGGAGGAGTGGAAAAAGATAAAACATCTAATTAAAGAAGAAAGATCTCAAATCAGTAAACTTTACATTTAAAAAAACTAGAAATAAAAAACCTAAACATAAAGCTAGAATAAATAAGGAAGCAAACAATGAAGATTATAGAAGAGATAAAAACATACAGAAATCTAGAAAACAATAGAACCAACAAAACCAAAAATGGGTTAGTTGAGAAGATGAGTAAAACTGACAAATCTATAACTTCACTAAGAAAAAAATAACATCAGAAATGACTATGGGGATATTACTACCAACCTTATGAAATAAAAAAGAATATAACAGAATATCAAAATAAATAATAGATAACCAAAATAAAATGGACCAATTCCTAGAAATATACAAATTATCAAAACTGACTCAAAAAGAAACAGGACAGACCTAAGGAGAGATTGAATCAGTAATTACAAACCACCAAAGAAAAACTCAGGACCAGATGGATTGACTGTTTAATCCTATCGAACAGTTAACACTAGCAGCACTATTCACAATAGCCAAATAGAGGAGACAACCTAAATGTGCAGAGAACCAGTTCCAGCATGTAATAATTACAAGAGTTCCATCAAAAGGTTGATGGGACTTGGGCAGCTCAACAAGGATGAGCCATTTTTGTAATTTACCTGTTGGAAAAGGCTAAACAGCACTTCCCCCAAACCTGAATAGGATTGTTAACTGCCAGACAGCTCAGGGCATTTTATTGCCTCTAGTTGGCCAAACACCTGAAACAGCTGTAGGCTATTCCCCAGATTGATGATGCTTCTGTATTCTACCTCTGATACCCTTTGAAGTGTATATTTCCATCTTGCCTTAGGATAAATTGTGTTGAATAAAGGCACGAGTCCTTGGTCAAGGGAAAGTCTTCAATTCCTTTTAGCTGAAGCTCCTATGACCCCCAATACTTTTCAAAAATATCTTTCGTCCTTGGACTCTCTTCTTAATTATCTACGCGCAGCCCCTTTCTCCAGAATGCTGAACCCTTGTAAGGCTGGGAAAAGAACCCCGGCATAAATGTCCATCAGGGAATGAAAGAATAATTCAATTTTAATAGTTCTAGGTAACAGAAAATCACTCAGCCATAAAAATGAATGAAGTTCTGATACATGCTTTATGGATGAACACTGGAAAATATGCTAAGTGAAAAAAGCCAGACACAAAAGGCCATGTTGTACGATTTCATTATATGCAATATCCAGAACAGATAAATACATCCAAACAGAATGCAGATTGGTGGCTGCCAGAGGATGAAAGGAGGAGGAATGAGAAAGTAACTGCTTAATAGGTATGGGTTTTCTTTTCTTTCTTTTTTTATTTTCTTACATTTATCATGCCATGAATTCATGGGTTCCAGCAGCACAGGCCCTTTCCCATTGGTTCTCACAAAGTGTGCTTCTCTGAGTGGAGCAGACTCACACTTCAGATGAACCCAGGTACCTTCCTCTTTGGCTTCCTTCTTTTTCTAATCATTTTCCTTCCCATTTTTCAGGAAGCTATCTTGGCTCTTCGAATGCTTACCATGCTCAATAGGTACATTAATTCTTTTGACAAGAACCTTGACCTTGTTTGTTTACAACAGTGTCCACCACATGGGGGTGACGTACTCTTCCAGAAAACAACAGAACCAACAAAACCAAAAATGGATTAGTTGAAAAGATGGAAACATTTGTGAGGCATTCTGAACAGTGCTCAATCCCTTGATGTCTACAATATTGCCTTTCTTGTAGATTCACGATGTGTTCTGACAAAGGAACCATTACAGGTTTTCTAAAAGGCCTTAAGTTTTGAGAACATACAGCAGATGCCTTTCTTATTTGCTTTGTGTTAGTCATTTTGGTGAATTAAATGGAAGATGGCAGCTCTGGCTGAAAGGTGGCGTTTTCTTTGGAGGCGAAGAAAATGTTTTGGAACTAGATAGAGGTATAGGTTGCACTACATTGTGAGTGTTAATGCCACTGAATTGTACCTTTTTAGAATGGTTAATTTTAAATCATTGAATTTGACCTCAATAATTTAAAAAATCTGAGCACAGACAGCAATAGACCTAAACTTTAAATGCTCCAGATATTTTTGTATTCTTTCTAGATATATTTGCTAAAAAGTATGCTTTACCTTTTCACCCTGTGCCTCTTGTTGTTTTTTTCTTGCCAGTTTTTGCCTTTGCCCATTCTTCTCTTCTTCATCTAAGACATCAAAACATAGAAGTGCTTTTTTTTATTCTCAAATATCAATAAGTTGAATGCTATTTTCTTTGAAAATAATCTGTAGATCTTAAAATTTTTTTAAGACAAGCCTTCAAAAAACATGTATTTTGAAATAATGAAAATGAAATACATGCCAACATTTGAAACTAAGAAATCTGCAAGTAAAATCAGTAAGAAGAGGTCTGCTCTGAAACAAGAATTATGTGTTAGTATTATATGTTATAGTTCTGGTGAGGATGCTTTAAGAATGCTTATGATGAGCTTATGACAGTAGGAAAGATAAAAAGTACGTGGGTAGACTTATTTTTTTATTCATTTGAAGAAAATTTGACAATAACTAGGCCCTCTACACAGGTTCAGCCTTCAGTGATGATTATGTCTCAAAACTATCCACTAAAAATGTAGCAAAATGACTTGCACTCCCAGCAACAAAAAGGTACTATTTAAGGTAAGACACTATCTTATTTAAAAAACATAGAATAATTGACCTGATAGTTTAATATATGCAGCAAATATGCTCCTAATATGAAAATGTGTTTCATACAGACTTGCTTAAAGAAGCTACAGGGAGTTATTTCCATTTTCCAATATAGTAATTTGAAATATAAGAGATCAAATCATTTATCAAAAGAAGAAAAACTGAGGAAGAAACCAAGATGGAGGCATAGGTAAACACCTAAACTGCCTTGCACAACAATTTCAAAATTACAACTAAAAGACAGAACGGACAAATAGAACTATAGGAAAGCTGGCTGAGTGAAAATTCTACAACTAGAAGTAAAGAGAGGGACTCACAAAGACTCAGAGGAGCTATAAAAAGCTGAGGTACTGAGACACGCTCGTGGAGAGGAGAGGCAGAGGAGGGTCTGGCTGGCTTCCTCTAGCGGGAGGGAGACGGAAAATACCATCTGCACTGAACGTCACTTCTGACTGAATTGAACCCCAGGTCAAGGCAAGACTCATATGGGAGAGTCTGGACTGTTGTGAAAAGAAAGGAGTGCAGGGAAACTTACGGGAGCTGCAAAAGACAGAGGTCTGGGGGCAGGCGAAAGTGTGCGTTAAAGTGCTCACACAGAGCGCTGACTGCTGATTGTGCTGCTGGCTTTCTCTAGCGGGAGGAAAACAGAACCTCCCAACAGCACTGAAATCCAGGTCTGACTGCACTGAACCCCAGTTTTGGGCGAGACCCTGGGGATCCAGACTCATACAGGTCCCTAGAGTGCACGGAAACTCAGGGGAGCCGGAAAGGCAGAAATCTGGAGGTAAGTGCGCGTACACACAGAGAGAGCTGCTGCAATTACCCAGAGGCACTGAGACCCAGGGGCTGCCAAGGCTCTCTGCTCAGCCCTGAGGCTCCACCACATCCAAGCCCAGCACAGAAGTTTTCTGGGAGCAGACACAGCTGATCCTCACAACCAATTGGCTTGGAGGTCAATTCCACCATATGATACCAACAACAATCAAGAATTAACTATAACAAGGCTGTACACACAGTCCTCAAAGGGGTGCACCAAGAGTGTCCAACTCAGGTAACTGGGGAGGCGGAGCTACTGGGCCACATAGGACACCTAGCACACAAAGCTACTCTACCAACTCAGGGAAGCAGCAAAATATGCAAGACAAAAGAACAGATCACAAACGAAAGAAATGGAGGAAAACAAATGACTGGATATAGAGTTCAAAACCACGGTTATAAGGTTTTTTAACAATTTCCTAGAAAAGATGGATAAATTTAGTGAGACCCAAGAGGAGATGAAAAAGGACCAACTAGAAATTAAACATACACTGACTGAAATAAAAAAATATTATACAGTGACCTAACAGCAGACTAGAGGAACGCAAGAATCAAGTCAAAGATTTGAAATACAGTGGTACCTCGAGATACGAGTGCCCTAACATATGAGATTTTTGAGATACGAACCGTCAAGCGAGTGATTTTTGCTTTGAAATACGAGCAACATTTGAGATAGGAGTAATCGCATGGATCGGCCGGCTGCACACGACCCACCAGTTTACCGTGACTCGGGCGTCTCATAGTTTCCCACGCCTCAAGGTTACAGAATGAATTAAACTCGTATCTCGAGGTACCACTGTACAAAGAAGCAGAAAACACTCAACTGGGAAAGCAAAAAGAAAAAAGAATCCAAAAATGTGAAGATAGCGTAAGAAGCCTCTAGGACAACTTCAAGCGTAACAATATCAGAATTATGGGGGGGTGGGGGGGTACCATAAGAAGAGAGAGAGCAAGATACTGAAAACCTATTTGAAGAAATAATGACTGAAAACTCCCCCCACCTGGTGAAAGAAATAGACTTACAAGTCCAGGAAGCACACAGAACCCCAAACAAAAGGAATCCAAAGAGGACCACACCAAGACACATCATAATTAAAATACTAAGAGCAAAAGACAAAGAGAGAATATGAAAAACAAAAAGAGAAAAACAGTTAATTGCCTACAAGGGAGCACCCATTCAATTGTCAGCTGATTTCTCAACAGAAACTATGCAGGCCAGAAGTGAGTGGCAAGAAATATTCAAAGTGATGAATAGCAAGAACCTACAACCAAGATTACTCTACCCAGCAAAGCTATCATTCAGAATTGAAGGTCAGATAAAGAGCTTCACAGATAAGAAAAAGCTAAAGGAGGTCATCAGCACCAAACCAGTACTATATGAAATGCTGAAAGGTATTCTTTAAGAAGAGGAAGAAGAAAACGGTAAAGGTAAAAATTATGAACAACAAATACGTATCTATCAACAAATGAATCTAAAAATCAAGTGAAATGAAAATCTGACGAACAGAATAAACTGGTGAATATATTAGAATTAGGAGCATAGAAAGGAAGTGGACTGATAATTCTTAGGGGGATAGGGGTGAGGAGGTTGCAGGGAGAGACTGGACAAAAATCATACACCTATGGATGAGGACAATGGCGGAAAGGTAAGGGCAGAGGGTGGGGTGGGAGCTATGGGGGGAAAAAAGAGGAACAATTGTAATAATCTAAGCAATAAAGATTAAAAGAAGAAGAGGAAAAATTTTCAAAATGTATGTTTAGAAAACATCCACATTGTCTCTTATATGAGGGTTGAAAAGTGTAACTTTCAGGATTATGGTTTCATTCATAGTTAATCTGAAAGGGCTATACATTAAATACTGATCATTTTCCTTTTATATTTGTTTACATTTACATAAACAAGAAAACATAATAATCCAAATTCATTATTGGCAAACTTCTAATAGGCTATAATAACGTAGGTATAAGTTTTAGGATTCATCTGTTCTGAGGCAAACTACAATATTGTTTTAAAGGCTTCTAATACTATCCCAGAAAGATTTTGTATCACCAGGAAAGAATACCTTGAGGCACTTGTGTGTTCCACACTGTAAGCATGACAGACCCTGCTCATCTTTGACTAACTCTCCCATGCCTTGTGCAGGGTGGCCAGATTTTATGAAAATTGCTCACCTTGAGCCAGCATTCAGAGAGGCAGCTGAAGAAGCTTGTATAAGAACTGGGACAATGATAGATAAGTTTACCATAAATGTGGAATTATATAAAAACTAGAGGCTCAGTGCATGAAAATTCATGCACTGGAGGGGGGAGTCCCTCAGCCTGGCCTGTCCCCTCTCCCAGTCCCAGAGACCTCAGGGGCTGGAGGCAACCCAGCAATTAGGGGAAGGCGACGCCCCCATAACACCTCTGCTGCTGCCACTGCCGACAGCACAAGCCTCGGCCAGCCCTGGTTACCTGAGCCTCGGGCTGACCTTGGGTGATTGGGAAGCTGCCATCCGAGGCTCGCCTGCACCTCGGGCTGGCCATGGGCAGCTGGGGGGCTGAGGGACTACAGAGGCAGGTGCAGAGCAGCCGGGCCCATCTGGGGGCGGGCCCAGCCGTGCCACGCACCTGCCACCCAGTGGGGCTGAGGGGATGAAGGGACTGGGAGCCACCATCTTGTGGCTGTGGGTGCCGCTATCTTTGAGCGTGTGGCAATCAATGAGCATATTACCTCCTTATTGGCTGTGGGCGCAGCCATCTTTCTGAGGGTGTGATGGTCAATTAGTACATTCCCTCTTTATTAAAAGATAAGATTCTATTCTGGCATTTTATTTATTCACTTATGTTAGTTAGGTGCTCTTAATTTTAGGAAACTATGCTTATTCTTAGTTTAGTTTAGTTGTTGTTGATTTTTTAACAAGTGAGAATTTGTGAGTATTAGAAGCCTTTGATCAGCTAGTAATTTGTGGAAATCCTATCTAAGGTGCAGGAAGCCTTGAATGGCAGCTGCCCAGCTGACACCTGAGGCACAAGCAAGTCCAAGACGCAGGTAACCAGGGCTGGCTGAGACTTGTGCTGCCAGCAGTGGCAGCAGCAAAGGTGTGATCGGGGTGTCTCCTTCCCCTGATTGCCGCTTGCCTCCCACCCCTGAGGTCTCTGGGACTGTGAGAGGGGGCAAGCCAGACTGAGGGACTCCGCCCACACCAGTGCATGAATTTTCATGAACCAGGCCTCTAGTGAAAAATAACTTAGGATAAAAAGTCTTTATAGATTAATGATAGATATATTTAACATTTGTATAATAGTTATAAGGTATATCTATCAAATAGTAGTTAAGCTGCATAATTTAAAATGAGAATTTTCAATATACAAATCTAAAAGTTATATAGTTTGAATATTTAAAGAAAATATATGATTTCTCATAAAAATGTTAGGATTTATGGTCCATTAAAAATCATTGTAATGTTTACCTTAAAATTACACTCACAAATTAATGGTAAAATGGTTCTTATTGTGCAAAGTTCTAGAATATATAAAGAAAACATTTCATTAGAAAAGTATATATTCCAAGAAACCAGAAACACCAATCAGAAAGGATATATGCACCCCTATGTTCATAGCAGCACAATTCACCAAAGCTAAGATTTGGAAACAGCCTAAGTGCCCATCAGCAGATGAGCGGATTAAAAAACTGTGGTAAATCTACACAATGGAATACCATATATGCTGCGGTAAAAAAGAAGGAACTTTTACCATTCACAACAGCATGGATGGAACTGGAGAGCATTATGCTAAGTGAAATAAGCCAGTTAGAGTAAGATAAATATCACATGATCTCACCCATATGTGGGACATAATGAACAACATAAACTGATGAACAAAAACAGATCCAGAGATAAGGTAACACTGAACAGACTGTCCAACCTCAGAGAGAAGGCAGGGGAGAGTGGTTAGAGATCAGCCAAAGGACTTGTATGCATGCATATTGGTATAACCAATGGACACTGACACTGAGCAATGGGGGCTGGTTCTGGGAGGTGGGAGTAGTGGAAGGGCAGTCAATCAGGGGAAAAAGGAGAGATATATAATATTTTAAACAATAAAAAAAATAAAAAAAGATAGTATTAAAGGGTAAACAATAAACTTACCTTTCAGGTGAACTTGGGAAGGTTTAAATGAGTTAAGCCATGAGGTAGTCACAGAAATAATTAAAGTAAGGAGAGCAAGCAGTAAAAAAATCCGGCCACACAGCAAAATTATATCTTTAATTCCTTATAAAGGAAAAAAATTAAAATTAAAAACAGTTTTCTTGATACTACTACTACTAAGTAATAACACATTAGAAAATTATTTGTCCTAGAAAAATACAGTAAAATTTAAGTTATACAACTGTCTTATGATTTTTCAATACCCTTTAGGCACCAAAATTCATCATGTTTGTCAATACCAAAAAGTTTTCAGAAAACAATTCTAGAACATCTTTTGTCACAGTAATGTAAGTTTAATGCAAGTGACTATCTACATTATAAGTATTAGGACTATCATTAATGCATAAATTCTGGTTTCCCTTCTGCCCAGAGGAGATAAAATTATCCATATATTTAAAAATTAAATGATGGTGATGTTATCATCTTTTCAAATTGTATTTAAAAAGTCATACTCTCTCTCTCTCTCACACACACACACACACACACACCAAGTCATTACCACTGAAACACCAATTTCTTATTTCTCACCATTATATTTTGAAACTGTACTTTCTCTTTTGCATGTGTGTGTGCACTTTATGTCTCAATTTGGCCATTTGTATATAAAATCATATGTGTTTACCTAGAAAAAATACCAGTATTTGGTCATACATATTGTTTTAAGAACCAAGATGAAAAATAAGTCAGCAAAAATGTAACAAGTGCCCAGTTTATATAATATAATTTGCTAAATGTTGAAGGAATGGAGCTATAAAGTTGGGTTACAAATGGTTTCTACCGGCCAGGAATTTTTAGTTTAATTTTGTAAGTCTCAAAAATTACCAGGCAGAGGTACAGAGGAAACATTTTACCAATGTGATGTGGCTAGCAGTTAGTGAATTAACTAAAAATTAAAGAAAGAATTATATATGCAGACAGTTTCCTCAACTGTTATTATTTTTTGAATTACAGTCACTCCACCTTTTGATAGCATTAACTACTGATTCAGGTATTGCTCAATACAACAAGTAAATCTGGGGTAACTGGCCATTACAAAAGTAATTTCATACTAGAGTACTGGTATTTAAAGAAACCACTCTGTTATGGGATTCATGTTCCATAATGTTGCTTTCTGTTCTAACAAGCAAGCAACTTACAAATGTTATATGGGAATAGAAAATAATTAGTTTATATGTACACTTTTCAGGTAAAAAAAGTTAAAAAAAATTTTTTTGTACCTACTTTCAAGAGCCCATGTGCAGATCATTTAAAGGATAACAAGTGTAAGGAACCAGCATTAAAATTTACTTGTACTTAGCTTGAGTACAAGTAAAAATGCATTGGCAATGAAGGCTTTTATACAGTAGAGAAAAACAGGGATCATTTGTCAATGTTCCAAAAACACAGCCCAGTGGAATGAATGAGTTTTGGAATTCTACTCTCCTACACCCGCTCCCTCTCCCCCGCTTTCCTGGAAATTCAATTAGCAGCTCCAGCTAAGAATATCAATATTTTTAAGTATAGTTTCACACATAACTAGCTCTGTAACTGCTACATTGGGATGTATAATGGTAAAAAAAGACTTAAATACTGTGAGTGGATAATCAGAGAACGAATATCAAGGCAGCTGATCAACATTGATGTTTCTCTCCCATCGATGTTTCTCTCTCTCCCCCTCCCTTTCTCTCTAAAAATCACTAAAAATATACTATTTTTTTAAAAAAGTAAACGACCATAATTTCACAACTTGAGAAAAGATTCTAGGAAAAATGTGTTAAGTAAAAATTAAAGGAACTAACCCAAACCGGTTTGGCTCAGTGGATAGAGCGTCAGCCTGTGGACTGAAAGGTCCCAGGTTCGATTCCGGTCAAGGGCATGTGCCTTGGATGTAGGCACATCCCCAGTAGGGGGTGTGCAGGAGGCAGATGATCCACGTTTCTCTCTCATCAATGTTTCTAGCTCTCTATCCCTCTCCCTTCCTCTCTGTAAAAAATCAATAAAATATATTTTTTTAAAAAATTTAAAGGAACTAGGTGATGTTGTCAGGGATCCAGCTGCATTTTCTATAATTTTTGGCCTACCTTTATTCATTTAGAGATTATGACAAGTACTGGGAATACAAAAACAAATTAGATTCGTCTCTGCCCTCAACAGGTGTACAGAAGTGTGGTCAGAGCTGACTGTGTGAACAGATATCCTTCTGCAATCTCAGTAACCACCTTCTCATTGACATGTGACTCAAATATTAGTACAAATAGGAGATTCCCAATAGGCAGAGTAGAGGTGGCCGCTATAGAGATAAAGGAGCAAAGTGAATTCTGTAATAGGTAAGTGTGAATTTAACATAACTATAGGGCATCTCAAAAAAATGTACACACACACTATGAATAATTACAAAGGTGGTGTTTATTAGAATACATTTCATTTCCAAAATTGAGCTATCGGCTTTATAGTGTGTATACATATTTTGGGGACATCTGGATATCTCATTTCGATAAACGTCTTGTTAGATTTCAATACATCTTTTGAGTTGAATCAAGGTTTCTGGAGGGGCTTTGTAAAATTTTTAAAAAGCTTTTTTTTTTTTAACTTTTTAAAATTGATTTTGAAGAGGGAGAAAGGGAGAGAGAAACGTGATTTAGTTGTTCCACTGATTTATGCATTTCTTGGTTGCTTCTTGTACGTGGTCTGACCAGGAACTGAACTCACAACCTTAGTGTATCGTTTTATTTCAAGGAACACTCACGGGTACCTGACTTCTTAGGGGTGGCCGAGGGAGAATGGAAAGACGGGAACTATGAAAGCTGAATTTCGTCAGGGTCTCTGACTTTAGAACCAGGTTGAACGAGGAGACACCTAAACTGGCCCCTTCGAAGTCCCAACATGGACTGATGCTCGCCAGGCCCACCTTGTTCCTTTCTTGATGGCACTACCCACCACTCGGCTTTGTTCCACTCCCACGCAGACCATCCTTGAACCCCCTCCTTTCCCTTTTCCCAAACTACCCATCAACACACCCAGCTGGCTGTACTTTGTAAAGATCCCAAATCTGTGCACATTTCACCAGTGATCACCCTCGCCGTCGTCGGGGCCATCATCACTACCTGCCTGCTTCCAAACCTAAGCTGCCCCACTGCCTCCCCTACAGCTTCCGCCCTGCACGTTCTCACTCCGACTCCAGTGACCTGCTTACCACCTTAGAGCAGCGGTTCTCAACCTGGGGGTTGCGACCCCTTTGGGGGACGAACGGCCCTTTCCCAGGGGTCGCCTAAGACCATCGGAAAATGCAGATATTGACATCACGATGCATCACAGCAGCAAAATGTCATGGCTGGGGGTCACCACCCCATGAGGAACTGTATGCAAGGGCCGCGGCCTTAGGAAGGTTGAGAACCGCTCACTGCCTTAGAGCATCTTACTCCCTGCATCTCCGTTTCCGTTATTAGGGTTGGAAGAGTATGCAGATTAGCCCTAACTTGTTTGGCTCGGTGGACCGAGTATAAGCCTGTGGATTGAAGGGTCACAGGTTCGATTCCGGTCAAAGGCATGTATGCACCTTGGTTGCGGGCACATCCCCAGTGGGGGGCGTGCAGCAGGCAGCTGATCCATGTTTCTCTCTCATCGGTATTTCTAACTCTCTATCCCTCTCCCTTCCTCTCTGTAAAAAAAAATAAAATAAAAAAATCAATAGATATATACCCAGATCAGAGAATGAAAGAGCACTTAGTGTTAGGCTCCTCACAGGTGCTCTAGCAGATGCTCAAGGAGTGCATCTTCAGCCACTCTCCTCCCCCATACTCCCCCCCCCAACCAGCCCCCGGTCTCCTCCCCTCCCCTCCCCTCCACCACGTCACAGTGCTTTGTCTGGAACGTCCCTGCCCCAGGCCTCCGGGGCGGCGGGCCCTGACCCTCCATCCCCCTCCCTCTCTGTAGAGCCCCCAGGAGGCCTGCGCCACATTGCCCTGTGGGTTCCCTTTGGAACATTCTACACAACTGGAAGCAAGTGTCGACGTCTGTCCCTTTGCTTTCGGCGTCGGTTCCCTCCCGCGCGAAAACACGCCAGATCCCGCAGGGACATTTCCTCGCCGAGGGTTCCCCTCCCCGCCCCACCCCCCCGCTCCACGGCCGACTGGCGTGGAGAGAGGCTCGGCGCCGGAAGCGGGACGTGGGCGCGATGCAGCCTGGGAGTCGTAGTCCACGCGGGGGTCCTCGGACGTCACTCTCGCGGGGAAGTTACCCGGTGTGGGCGCGCAGGGGGGAAACAGCGACAACTTACCCAGGTCGGGGATCCCACGCCGCAGCTCCAGACACAAGAGGGGGAGCGCCGAGAGGAGGAAGATGCCCACGACCCCTCGGGCTGCCATGGCGGCGAGAGGCCCTCCCCTTCCGTTTCCGGCCCGCCCCCCGGGGAAGGCGGAGTGGAGGCCTCGCCTAAGAGGGTTGGGTCTGGGGCAGAGTGGTAGAGCCTCGGGCCCTGTCCGTGCGCCGACGGAGGTCAGCCCCTGGTGTGGAGCTCATCGTCCTCGGTCGCTCTGCAGCGGGAGAGAGGCGCGTCACCTCGCCGCGTCACGTGGTGTCCCGGGGAGACCGCCCCGCTGGCCGCCGCCCCGCCGCGCGCCGAGGAGGTCTCGCGAGAGCTGCAACGTGGCGGCTCCCCCTCGCCGTGGGGGCCGAGAGAGCGAGAAAGAGAGAAAAACTCTTAAGAGTAAAATCAGCTGGAAAAGAAAGTGGACGCTGTGGGGAGACCGCCTGGCCCCTTGGCCTTGTGACCCTAACGGGTGATTGTGGGCTCTGGGGGTCGGAGCTGCTAAGCACCTGCCTTTTCTCTCCCGGGTGGGGGGAACCTTCTTCCTGCCGAGGGCCGTTTGGATAGTTAGAACATAATTAGGGGGAGGCATACACATGTATCAGCTTTAAAATCAGCCTGCTATATTTGGTCAAATATTTAACTAACTCACCCTAGTGCCTGCCTTGGCAGGGCCAGACCAAATGGTTTCGTAGGCCGGAGGCTCCCCACCCCTGCAGGGTGGGTTCCTGGCGCATCCTGCGGTCTTTGGGGGCCCTGGGAAGATGATTCAAAAGTGGAGACTGGTGTGGGGGTTGCAGGGAGAGGGCTGGTGGTGGGAGAGGGCAGAGAGAGGATACGTGGTGATTGAAAAAGTGTGAAGTTAAACTGACAAGGGGAGACTAGCACCTGATTCCAGATCCCGGAGACTCCTTGTGCTGCCTGCTGGTCATTTTTGCCCACTGATGTTATTGTTAACTAGAGGCCTGGTGCAGGAAATTGTGCGGGGGTGGAGGGGGGGGTCCTTCAGCCCAGCCTGCTCCCTCTCCAATCTGGGACCCCTGCTGGCTCCCAACTGCTCACCTGCCTGCCTTCCGGATTGCCCCTAACTGCTTCGGCCTGCCAACCTGATCACCCCCTAACTGTCCCCCCAGCCCCCATGGGCTTGGCCACCCACCCCCCTAACTGCCCTCCCCTGCAGACCTGGTCACCCCTAACTGCCCTCCTCTGCAAGCTTGATCACCCCCAACTTACCTCCCTTGCAGGCCTGGTCCTTCCCAACTGCCCTCCCCTGCTGGCCTGATTGCCCACAACTGCCCTCCCCTGCTGGCCATCTTGTGGTGGCCATCTTGTGTCCACATGGGGGCAGGATCTTTTGACCGCAGGGGGCAGTCATCTTGTGTGTTGGAGGTACGGTCAATTTGCATGTTACTCTTTTATTAGATAGGATGACTTGACCTCACAGTTATATGACCTCATTGCCATCGCATGGCTCACCTCTGGCGTTTCTGCTGACCTGCAACTCAGTTAAGCTATGGAGGTCCTCAAGACTTAAGATTTCATGCTTTGAAATTTCGTTTTCTGATCCATGAATCTTCCCATCTCACTCTTCAATGCAATTCAGCCCACATTTATTGAGCCCCACAATATGCCTGATACTGTAAAACTCATAGGTATTCAAATATGTATGTTACTGAATTTGTCCTCACAAACTCAGTTTGGTGGGAAAGACAGACCTGTAAACAGATAAATGCAATACAGTGCCTAAGTGCTCTGATAGGGATACTCCAAGGCCTGCCCGAAAGCTTTCCTAAAAGAAATCGTGGCAAAATTGTGTAGAGAGCGGTTACAGGGTTAAGCCTTGGACTGACCTGCTGGCAAGGCTGCAAGCAAGTCCCAGCTTAGAGGGCACAGCATAATTAAGCTTGATCTTGTGACTGCTGCCTAGATCTTTCCTGGATAGCTAATAGGCTGTGGGAGGTGCAGCAAGTGCTGCCAAAACAAGTGAAACTTAACAGAACGTTGTAAATTACCTTGTTTACCTCTGACTGTAAAATAAAGCATCAGCTTGCAGTCTGGATCTGTTCTGTGGTCTCAGTCACCTGCAGAAGATCCACCTACACCCAGCTCACTCTCTTTGTCTGTCTTTTCTTCATCCTTCGCCAGCCCTTCCCCAGGCTCGCAGAACCCTTGGCTGTGTTGGCACAGCACAAAATTGTGTTGTAAATGTTAGGAATGGGGGCGGGGGTACAAGAAGAGTGGGAGTTCAAGTTTAGAAAACAATGCAAAGGAATTACCAGCAGTTAAAATACTGCAGTTTAAAATTTGGAGGTGTACAGAGGTGAAGCCGGACAATGAATGGGTCCGGGCTGCCTGTCACTACGTGAGCCAATCAAGCAGAGACAGGGTTGAATCGGATATGAGTATTTTTATCTTCCAATATTGCTGGCAGCATGGGAGAGCAGCAGGTAATGCACAAAAATCTGCTCTACTACCCCTTCGCCCTATAAGCCAGCTGCTTATATTGGGTGGGAGGACAATGATTACATGGGAAAGTATGCAAAAGGAATCAGAATGGGTACAATGGTTACAGGCAATTAGGGCTGGTGCCTCCTGAACTTTGTTTCAGCAACAAGGCTGTTAATCTTTCCATGATGACAGGCAGTTCTTGAATAAGGAGAATGGACTGAATTTTTAAAAATATGTTTTTATTGATTTTTAGCAAGATGGGAAGGGGGAGAGAGAGAGAGAAACATCAGTCACTGAGAAACACTGATTCGCTGCCACTGGGAATCAAACCAACAACCTTTTTGGTCTGTGGAACGATGCTCCAACCAATTGAGCAACCTGGCCAAGGCTCCACAGGTAAGTTTTAGAAGCCGTATGTATTTAGATATCGTTGAGGAGGAGAGGAAGGGTGAATTTAGACAAGGAATGGTATTGTTATATGAGGAACCATGATTCAAATATTATAGACTTGATTCATTCCATCAACAACAAATATGAAGCAACTACTGTGCCCCAGGTATTGTTACAGACGCGGGGAACGTAATCACAACCATGGCAGACAAGAGTCCTGTTCCTGAAGTTTGTACTCGAGTGTGTGATGGTTCATTTTATACATCAACCTGGGGGGTGTTTTGTTCTGTAAATAGTTACAGAAACAATACCACATACTTAGATTCAGAATAGGAATATTAGTGTTGATTCTAAAGCTTTTTATGATCTTCCCCATTTTATATGTTCAAATACATTTGTAAAGCAATGAATTTGAGATCAATAAAAAGCTATTCACCACATGTATCATTTCCTGCTACAAGTGTCTTCTGAGGTAGTATCCAGTTTCCCAACAAAGCAACTTCCTATTCAGAAAGATTCCTTCTCATCATAAAATTTGTTTTTTGTTAATTTCATAGTCAGTGACAGTTCTGTCTCTTCAGTGTTTATCCTTTGCCTTAATAAATACTGATATTGTGCTATTGAGAAGGCTAACCCCTATTTTGTAAAACTGCTGTTTGGAATTCTCTGCTGTTTTTTAGATGGCCTCTTATTCTAAAATAATAACTTTGCTTTCTAGCTTGCTTTTGCCTGCTTGAATAATGAGGAAGATAAACTTAGCTGTCTGACCTTGTAGGCCAGAGACTAGACATGCCCATACTCTCAATGCCATGCCAGGTGTATTTTTTAATTGGATAGAACTGTGTTGTTTTCAAGGCCAGCAGAGAGATAACCACTAAGCACACATAAAGCTGGCTCTTTAATAAAGAGGGAAGTTCTGCTTGTAGTTTTGCTTAGAATTTGAATTCATTTTCTCTATAAGCCCACTGGAGTGAATAAAGTGTGACTCCAAACTCTCTGAGCATTGCTTGATTTATTCCGGTTCTCTGTAACACCATTGAGTAATGTTTGTTTTATTTCTTTCCTCATATTATTTTTATCTTCAGAAGTGACTGCAATTATTTTCATATATGCTTCATGAGAAATATATTTCATTGAGCAACCTGTATGAGCAAGGTTCTTTATAATACCACTATTTCTCATACAGATGTCTCAGATTGTTTACAGAAGTTCAGTAGACCCTCTTATCCATGTTTTCACTTTCTGCAGTTTGTTATCCACAGCCAACTGTGGTTTGAAAGTCTCAATGAAAAAATACAGAAATAAACAATGAGTTTTAAGTTGTGCTCTATCCTGAGTCCTGTGATGAAATCTCATGCTACTCCATTCTACCCAGGACATGATTCATCCCTATGTCCAGTATCTCCATGACTCATGCTGTAGATGCTCCTGTTCTTTGCTTACTTAGTAGCCATCTCAGCTATCAGATAGACCATTGTGGTCTCAAAGTGCTTGTGTCCAAGTTACCCCTATAATAGCCTAATACTACATCAGCAGTGCCTACATCATTCACCTCACTTCGTCTCATCACATAAAGCATTGTATCACCTCACATCTTATTCACACAATTTTTTAAGGTATATTATTATATTTTATTATTTGTTGCTCTCTTTGTGCCTATATAGGAAAAACAGCCTATATAGGGTTTGGTACTCTGCAATTCCAGGTATCCGCTGGCTTCTCTTAGAACATATTCCCTGCAGATAAGGGGGGACTACTATACCGTCACTGCCTTCCAGCGTAATAGCTTTGCACCTGTAACCTAATAGCACAAAGTTATAATATAGATTAGTATCGGCCATAAATGTATTTCCTACAAGTTATAAAAAAATGTAGAGGAAAAGAGAGGCTACATTAAAGAAAAACTGATAGTCAACATTTTCTTCTACAAAATATATCATTTAAAAAAATCTTGGGACATACAAGAATCAGCCAATGAATGCATAAATAAATGGAACAACAAATTGATGTTTCTTTCTCCCCTTTCCTCTCTTAAATCAATCAGTGAATAAGAAGAACCTCTTTTTTCACCATAGAACACCATCTATCATGGTTTCTCTCCAATAATGGTTAAGAGAATAGGCTTCAGAGTTAGGACTCCAGGATTTGAACCCCTGCTCTGCCATTCACCAGCTGGGTGATCTTATACAAGTTATTTACTCTCTTTGAGCCTCAGTCTCCTCATCTATAGACAATATTATTTATTTATTGGGTTGAGAGCAGATAATATGTAAAGCTCTTAGAGCCAGACTTAGCTCAATGCATATTATTTATTTTTTTTAATATATTTTTATTGATTTCAGAGAGAAAGGGAAAGAGATGGAAACTTCAATACGAGAGAGAATCATTGATCGACTGCCTCCTGCATGCCCCATACTGGGGATCGAGCCCAAAACATGGGCATATGCCCTGACCAGGAATCCAACTGTGACCTCCTGGTTCATAGGTCGATTCTCAACCACTGAGCTACGCTGACTAGGCTTATTTATGAAAAATATTTCACAGTGTTTTTATGGAAATCGCCTAAATTGTCTAGTATTAAAAATATTTTTAACAATGAAATTATTAAAAGGTGAAATAATTGGGGCTCTGCTGTTTCTCACAAATCATGCTAGTTTATCATGATGTCTTAAGACTGCTACATTTGAACAGTAACTCAGTTGATTTTTATTCTTAGCATTTACTATCATCTGCAAACTCCCTCTTATTAATTGTATTAACTAAAATTTTACTTTAGCTGACATTTCTTTTTTAAAAAATATCTTAATATAGTTTTTTAAAAATATGTATTTTTATTGATTTCAGAGAGGAAGGGAGAGAGAAACATCAATGATGAAAGAGAGTCATTGATTGGCTGCCTCCTTCACGGCCCACCCTGGGGATATGCCGGGGCATATGCCCTGACTGGGAATCGAACCTGCCACCTCTTGGTTCCTGGTCAACACTCGCCCACTGAACCACATCAGCTGGGTAGCTGACATTTCTTAAAGAGAAAATTTAGATAAGGTCAGAAGTCTTCAAGTGCTTAAGATATGGCTACCTAATCCTCTTCCCACCTAAGTCAGAAGCAAAAAGGAAAAATGCTTACATGAAAGTAAAATAATTTAGCCCTAAATAGTACCTTATGAACCTTTGGTTTCAACATATTGCATGGATTATGTAACTAGGTGATTAAAAGTTCCTTTCTCCTTTAAAACTATCAGAATCATAGACGTTTACTTCCTTTCATCATCTTTATATTTGTTTAATAGAGTCATTTTCCCCTCCCCCCATATTTCCTAGTTCAAGACTTTGACTCTTGAACCCTTCCTCAACTTGTCAATTTTTACTTCTTGTCTGTCCAGTCTGTTCCTTCCCTATTATCAATACTGCTACCTATTACTTTTGTGTCCTATAATATTAGTTCCACCATCTCCAGTTCATTTCATATATTTTCAGGTAGTTTTCAAACTACCAGGCTAATTGTAAAATTTCCCTCAATGTGGGTTTTTCAGGTAATGGATTTTCACCTCCGGAAAATCTCCAGTGACTCCATTGCCGATGGAGTAATGTTTAAACACTTGTGCCAGGTTACAACCAACGTCTTCCAGGACTTCACCCATCTCCCATTACCCCCTTCAAGCTGCCTATCTACACTGCTCTGCTTACTATTTCCAGTTCCTGCTGGCTCATTTCCTCCCTCTACATTTTCTTTCATGTGCTTATTTCCCTTTTGGTCAGCCTCCCAGTTTCACAGATGAAGAAACTGACACTCAGAGGTTAACTATGACAGTGCCTGTGGTCTGATAGGAATCCAAGTGACTCTGACTCAGACTCTTACTGCCACATACTTCAATGTGTGTCACTTAAGAACAAGGATATTTTCTTATAATCACAGTACAGTGATCAAACCTGGGAAACTTTATATTGATGTAGCACCATTATACATTACACAGGCCATATTCCAATCTTGTCAATTGTCCCAATTCAAAAGCTCATCCAGGACCAAGCCTTACTTTTTTAAAAATGTTTTTTTATTGGTTTCAGAGAGGGAGGGAGAGAGAAACATCAATGATGAGAGAGAATCATAGACCGGCTGCCTACTGCATGCCCCCTACTGGGGATGGAGCTGCAACCTGGTCATGAGTCCTTGATTGGAACTCGACCCTTCAGTCCACAGGCCGACGCTCTAGCCACTGGGCCAAACCGGCTAGGGCCTTACTTTTAATTCTCATATTTCTTCAATCTTTTTTTAAAATGTATTTTTATTGATTTGAGAGAGGAAAAGAGAGAAACATCCATTGGCTGCTGCCTCCCACACGCCCCACCCTGGTGATCAAGCCTGAAACCCAGACATGTGCCCTGACCTGGAATTGAACCAGCAATCTCTTGACCTCTCAATGCATGGGATAATGCTCAGGCAACTGAGCCACATTGGTCAGGGTTCTTCAGTCTTTAACCTGGAAAATTTCCTCAACCTTGCATTGTTTTGAAGACATTGATAGTTTTTAAACTACCAGGTTAATTGTAAAATTTCCCTCAATGTGGGTTTTTCAGGTTATGGATTTTTAGCAAGAATATTACATAAGTGAAGTTGTGCACTATTTTTTAAAAAATTGATTTCAGAGAGGAAAGGAGGAGAGAAACATCAATGATGAGTCATTGATTGGCTGCCTCCTGCACGACGCCCTTCGGGATGGAACCTACAACCCAAGATTGTGCCCTGACACGGAATCAAACTATGACTTCCTGGTTTATAGCTCGATGCTCAACCACTGAGGCACACCAGCTGGGCTGGTTGTGCACTTCTTACTGCATCTTCTCATGAGGTACACAATGACAAATGTCTCCTCACTGGCAATGTTCAACTTTGAAGTTACCATTTTTTCCCTTTGTGATTAATAAGCAATCTATGGGGACCTATTCAGAGATTATGTAGTAACCCTTTTGCCATCATACTTTCACCCAGTGTGATTTTAATATTCACTGATTGTTAATGACACTATTAATATGATAGTTGTAAAATGGTGACCTTCCTAACCCTGTTGTTCCTTTTACATGTATTTTAAGGCATTTTACTGGAAGGAAGAACTTTTCCATTTTCCTCTATACAACTCTTGGACCAGGAAAAAAACATTCAAAAAGGAACTGGGGCTGAGACCTGTTTGGCTCAGTGGATAGAGCGTTGGCCTGCGGACTGAAAGGTTGGGTTCGATTCCGGTCAGGGGCATGTACCTTGCTTGCGGGCACATCTCCAGTGTGGGGTGTGCAGGAGGCGGCTGATCGATGTCTCTCTCTCATCGATGTTTCTGACTTTCTATCCCTCTCCCTTTCTCTCTGTGAAAAATCAATAATATATATAGGAACTGGGTCCTATTCCAATTGGATGTGGTTGATTCCCAATCCTCTTCAGTATGCTGGGCCCAGTGCCTGTGACCTGGACCTTGACTCTGCTTGTAGAGTTCTCAGTCTGTAGATGGGCATGGGCTGTGGCCTATCATCACACCAACTCAAAGCTCACTTAATGCTTTGTTGTCCAGTTGGTAGTTCCAGAGATTGTACAACTATACCCCAGTCTGGACAGGTTGGGAGGAAAATGCTTTGATGTCTCCATCTCTACCCGGTCTTTTGTTAGTCTCTTTAATCCTCATCCAGATATGTTTTTTAATTGCTTTTCAGAGACAGTGGAAAGGAGAGAGGGAGAGGGAGAGAGAGACACATAGGCTGGTTGACTCCAACTGGGTTCAGGATTGAACCTGCCAGCCAGGTACATGCCCTTGACCCGCAATCAAACCCAAGACCCTCGGTATGCAAGTTGATGTGCTAATCACTTAGCACGGCAACCAGTACTCTACCCTATATGCTTCATCTGTAGAGAGGGAGAATTCCCTTACTCTATTGTTTGTTAGTTCTTCTGATTGGACTACTTACAGAATAATAAAATTGACACGACACTAGCTCAACAGGAAAACACAACACAATATGTGTGCACAGGAGATGACAATATGATGTTCAGAACATAAAATAAGGTTCAAAGACATGACTGAACTGGGCACCCTTTTTCAGCAAAGAAATTTATGAGATTTTATTTTTTTCGTGGATTTATTTTTTTAATTTAATAAATCTTTATTGTTCAGATTATTACAATTGTTCTTTTTTTTCCACCATAGCTCCCCTCCACCCAGTTCCCACCTCACCCTCTGCCCTTACCTCCCCACCATTGTCCTCATCCATAGGTGTATGATTTTTGTGCAATCTCTTCCTGTACCTGCCTCATCCCTTTCCCCCTGAGAATTGTCAGTCCACTCCTTTTCTATGCCCCTGATTCTATTATATTCATCAGTTTATTCTGTTCATCAAATTTTTAATTCATTTTATTTTTAGATTCACTTGTTGATGGATATGTATTTGTTGTTCATAATTTTTACATTTACCTTCTTCTTCCTCTTCGTAAAGAGTACCTTTCAGCATCTCATATAATACTGGTTTGGTGTTAATTAACTCCTTTAGCTTTTTCTTATCTGTGAAGCTCTTTATCTGCCCTTCAATTCTGAATGATAGCTTTGCTGGGTAGAGTAATTTTGGTTGTAGGTTCTTGCTACTCATCACTTTGAATATTTCTTGCCACTCCCTTGTGGCCTGCATAGTTTCTGTTGAAAAATCAGCTGACAATTGAATGGGTGCTCCCTTGTAGGTAGTTGTTTTCCTCTTACTGCTTTTAATATTCTCTCTTTGTCTTTTGCTCTTGGTATTTTAATTATGATGTGTCTTGGTGTAGTCCTCTTTGGATTCCTTTTGTTTGAGGTTCTGTGCATTTCCTGGACTTGTAAGTCTATTTCTTTCACCAGGTGGGGGAATTTTTCAGTCATTATTTCTTCAAGTAGGTTTTCAATATCTTGCTCTTTCTCTTCTTCTGGCACCCCCATAATTCTGATGTTGGTGCGCTTGAAGTTGTCCCAGAGGCTCTTTACACTATCTTCAAATTTTTGGATTCTTTTGTCATTTTGCTTTTCAGTTGCAAGTTTTCTGCTTCTTTGTATTTCACATCTTTGACTTGATTCTTGCATTCCTCTAGTCTGCTGTTAGGTCTCTGTATAATATTATACAGGTCGTTTTTCATATCCTCAAGGGTCTCACTAAATTTATCAGTCTTTTCTAGGAAATTCTTCAAAAACCTTATAACTGTGGTTTTGAACTCTATATCCAGTCATTTGCTCTCATCCCTTTCATTTGTGATCTGCTTCCCTGAGTTGGTAGAGTAGCTTTGTGTGCTAGGTGTCCAATATGGCCCTGTAGCTCCTTCTCCCCAGTTACCTGCGGTGGACTCTCTTGATGCACCCCTTTGTGGACAGTGTGCACAGCCTTATTGTAGTTAATTCTTGATTGTTTTTGGTATCACTGAGTCGATATCCAGGCCAATTGGCTGTAAGGATCAGCTATGTCTATGCCAGGAGAACTTCTATGCTGGAGACAGCCTTATGAGACAAGACTTGCAAAATTGCAAAAGCCTCTGTGCTCAGCTTGGATGGGCAGAGTCTCAGGGCTAAGCAGACAGCCCTGGTGTCCTGTCAGCCCTGCCCTACATGGCAGCCCCTGGATCTCAGTGTCCCTCAGTAATCACTGCAGTCCTCTCTGCACATACTCATGCATGTGTGCCTCCAGACCTTTACCGTTCTGGCGCCCCTGAGTTTCTGTGCGCTCTGGGACCTGTATGAGTCTGGGTCCCCAGGGTCTCACCCGACACTGGGGTTCAGTGCAGTCGGAACTGGAGTTGAGCGCAGTCAGGAAGTTCCATCTTCCTCCTGCTATAGGAAGTCAGTGGCACACTCAGCAGTTAGTCATCTCTGCGCACTCATGTGCACGCCTCCAGACCTCTGCTTTTCGTGGCTCCCCTGAGTTTCCATGCACTCCTCCCTTTTCACGACAGTCCAGATTCCCCCTGCATGAGTCTCGCCCGGAACTGGGGTTCAGTGCAGTAGGGAGTTTCCATCTCCCACCTGCTAAAGGAAGCCAGCCAGGCACTCTGCCACCTGTCCTCTCCACACGCGTCTCTGTACCTCAGCTTTTTGCAGCTCCTCTGAGTTTCCATGAGCCCCTCTCTTTCCTTCTAGTTGTAGAATTTCCACTCATCCAGCTTTCCTGTGGATCTGGATGACGTCCATTCTGTCTTTTAGCTGCAGTTTTGAAATTGTTGTGCAAGGCAGCAGTTTAGGTGTTCATCTATGCCACCATCTTGGTTTCTCTCTCCAAATTTATGAGAAATTCACAGGACAAAGAAAATGTTCATTAGGAAGGAATCTAAAGCAAGGTGTAGTATTTGTTGCTGAGGAATCTAAAAAGTTTGGGCTTTGGCAGTAAATTAGTAAAGGCTTTACAAGGTTTATTTACACGTGCTTTTACAAATATATGTATTTTAATTGATGGGGGTGGAGGGAGTGAGAGAGAGAGAGAAACATCCACAGGGATGGACCTGGGCCCGTGCCCTGACTGGGAACCAAACTGGAGACTTTTTCCTTACAGGGAAGGATGCTCAACCACCTGAGCCACACCGGCCGGGGCTATGCATGCTTTTCAAGTCTGGGTTTTATAACATGGGCTACGACTCTCTCTCCAGATGTGCTCTGGAGCTGGGAGGGCACCTAACCCTGGAGATTTATTTCCTACTTTTACAGGACAGAGATTCCTGCTTCTCGGGTGACTTTTTAGTTAGAAATAACCACTTGTGGATTAAACCAGGGCAGCCTACCCTGGTTCCGACAATCGCAAACTTCGTTATTCCGATGTTTCCAAAGCCTCAGCCTCCGCAGTCAAGGAGGGAACCGGGGGTCAGTGCCCTTGGGAGTTTCCCATGTTTCCAAAGCCTCTGATGAGAACAAAAGAGGGCGTTCATTCATGCTTCCTCGCCCCAGGGGCCTCCAGAAACCTACCTGCGAGCCTCAGGTGCTGGGGTGCATAAGGAAGCAGAGAGAGCACTCCCCCACCACCCCCAGCTCCCCGCTGTGGGTAGGGCTGGCGGGTCGCACGCAGGTGAACGGGCCGGGGTGCGGATGGGAGGGGGGCTCTCCCAGCCTCGCGTTACCGCGGCCGGAGGCTCAGGCCCCGCCCCCTCCGCCCCGCCCCGCCCCCTCCGCCCCGCCCCGCCCCGCGCACCCCGGTCAGGTGCTTCGTCCCCCGGAGGCCAGCCTGGCGCCGGGCCCGCGCCCCCCTCCTTCCCGGGGGCCCGCCCCGGGGCCGCCCCGCCCCGCGCACTCCTCCCGCGCGCATGGCCCTGCTGCCCGGGGCCCTGAGCGCCCGCGCGCGGCCGAGCTGGCGGCGGGCGGCGCGCGCCCTCGC
>JAAGEH010000046.1:6645404-6831622 GCA_011751065.1 Lasiurus cinereus
CCCTTCAGTCTGCTTTCTGCAGAGACAGACGGCTGCTAATCCAGTTTCTCAGGACCATGGTTCAAGGTGCAAGTTGATAATTAACAGGGTTCTTTTTCTTTTCTTTCCTCATTCCCACTTTCATTTTTGAACTTGAAAAATGAGGACTGGACAAAGGAGTTGGCCCTTTCCTAGCTGTCAATACTGAGTTGCATTCATTTCACATACTATTTTGTACTAGGAAGGGTGTTGGTATGTGTTGAATATGAGAGAAGATATCACCGATGGATAGGACAGGAGTTCACATTGCAGATATCTGGGTTACCCTCAGTTGCAAAAATAAGCTGCTTATGTGCAGGAATTTTCAAGCAGGTGTAGCGAAACTTCAGGCTTTCTGAAACATACGATTTCATTTGTTCATGTCTTCATTGTTTTGAATTCTAAGTGCTAAGTATTTGGAGAGAAAAGGGTAGGTAGATAGGAATATTTGTAGGCAAAGGTCCCTTCCATGAAGGAATTTACAATATAGTTGGGGAACAATACGTAGACACCCCAAAGTGAGGTGGACTGTATTAATTGCCACAGGAATAACAAATTACAGGGGTTGAGAGAAGAGTTATAATTAATCATTTTTGCCTGGGCAACATGGGGTGGTTTTGTGAGGAGATAGTATCTTTCTGAACTTGAACGGGTGAATAATTTTTGTGGGTGTAGAATAAGGGCAACGGCCTAGAGTCAGTGTCTGTTGTATAATCGAATTTAACTGGGGCAGAGGGTGTCTCTAGTCGAAAAGATGGGAAGCTAATGGGTAATGGCTGTGGTAAAAAAATGTGGATTTTTGGTGTGCCCTGGCTGGGTAGCTCAGTTGGTTCGAGCATCGTCTGATATCCCCAGGCTGTGGGTTCAATTCCCTGGTCAGGACACATGCAAGAATCAACCATACATAAGTGGAACAATGAAGTGATGTTTCCTTTCTTCCTTTCTTCTCTCTCTCTCTCTCAAATATATTTATTTATTTATTTATTTATTTATTTATTTATTTATTTATTTATTTATTTTTAAGTGAAGTTTCTGGAAGTGTAACTGGAAAAGGACTGGGCCTGGAGCAGGTCTGCCTCGTGCGGGCTGATAGTGTGTGGGTTCTTGATTTCATGCAGGAAAGATTTCACAAAACAAGCCTAGGTGATTTTGAGAGTACATTTGTTTTATTTTATTTTGAGAGTACGTTTATTAAAGCTGGAGACAGTGAAACAAGGGAAGGCTTAGGATAGAAGAAACAACAAGAGAGTGCCTAGGCCAGTGGTCAGCAAACTGTGACTCTCGAGCCACATGTGGCCCTCCAGCCGCCGTTTGCCGCTCTGTTGACTAATGAGTTTGCCAACCACTGGGATAGGGGCTTAATCACAAGGAACAACAGCCTGTAATGATTGGAATCAAGAGTCTAGGTCAGTGGTCGGCAAACTCAATCAACAGAGCGGCAAACCGTGGCTCGCAAGCCGGATGTGGCTCTCCAGCTGCAGTTTGCCGACCACTGGCCTAGGCGGTGCTCTGCATGGCTCTCTGGAAACGTTACAGGAAAGAAGGGAAGCACAGCAGGGCTGCCGTTAGCTCACGGAGAGGTCAGAGAAAATGGGGCCCTAGACACAGGTTCGGGAGGTAAGCCCGGGACAAGATGCTCATTGTTCCCCTAGTTACAAGTATGGTGGGGACTCTTAAGAGTTTAGGAGAGAAGCCTTTCCGGCATGGCTCAGTGGCTGAGCATTGATTGACCTGTGAACCAGGAGGTCACGTCCTGATCAGGGCACAGGCCTGGGTTGCCTGCTCCATCCCCAGTGTGGGCCATGCAGGAGGCAGCTGATCATTGGTTCTCTCTCTTCTTTGAGGTTTCCATCTCTCTCTTCATCTCCCTTTCTCTCTGAAATTTAACACACAGTCTTTAATTTAGAAACCATTCCTGCTAATCAGGAAATCAAAGGACAATGTTAAGCAGTTCCATATTGCATCGACATATAAATATACTATAAGGCCCTGGCTGGTTTGGCTCAATGGATAGAGCATCAGCCTGTGAACTGAAGGCTCCTGGGTTCGGTTCCAGTTAAGGGCATATGCCCAGGTTGTAGGCTCGGTCCCCAGTGTGGGGCATGCAGGAGGCAGCCAATCAGTGATTCTTTCTCATCATTGATGTTTCTCTCTCTCTCTTCCTCTCTGAAATCAATAAAAATATATTTAAAGAAAGAAAGAAAAGATCATTTTTAAAAAATGATGCTGGAAGTGTGCATTTTGGGGTGCTCCTGAGGTCCTTGCCTTTTCTCCTTTTCAAGGTCCCAGTATACTGAGATGCTGTGATGATGAGTCAGTCACTTTGCCCCTAGCAGGTGGGTGAGGCTCTGAGGATGGTGTGATTTCGTTCCGGAAGGCAGAAGTCCAAATGGCTCTTGCCCAGATAAAAATCAAAGGCTTGTTCTTCCTGGTGGTTCTAGGGTAGAGGCCATTTCTCGGCCTTTTCCAGCTTCTAGAGGCTTCCCACATTCCTTGGTTTCTGACCTTGTACTGCTCCTCCCCCTGCTGCCATCTTCACATCATCTTCCTTGAACCTTTGCTTGAAGGGTTCTTGGATAGGGAAGGAAGGGTTTTGCAATTTACTTGATGCTAAACCATTGGCCGTTGAACTGTCTCTGTCTCCTTACTCGTCCTGGCTTACTAACCTGTCTCAGAAGCCCTGTCAACAGGGGAAGGGTTTGAGCAGAAGAATGTCATAGAAGTGGTTTTGTGGTGGGGCAAATAGAATTTTCCTTAATATCGACCTCCCAACCAGTTGTGTGTTTTTTTGTTTTTGTTTTTGTTTTTCTTACTAAATAAAATAGGCTTCACTAACCATTCTGGGAAGACAAATACATAGATAGGGGGAACTAATGGAAGGTAAGGATTCCTTTATTAGTGTTTTTTAGTGCAGATTCATCTCAGTGCTGTCTTCTCCACTGCTGAGGGCTGTTCTGGTTCAGGAGAGGAGTGGAGGGTACCATCACACAGGGAAACTTACGCCCTGATTTTAGGCAGAGAGGGGGAGGGCAAAGAGTTCCTCCTTCATTGACTGTTTCTTGTCTTCAGCTCAAAAATAATCCTTATTACAAAGTGGCATATTTTGGGGTGGCGTATTCTGATTCCCTTTAGTTCTCACAGGGGCCAGAACTGCTGCTAAACTTCTACAGGACACACTAGGTCAGTGGATGGCAAACTCATTCGTCCACAGAGCCAAATATCAACAGTACAGCGGTTGAAATTTCTTTGGAGAGCCAAATTTTTTATAAACTTCAACTTCTTCTAACACCACTTCTTCAAAATAGACTCGCCCAGGCCATGGCATTTTGTGGAAGAGCCATACTCAAGGGGCCAAAGAGCCTCATGTGGCTTGAGAGCCTCAGTTTGCCAACCACGGCACTAGGTCAACAAGACATGGGTATTTTTAATAACATGATTTCACTCTTAAATTAGTCTTTACTTTTCTGGATCAGGCAAAAAAAAAAAGTTACAGTAGAGTATTCGGTTAGCTGTAAAAAGTAGGAAACTGAAAGAAAGCATCTATTTTTTCCTAGAATTCAATTACAGATAAGTAATCTCTTGTTGCCTGCCCACTGTGATTAATTAGGTCATTTCGGAAGGCAGAAAAATACCTGAGATGATATTTGAATTCCGGTTTTGGAGCCTCCAAAAAGCTAAATGTAATGCTTTTGTCATGATCACATATGTGCCGTGGAGAAGTGCAAGGAGTGCCCGAAGTCGAGGTGACTGAGAGCCTTCCGGGAGCTTTGTCTCTGCGGTTCAGTTCTCTGCCGGGGCAGACAGGGAAGAGTCCGCTGGAGGAGGAGTTCTTTGTGATGTACGCTCACCTTTTGCCCCGGGGCCTGTGGGAGCATGTCTAGGCATTCTTGCTGAGTGTACTGAGTCTGCAGTAAAGAGTAACCTGGTTCACAGGGTATAAGTGTGCAGTGCTCCCCAAATAGAGTTAGGTGGTAAGAGCTGATCACCAGGACAAATGATACCACTTAAAAAAAATTTTTTTTGGTTTTATTTATTTTTTAATTTTTGAAAATTTATCGATTTTAGCCGAAACCGGTTTGGCTCAGTGGATAGAGTGTCGGTCTGTGGACTGAAGGGTCCCAGGTTCGATTCCGGTCAAGGGCATGTGCCTTGGTTGCAAGCACATCCCCAGTGGGGGGGCGTGCAAGAGGCAGCTCATTGATGTCTCTCTCTCATCGATGTCTCTCTCTCATCGATGTTTCTAACTCTCCCTCTCCCTTCATCTCTGTAAAAAATCAATAAAATATATTTAAAATAATAAAAAAATTATCAATTTTAGAGAAAGGATGAGAGAGAGAGAGAAAAACATCGATTTGTTGCTCCACTTATATATGCATTCACTGGTTGCTTCTCCCCCCTCTCCACTCCTCCCACCTGCTACTGGTTGATTCTTATATGTGTTCTGACCAGGGATCAAACCCTGCAATCTTGGCAGATTGGGACAATGCTCTAACCAGTTGTACTACCAGGTCAGGGTTGTTTTGTTTTGTTGTTTTTTAAATTGAGCTATAATTGTCACATAGCCTTGTGTTAGTTTCAGGTGTACAACAATGATTCGCTATAGGTATTACAAAATAATCACAAGTCTAGTTAACATCCATCACCATATGCAGTTACAAATTTTTTTTTCTTGTGATGCGAACTTCACTGTCTATACTCGTAGCAACTTCCAAATATGCCATCCTGTGTTGTTTAGTAGAGTCACCATGCTGTACACGACATCCCCAGGACTCACTTATCCACGAACTGGAAGCTTATACCTAGCAAAGGCCTTCCTGATCAGAATGTCGCTGTGAAGTGTGGCCCGCAGCGCCACTGTGCTGGAGTGGCAGGCAGGGGAGGCGGGGTTTGATGAAGCCTGAGAAACACGTTTTTTTTTGCACAGGAGATGGTTTGTGTTCGTGTAGGCTGACTTATTGGGACTTGGCATCAAGTACCCTTGCAAACAATCCTAAAAAACAAAATGACTTTCAAGACAGTTTTTTAAAAAAAATATGTTTTATTGATTTTTTAAAATATATTTTATTGATTTTTTACAGAGAGGAAGAGAGAGGGATAGAGAGTTAGAAACATCGATGAGAGAGAGACATCGATCAGCCGCCTCCTGCACACCTCCTACTGGGGATGTGCCCGCAACCAAGGTACATGCCCTTGACTGGAATTGAACCCGGGACCCCTTAGTCCACAGGCTGACGCTCTATCCACTGAGCCAAACCAGTTTCAGCTATTTTATTGATTTTTTAGAGAGGAAGGGAGAGGGATAGAGAGATGCAAACATGGATGGGAGGGAAACATCAATCAGCTGCCTCCTGCACGCCCCCTACTGGGAATGTGCCTGCAACCAAGGTACATGCCCTTGACGGGAATCGAACCTGGGACCCTTCAGTCCACAGGCCGATGCTCTATCCACGGAGCTAAACTGGTTTTGGCATCAAGGCAGTTTTAATCAATCTTGTTCTTAACCCAGGTTAAAAAAAAAATAGTTAATTACTTTTAGGATGTGACCAACAGGAAATAAACAGACATAAAAGTTTGTGTGTTTGTTTACAAGGACCCTTGAGAGAAATTTCCTGAGGAGTAATTTCTCTCGTCTAATGGGCATGAATAGCTATTTCAATTAGTTTTTTTGTTTTTGTTTCTTTACAAGAAATCTTACAAGTATTGGTGCTTTTCCTTGTGTGTTGGCTGCTAGAATTCTGAGGATCAAATTTTTTATCTGTTTCTAGTGCGTCTGTAAGACTTAATAGTATAGATGAACCTTATTGCTCCATTATTATCATCCTTTGGTCCTGAAAAATAATGTAGATTTCCACTAGCGGTTTTCTGAAAGGGGACATTCTGGCTGTTTTACCCATGATACTCCAGGGGCCCAGAAATCCTCTAGGACAGCTGCTGAGATGGCTCAGTTGCTATTATTCAGCTGCTAGGTCCTCTCACTTCCGACCTATTTCTCTTCTGCTTCCCTCTGGGTTCTGCGCAAACCCAGGCTTCTGCCGTCTCCTGACCTGTACTGTCGCTGAATGCGTGGCACCTGCAAATGGAATTGTTCCACTCGCTTCCCCTCTGCTTTTCTTGAGAAAATGTTGATGAGTAAAATTCTCTCCCTCGTGACATAAGAAAAGTAATGGTCATAAGTTTTCCAGCTCTATACTAGAAAAAATGAAATAATTGTAGATTATGACTTAGAACTCAAATGCGTCTCCTGGGCTGATGCTTGGGGTTCATTTCTTGCAGGTTTGTTTTATATTGATTTTAATAGTATTAAAATATGTCCTTTTAACTTTGTTTTCCCTAGGTGAATGTCGGATGTGTCCCCAAAAAGGTAGAGTTTTTTAAAATTCTTTATTGTTGAAAGTATTACATATGTCTCCTTTTCCCCCATTGACCTCTCCCACCTTCCTCACCCCCCTCCTGTCTGTGTCCATTGGTTATGCTTATATGCATGCATACAAGTCCTTTGGTTGCTCTCTTACCCCTTCTTCCCATCCTCCCCAAAAAGGTAGAATTTTTATTTCTTATTCTTTCAACACTCCTTTTACATGTTTGGTAAATCATGATCAGGATAAGGTTATTTCCAAATGTTTCAGTGAAGATCTTTCTGTAAAAAATAACTGAGAAACCAACTAAACATGGTTTAAACAATAGGCTAGTGTTTGTTTATTTTGTTTTTTAATATCACTTATTAAAAAAGCTGGAGGGAAAAGCAAGAAGCCTGGAGAGAGGCCTTTCTGAGATTGGCTTAATATTTAAGGAAACGTGAAAGCACCTTGGCTTCTTTCTGTCTTTCCATTCTGATATCCTGGCTGTACAATCAACAGTAACCCCCTGCCTCATGGCCACACCATGGCTCTCGGAGTATGTCCCCACCCAGCACTGCCTCTGCAGGTTGCTTTAGGTTGTCCTGGCCAGGGTTGAGCTATCGCTGCAGAGGGTCCTGGGGGAGGGAGGTGCTCCTGGGCAGATGACCACAGGAATAATGAGCTCCTGGACACTAATTGCATCTTCCATGCAAAAGAAATTCATCCTGGACCTTGCCATGTGGTAAGTTTTCACCACAGCGTGACAAAGGAAAAAATGACAGCTCTGATTTCCAAAGCTGACTCTTGCTTGTTATTTCACTCCACATTTGAATGCAATTTTAAAACGTGTTATAATCCTAAGCTTACAACACTTTGTTACTGAGATTATATTTTATTTATTATTATTTTTAAAATTTTTTATTGTTGTTGATTTTTAGAGAGAGGAAGGAAGAAGGAGAAAGAGAAACATACTTCCATGGATTGGCTGCCTCCTGCACACCCCCTACTGGGGATCTAGCCCATAATCTGGGCATGTACCCTGACCAGGAATCCAAACCTGCGACCTCTTGGTGCATGGGATGATGCCCAACTAGTTGAGCCATATCGAACAGGGCTGAAATTGTTACAGGAAACCGGAGAAGAACCAAGCAATGCTTAGAGAGACGGAATTACATTTATCACGCGCGGACCCAGAGGAAAATGTCTCTCAAATTTTGGACCCCAATATGGAGGAACTTTCCCTATTTATATGATTTTACCTTCTTTGTCTCCCAAATATGGGTGTTTCTGGCCCCCTTTGTAAATTCTTAAAGAGCTCCTATGTGTTGGGGCCTTGAGACCTCAACCAAAGGCCTGGCCTGGTGCCAGCACTAATAACTTCCTCCGGGTAAGGTTCAATGCCTCTCTGAAGTGGGAGTGGTCTTATTTTCCTTATCATTTAAGCAAGCAAGCATTTACAAAAGCCAACTAGCAGGGTTAAAATTTCAAACAGCAGTTTTTAAATAAGATGGATGCCTCAAGATTATATGTTAAATTGGCAGCTTTTCAATATACAAGCAATACCCTAATCTAATCAGTGACACAAGCCTGAGTTTAATTCCAGAGGGTTTTCTATAAATATGTTTTCTGGTTTAGGTAGGGTTGTTTTTCTGTCTTAGGAAAATTTCTTTTCTGTGGGACAGTTTTCCTCAAAAATGCTCTTTTTGTCCTAGATTTTGGAATCTGTTGTACTTGGAATCATGCAATTATGGATATATGACTTATGTAAATTAATTATATGTAGTTTAAACCCATTATAGTATTGATTGGTGCAGCCTCATTATTTTAAAATACTGTCTGGACTGAGACTGCATAGTGGATTGAATTTGTAATATTTTATTCCCATATATTTCATTTACCCTTCTATTCTGATCACATGTATTGACCTTATATTTTTGTAAAGGTCTACTGAAATGCTTTTGCATTCTTGAAGACCAGCGGGCACTTACCTCTTGTTCTGTAGAACAGGCTGGCGCCTAGAGGAACTGCCCCTTGCACCCGGTAGAATGAAGCAGCAGCAGAGAAGGAACTGGATGGACGGGCCTGCTGATGCCCCGATCAGGTCTCAGCCTAAAAGCAAATGCAGTTCAGACAGAGAAACCCTCTCCAGAGGGTTAGATGCTATAGCACTCTACAAACTATGAACTGGAAGTAAATAATATGGTACCTCGGGATAATATGAGGTTCAGTGATGTTTCTTAAAAAAACATTAATTTATTTGTGGTATTGATAAATTTTTCATATGCATTGTTTAAGATAAAGACTCTAGCAGATGGCCCTGCCAGTGTGGCTCAGTTGGTTGAGCGTCAACGAAAGGTCTCTGGTTCAATTCCCGGTCAGGGCACAAACCTAGGTTATGGATTTGATCCCGCATTGGGTTGCATATCGGAGGTAACTAATTGATGTTTCTCTCTCTCCTCCCCTTACCTCCCTTTTCCTCTCTCTGTCAAAACAAAACAAAATAATACAAACATTAAAAAAAGAATCTAGCAGATAAAATGTTCATTTTATATTACATGAATTTCACCTCAGTAAAGGAAACAGAACCCAGTAGTCATCATTTCATTCATCATTAGGCATAAAGGGAGAAAGGTGCAAACAGGGAATCTTAGGGTTGATCAAAAGTGGAATGAAGACATGTCTGGCCAAGAAAAATGGTAGTTTGGCCGTCATCAAGAGTTCCGGATGCCAATTTGAATTCAGTTATCACGAGGATCAGTTGGCATTTAAAAGGCTTTTACAGTTTGTAGGCTACATTCCGCAAGAGATGCATTGAACCTTTGAGTTCCAGGTGTCTGATCACCTATGTTCTTACAAGGGCATGTTTGTAGTTACTGAATACATAACAGGAATTCATTCTCTTGATGTTTTCAGTCCACATCTTTACCTAATAGTTTCCTTCCAAATCACTGTATTGTAAAGTTACAGATGCAATTCCATTTCCTGGAATTAATCACAAAAGGCAGGGCTTAAAGAAAGCTGAAGCTTAAAAAGAGATGGTAAGCCCGGCCGGCGTGACTCAATGATTGACAGCCTATGAACCAGGAGGTCACAGTTCAGTTCCCTGTCAGGGCACATGCCTGGGTTGCAGGCTTGATCCCCAGTGTGGGGTGTGCAGGAGGCAGCCAAGCAATGATTCTCTGTCACCAGTGATGTTTCTATCTCTCCCTCTCCCTTCCTCTCTGAGATCAGTTAAGGGGGAAAAAAAGTGACTTATACAAAAGAGAAAAGTATATATACAAAAGAGAATGTAAACAATAATAAACGTTAATGGAAGGACCCTGAGCCTTATAATATCGTGCTTCTCAGAGTTTGTAAACTAGGAAATTTAACTCTAGAAGTAATTTCTCCCAATATTTCAGAATAAAATCTAGCTGGTCATATTCCTGAACTTTTTCTTTTAAAATATGTAGTTTCATTTTTAATTTAAAGGTCAGTATTATTATCATCGGCTGTTACAAAGTTACCTTTCATTTTCAATTTCTGTCTTTTCCCTCAGGACTCATGTTCTACTGTTTTGGGTACTTTTTTTGCAGGTAATGTGGAACACGGCTGTGCACTCTGAATTCATGCATGATCATGTTGATTACGGATTTCAGAGCTGTAATGGTAAATTCAATTGGCGGTAAGTTCATTCTCAGAGGGTTCTTTTTATACATATTAGTATTTTTCTTTCAGAATTAAATGTCCCACAAACTATATTGTGGTAAAATATATATTACTAGCTTTTGGAGGTAATGGAGATATTTATGGCTTTAATCGTGGCGAGGGTTTCACGGGTGTGTACTTACCTCTAAACTCATCAAGCTGTACACATTAAATATGTGCATATACAGACACACAACATCAAATGTCTGTTTTAGTCATTTTTAACCAATTAATTGCTACATGTCCAAAACAGAAACCATCCCCACATGCCATGATATCTTGAATTTAATGTAAACAATTTGCAATGAATGTTAAAAATAAATATATTACTCAGCTGGAAATTCTCACCAAAAATGATTTGAAAGTTGGTCAGGGCTGCCACTTAGGGAAAACTTTTTTTTTAGACCCGGGTGGCGTGTGGGGAAGGTCTGCCACTTGTGTCTACAGACGCTTATGGCCTACAATGGGTTAAGTTGTCAATTCAGTAGCATTAAGCATAATCATAGTGTTTCGCAAACCATTATCACTATCTATTCCCAGAACTTTGCCACTGCCCCAAACAAAAACAGTGGTGTTCAGTGGACCCATTAAACAATACCTCATCTCCCCTCCTCCCAGGCCCTCGTATCTCTATTCTATTTTCTTATTTGCATATTCTATGTACTTTGTACAATATTTGCCCTTTTATGCCTGGCTTATTTTACTTAGCATAATGTTTTCAAAGTTCATCCTTGTGCCTGTGTCAGAATTTCAATCCTTTTAAAGGCTGAATGATATTATTTTATACTTATATACCATATTTTGTTTCTCCATTCATTTTTCAATGGGCTTTTGCATTTTCTACCTTTTGTCTATTGTGAATAATCATGCTATGAACATTGGTCTACAAGTTTGTGCCTTCAGTTATTTTGGGTCGATAACTAGAAGTGGAATTGCTGGGTCATATAGCAATTTCGTGTTTAAGTTTTTCTAAAGAGTTGCCATAAACTTTTTGAAGCCATCAAATATTTTTAAATTTTTAGCAAATTCATTCATTTAACATATTGAGTGTCAGGTGTGATTTGAAGATTACTTAAGATGCAGTCGACCATTTAGTTCCAATAAGCTCTTATTACCACCATGCTAGGTACTGTGTCAAAGTAGCTTAGTCTTCTGTACAAAGAAAAATGTTATCTATTGAGGGTCTTTATCCAGCATCTAGAAGGGTTCAGGGATCTAGAGAAGGGCTGCGGCATAAATTAACCAAAAGTCCAGAGACGAAACATAATTTTGGAAGGCATTTTGGGAAGCCAGATAAGACTTAAAGGAACCAAGTTCTCAGTCTCTCTGGACCCCTTGCTTTTTATTAACACAAATTGTCCTAAAGCAAGTTAGATATACATATCAAAGGCTGAGGTTTAGAATACAGAATCCATTGTCAGATTGGGGGAACTGCTTTCTGCTGTTCAGGTATTTGGCCAGTAGGAGGCAATAACATGTAGACTGAAATGCCCTTAGCTGTCTGGTAGCAAGCAAACATTTATGCATCCTTTTCAGGTTTGGGGAAATGCCCTCAGCCATTCCAGATGATTCAGCCCTGCTGATATGCTGGAATTAGCTTCCGGCAGTTATCTACATACCATGGACGCCAACTGAACGTTCTCCATGGAGCAGAACGGGTTCTCCACATATGGGAGAGCAGATGGACACGGAGGGGTGGCTGTCTTTAGAGACATTGACTCATGGGGTTCATGCTGACGGCCTGTGATTCTCTGTTCAGGGACAGATGCCCTAGTTACTAACTGAATGAGGAGAATCCTCTTTCTCAGCACTGACTCAGGTTTCACTGCAGGGTTATAAAGGAAAAACGGGATGCCTATGTGAGCCGCCTGAACACCATCTATCAAAACAATCTAACCAAGGTGAGTATGCTGGGCTATGAACTTTGAGAAATTGCTGTTTCTTGCTTGCGTATGCTAACAAGCCTGGCCAGACTAAATAAAGCATAGCCATTGCCCATCTCTCTCATTGTTTCTATTTCTTCTTTTGTGATTAATGAGTCTGAAGTTAACTTGTCAGAGAAAGTCTCTCACTTGGTAGGCCAGTCTCTTTTCTGCAGAGAGGTGTGTCAAAGTTGGGAGACCAGGTCTCACGTGATGGGTGTCTCTTGAGTAGGCCTGGCTCTCCTGTTTGTTTCAGAAGCCAAGCCTATAAGAGACTGAATATGCCAGTTTATTAATAAAAATAAGGAGCATTGCCCTAACCAGTTTGGCTCAGTGATAGACCATCGGCCTGCAGGCTGAAAGGTCCCGAGTTCGAATCCAGTCATGGGCATATACCTTGATTGAGGGCACATCCCCAGTAGGAGGTGTGCAGGAGGCAGTTGATGGATGTTTCTCTCTCATCGATGTTTCTAACTCTCTATCCCTCTCTCTTCCTCTCTGTAAAAAATCAATAAAATATGTTTTTAAAAAAAGTTAAAAAGTATCAGGAGCATTATCTGGATGGAAACCTGCCATTGTTATTTGCTCAGAGCATCCTCATCCTTGGTGGCTAAATCTACTCAGTAATCCAAGTTATGGTTCAGAAGGTTGTTTTTCTGTGAATGAAATCTCATCAAGAAAATTGGGCAAAGATGGGTTTGCCTTTAGCAAATACCTGTTGTCCTTGGCTATACTGAGGCTTTTTCCGTCTTAGTGCTTAGATATCATACCTCTCCCACTGGGACATTGACAAATTTTGCATCATCAACTCTTTCTTGACAGCATATATCTCATCACCCTTCATTTGCCTTTTTGCTCTCACTTTGCAGTTTCTAAGATTTGAATGTAACAGGTTATATTTAGATCAGAAGATTCTTTTTTAAAAAATATGTTTTTTATTGGTTTTTAGAGTGAGAGGAAAAGAGAAGGATAGAGAGATAGAAACATCAATGAGAGAGGAACATCATCCATCGGCTGCCTCCTACAATGCCCCCTGTTGATGGATCGAGCCCACAACAAGGGCATGTGCCCTGACCAGCAACCTCTTGGTTCTTGGGTCAACGCTCAACTGCTGAGCCACACGGGCCAGGCTAGATCAGAAGATTCATGATGATATTCGGGCCATTGCAGATTGTTGATAAGCCAATTTTTAATATGAATTACTTCTACAGATGGCTAACCTCAGACATTTTTATACTGAGTCTTATCATTCATGGGGTTTCTTTTAGGATGTTGATGTTTTCTGACTTTAATTCCCAACTCAAGGGGAAGATATTTAGGGCCTTCAGTCCCTAGGCACTGATGACAAGACATTTGAAGTCTATTAGACGCGAGTATAGACATAACAGTTGCTATACTGAAACACCCACATCAGATTTTATTAAAAAGTGGAGCTAGCTAAAGTGCAAAAATGATAGGAAAATCACTCAAGAAACAGCATTTTTTTTTAACACTCACAAATCTTTGAGTGCCATATAACTTAACCTTGACGTTATGGGGAAGGACTAGTGAATAGGAAATGAAACTTCCTGTCAAATATCCTAGGAAATGAAAATAGAAATGTCATCAGTTCTTTCTCCAAACTATTGTCTATATTAGTGCCACTTGATGAATACCCCTTTTGGCCTAGTACCCCCTAAGAAATTATTACCTCCTGTAGGAAGGATTTTGTGGAGGCTTGTGGCTTTTGGCATTGATCTTGATTCATCCTGATTAAGCAGGGCACGTGCAGAGCAGGCCTGGAGGGGTGATTGCAAAAGAGGCAAATAACTTAATTCAGAACCAAGCATGTTCTAAAATGTTCCAACATTCTGTTCTGTGATCCTGTTTGCATGATGCCATTATCCTTGTAAGCTGCTTACATTTGCATGCCAATACATGCATCAGAGCTGGCAGAAGCTTGCTGGCAATCTCCAGTCCTCAAATGGAGGCCCCCCAAATGGAGGCCCGGGCACAATAAGAGCAAGTGGGAGTTTGAGTTCCCAGCATCTCTAGCCTGGACCGTCATTGTCATGTAAATGATGGTATTCTTCCCATTCTGTTTAAGAAACCCGGAAGCATCGCATTTTCCTGCCTTGGCCTCAGTATTTCTCTTTTGCCTCTGCTCCCTTTGCTTTTATCCTTTTTTCTTTCTCAGCCCTCTGATCCTCCCCCAGACAACATTATTCTTCATGGTGTTTCCATTGCAAAGTGAGACTTTCCCCCTCAAGTCTTGGGGACAAACATATCTTTTTCCTTGCGGGGGTTACTTGCATATTCTTTTTGGTCTCTGGGTTTTGGCCCAAAAGAGCACCTTTCTTTCTTACTTGTACACTTCCAGCATCGAATGGCAATCCCCTTACCTAAGAATCAGGTAAGTAAGAAGTTCTGAGCAAACTCGAACATAGGGAGTTGTCTTGGCCTCAGCAAACCCAAATTCAAAATCCTCAGTAGAGATAGGGAAAGCTCTGATAAATGCAGCTGATGTTTTGGTTTTAGCTGACGAGCATTTTCATGTCACGGTTCCTTCTCCAGGCCAATATAGAGATCATCCCCGGCTACGCAGCGTTCACAGGTGACCCCGGGCCCACGGTAGAGGTCAGTGGGGAAAAGTACACTGCTCCTCACATCCTCATTGCGACAGGTGGCGTGCCCTCACATCCCCAGGAGAGCCAGATCCCCGGTGAGTCTCCCAGAGGCACAAGCACGTGAATAACAGCCAGGGGGAGTTTATTGTTGGGTGGGAGAGTGAAGCAGAGCCAGCAGCGTCTGCCCTTAAGAGCCGAGCGAATGTTTGTCTCCAGAGAAATTTGATAGTTATTTTGATCATCACTGCTCTTTATTTCTAGAGGGAAAAAAAATGTCTGCCAGGGGAAGACTTGGTTGGCATCTTCCCAAGTGAGGATTTTTAAAAACTTGTCAAAACAAGAGAGCATGATGGCTCAGAAAGTATCGGTTCTTGTGTAAGAATGTGGTGATTCTTTTCCCAGAGAGAGAGCTCAGTCTGTGTGATCCGTGTTGCACTTTTTCTAGGTGCCAACCTAGGAATAACCAGTGATGGATTTTTCCAGCTGGAAGAATTGCCGGGGTAAGCTGGTGTCCTTCCTGATCTTGGTGTTCATGCTCCCTCGGTCTCTCCTCTGACATCTGCCCCCTCCACCCCCAGCCTGAAATGCAGGCTTTCCTCGTTCTGTTCTCCTATCTTCTCTTTTTATGCACTGGGTGTCTCATTCACTCGCACCCCTCATTAAGTAACTCAGGTCTCTCATGCCTTTGGTTAGAGTCCATTGCAGAATTTTTAGAACCAGAGTCAAACACAGGATGGTTCTGAAGAAGAGTAAAGCTCTAAAACTATCTTGTGTCTTCAGCTTGTTACAGCATCCACCGACGATGTGTCGCACATACCTGCTTCTGGTGTTCAGAGCAGCTAGTGCCCCGATGAAGACTCTGTCAGTCTCGTGAAAATAGATTTTCCGAAATCGTGCTTTCTATGTGTTTGTCTAGATAACCTTAGAAAATGTCTGTCATGGGTTTAGATAACACAGAGAGGAAAAATATAATGAGGAAGATATTTTCTCTGATTTGCAGAAGCCCCCAAATGGCAGACAGATTTCTAAGTTAGAGGGATCCTCCCTTCACTCATGAGAAGAGGCAACACCCAGGCACCGGAGCAGGGACCCTTTAGCGCAGGGACTCTATCTCCTTCCAGGTAACACTCACTCTGGAGTCAGCAGCTCAACGCTGCTGCTCCCAGAGCGGGTGCGGCCAATCCAGTTTTAGGTCTTAATCCTGTGTTTTTATCAAGGCCTTCATGGAGGGTGGCCAGCAAGTCCTGCCCACACCTTTACCTTAATTCACCTGGAGCCACAGTGAACGTGGGACAAGAGGGTATCCTGGCAGCTCCAGGCTGCAGTGAAATTGTCCGGTTGAGATACGCAGACCAGGCAATCTTTTGACTCCGAGACAAGCAAACAGCCTTTTTAGACGTGCTGTCTGTGGAGCAGGGAAACGTGTTACAAAACAGCCTTTTTTCCCTCGTGATCCACCCTGTGCTGTGTGGTTTTAGGGTTGAATAATGTGACACGTATGGTCATGACTCGTCTTGTTTCTTGGATGATATAATTCAACCTAGACTCGCTCTCAGAGGCATTTTGTTATATAAACGTGCACTAAACATTTTACTTGATTTTTTTGTTTTGCATTAAGCATTTTAAAATCATTTCTTCAACTTGCATTGCTAGCAATCAATAAATTTAAATGAATTCATTCAGAGTGTACGAATGTCAATTTCTTAGTTTTGACAACTCTACCATGGTTACGTAAGATGTCAGTTTTGAGAAAAACTGGGCGGAAATGTGTACAGGCTATATCTGTACTAGCTTTTCAACTTTCCTGTAAACCTAAAATTACTCAAAAATAAGTTTATTTTCAAATCTCGACCCTGTGCTTTCACTTCAGCCGCAGCGTCATTGTCGGTGCAGGATACATCGCCGTGGAGATAGCGGGGATCCTCTCTGCCCTGGGTTCCAAGACGTCACTCATGATACGACACGATAAGGTAAATTCCATCCTTTTACCTTCTCTTTCCTTGATGTTCATCGTTTAAAAAACCTACAGTGAGAATTTTCTCTTACGTGATCATTAAAAACTAGGGTGCAAAGCCCTGTGGAGTTGGCTGCTTTGTTCCGTGTGGGGCTGCATGGAAGCCATTTGAATTAGGCCTTATGCCCTTCCCAGCTACCAGTTGCTGATTGATAAGAATGATTTCGATTTTACCAAACTGGCTGGTGTTTTTATCATGAAGCACTAGATAGTATCAGATGCCTTCAGAAGGAAACACAGGCTCAGTTTAATTTCTTATTCTGGAAACCAATTTTATACGATCAGTCTCTATTGGATTTTTAACAGTCAACTAAGTTCTTTGCATTAAAAGAAAAAAAAATGTCAAAAATATTTACACGCAGATATTCATGGAAGCATTATTTTCAATAGCCATTAGGCGGAAGCAACCTGAGTGTCTATGGGTGGATGAATGGATAAACACAGAGTGGCATATACATATAATGGAATATTATTCAGCCTCTAAAAAGGAATGGCATTCTGACACGCTACAATGTGGATGAACCTTGGGGACATGCTAAATGAAATAAACCAAACACAAAAAGACAAATACCCTATTATTTCACTTCCATGAGGGTACCTAGACTCACAGAAACAGAAAGTGGAATGGGGGTGGTTGCCAGGGCTGCAGGGAGGAGGAAAGGGGGAGTATTGTTTCAGTTTTTCAAGAGAAGAAAAGCTCTGGAGATGAGCACAGCAATAGGCATATACTTCACACCCTGGAATTGTGCACTTACAAGTGGTTATGTTGGTAAATTCAGTGTTATGCTTTTTTTTAAAAAAAAAAAACACACACAACAAATAATATTAAAGGAAGCTCATAGATCATTTGCTTGAACCTCATTTTAAGGCTAAGAGAGGTTTTGTGAGTACTAATTAAAATCAAAATTTACAGTCAACTAAGGTCTCGGAAGCTCAGGCCAGTATTTTTTCCTGCTAAACTGCTGCCTCCCTGTGTGTCACTGAAGACACAGTGCTGCTTTTCTGTGTTTTTTTTGTTTTTCAAAATATATTTTATTGATTTTTTACAGAGAGAAAGAGAGAGAGAGAGAAAGTCAGAAACATCGATGAGAGAGAGACATCGATCAGCCGCCTCCTGCACACCTCCCACTGGAGATGTGCCCGCAAGCAAAGTACATGCCCCCAACTGGAATCGAACCTGGGACCTTTCAGTCCACAAGCCGATGCTCTATCCATGGAGCCAAACCCGTCTCGGCTGCTTTTCTGTGTTTTGATTACTTGTGACTTAGCACCGTCAGGCTGTGGCGCAGCATTGGAGTTCCCAGAGGCGTGAGTGGGGCAGTAAGAGGAGGGCTGGCCCAAGCATCTGGCTGCCCCTAACAAGTGCATGCCTTGGGCAAGTCCTGGATTGCCTTGGGAATAGGATTTATCAGATTCTCGACCACTTAAATGCTGTGACTCACATTCTTGGTTATTTGAGCAAATGGAGGGAGATGAGGGAAACTGACCAGGCTGGTCAGTGTGTACTCAGAGGAACTTCCTCTCTGGCTTTGATACTTGCCATACAGTCCATCCCCAGGATACTGACGTCCTGAATGTTTTTCTTTTTCTTTTCTTTCTTTTTTTTTAAATTTTATTGATTCCAGAGAGAGGAAGGGCGATGGAGAGACAGAAATATCAATGATGAGAGAGAATTATTATTTTTTTAATTTTCTTTTTTTTTAAATATATGTTATTGATTTTTTAAAGAGAGGAAGGAAGAGGGATAGAGAGTTAGAAACATCGATGAGAGAGACATCGGTCAGCTGCCTCTTGCACACCCCCTACTGGGAATGTGTCTGCAACCAAGGTACATGCCCTTGACCAGAATCGAACCTGGGACCCTTCAGTCCGCAGGCCGACGTTCTAGCCACTGAGCCAAACCGGTTTCGGCCTGAATGCTTTTCAGAGGGCATGTTATATTTTGCGTTGCTGGAATATAGCCAGCAAATTGGAAGGAAGGAGGAAGGCAGAGGGATGGCTAGCCTGCATTTAATATATAACTAAGCAAATGGACTGCAGCGGTCTCTCCGTAGGGTGGTTCGCTTCCGGCATTTGGAAAAGTGGCTTGTTTGCCGAGAGCCATTTGTCCACTTGGGTTTCCTGCCCTCTCCCATCTCCGGTGCCCCAGGCTCTTTCTCCCTTCCCCCCCCTGTCCCAGGGTAACTCTATTCTAGAAGTAGCCTCTAATAACTCCTTATCCCCCCACCTTTACCCTGCTGAGGGTATGTTCATATATCTTATCACAAAGACGTGTCTAGAGAAAGAAAGAGGATCCTATGAGAGAAGAAAGTTGCTAGACAGTAACCACTGTTATTTAAAAGACCAGCCTGCCCAGGGCAGTAATGGAAGCCCTCATAAGAACATTGAGCCAAAACAGGTTTGGCTCAGTGGATAGCGCGTCAGCCTGAGGACTGAAAGGTCCCAGGTTTGATTCCGGTCGGGGGCATGTACCTTGGTTGTGGGCACATCTCCAGTATGGGGCGTGCAGGAGGTGGCTGATCGATGTATCTTTCTCATCGATGTTTCTAACTTTCTATCCCTCTCCCTTCCTCTCTGTGAGAAATCAATAAAATATATTTAAAAAAAAAAAGAACATTGAAATGCAACTGGAAATAATATTGAGGATTCTGAAAAAAGAGCAAAAATCCTTGTAGCAAAAATGTAGGTTAATTATTATGTCAATGCTATTTCTCACTTCAGTGGTGTTATACCGTAGAATTCACGTGGCTCCTAATTAGCTCAAGGCTGTGTGGTTCTCATAGTCATGGAACTTCATAAGGGCAAGCAAAGAAGAGCTGTTTCGGCATCTTAAGTGAAAATTAACCAGTGATAATAAATGCTTAATTCTGGGGATATTAGGTACTAAAGCTGATTAGTGTAAGTGATAAATACTTTTAAAATCTTACAGTTCTGCTTAAATTGATACTGTCCGTTAATTTATCCAGTGTCACCGGGTTCTACAGGGCAATTACATACCTTAGGTCGTTTCCTTGTTACCAGTCTTACTTGTCTTTCATTGTGTCTTCTTTTGTTTGAAAGGGGCTTGGTCACATCTCACTAGATTCATTCCCTCCTTTAATTAGTTTAGCTCACTATTAAATCTACTGCATTATCAATTCCGTGATCTCCCCTGTGACGAATGCCATCTTTGAGGCTGCATACCTTAAGAAGAATTAGGATAGACTTTCACCAATAATGTGTAAGAAAATGTGGGTTTTCCATTTTTCCCCCAAAAAATCTACCTTTCCCACTGAGTATCCTTTTCCTCTTCCATCACTCCTATCATCCTGTCACCAAGGTCATCATCCTCTCTGTCATTATCACCATCAACTCCAAGTCCTCCATAAATATCTTCCTGGCATATTGACCTACTGTTGTGACTTGTCAGATTTGAGCAGATCTCAGTATAGACTGAGCCTCCTAAAAGCAGTCTCATTAGACATGCCCCATTTTCCAGAAGGAGTTGCACTCTCTTTAGTCTATTCCTCACTTTGTTTCTTCATATTTCTTTTGTTCAAGCCTGCCTGTGTGCTATTCTCCCGATGTAACCTAGTCCCATCTCTTTATCGTTATACTAGAGGCCCGGTGCATGACATTCGTGCACTGAGGGGGCGGTCCTTGCACCCTCTCCCAGTCTGGGACCCCTCGGCAGACATCCCCCGAGGAATCCTCAGTGCTGCTGTGGTGCCGTGAGCCCAGCTTAGCTCTTAGGGGTCCTTAGCACTCGCCAGCTGTGAGCCTAGCTTCTGGCTGAGCGGTGCTTCCCTTAGGGGAGTGCACTGACCACCATGGGACAGATCCCGCATTGAGCATATGCCCCCTAGTGGTCAGTGTGCATCATAGCAACCAGTCATTCTGCTGTTTGATCTATTTGCATATTATCCTTTTATTATATAGGATGGACTCTTCTGCTTGCAGGTCTTTCCTTACACAAGTCATTGAGATCCAGTGCAAATGCCACGCTCTCCATGAAATTTTCCCTGTTTTCTTCTGTATAATTTCTCTTTTATAAACCACCTTATCTGTATATTCTTTACATTAATTCTTAGTCTGTCTTTTATTCTGATATTTTGTTTTCCACATAGTAGAGCTTAATAAACATGTGCATTTAGAACGAATGATTTACAGTGTTGACCTCAGCTTACAAGAGTTGCATGTCTTTCTCCTCCACTGGAAAGGAAAGGTGTCCATAGCCATATTTATATCCTCCTAGCACCTCTTAGAGTAAATCCCCAAAATAAAGTGCATCCATAGAGATGGGAGGGAGATTAATGAGCTTCGGTTCTGAGAAAATAAAGAGGCAAGTAATCGATGTGGCTCTCTCACATAGATCTTTCTCTCTTCCCACCCTCCCTCCTTCCTTTCCACTCTCTAAAAATCAATGGAAAACAAAAATATCCTTGGGTGAGTATCAACAAAACAAAACAAACAAAGAAGGAAATAAGAGGGGGATGATAATTGAAATTTCCCTCTCAAATTTGTAGCATAAACTTTAATCAAGTTTTTTTCTCCTTTCCTACCACCATCCCTCTGCTGCCTCTATTCGTATACAGGTACTTAGAAGTTTTGATTCAATGATCAGTTCCAACTGCACGGAAGAGCTGGAGAATGCTGGCATAGAGGTCCTGAAGTACTCGCAGGTACGGCCCAGCCAGCGCACGCTCACAGCCGTTAGTCGTCTGTCATGAATCACACTCTGTGCTTTTGGCTTCACCTCATTCATTCTATACATAGAAAACTCCTGTGTACCCCAGTCCATTGATTCCTGCTCGTCAATTTCTAGAGTACTACCGATTCTTTTCTTTATTCTAAGATGCTATATTTCTCATTAATATATTAATGAAGCCAAGGTATAACATATTAGAAATCTGGTTGTTGAATTTAGTTCAGTTAGAGCTAAAACTAATTCTTTATGCTTAGAACCCTTACTGAACATCCTTATTTTTCAGGCTTATATTTATTTTTTGCAGGAAATATTATTGTGGGATCTATTTTTAAAGCACACCCTTTTGGATTTTGCAGATGGGAAGAATTACAAAGTGCTTTACTTCTCAGGGGAATCACCTAAATTTCAGAATTTTCCTGGAGCATTAGGCTTGTAAAAGTGATTATTTTCCCCATAGTTTCACCCTTTCACCAGAGGCCACATCAAGTAAATTAATAAACGGGAATATGCTTTGTGAATGTGAAAGTGCTAGATTTGTGGTGGGATCAAATCAGAATCTTCTGAAACCACTAAACTGTGCAAGGCCTCTGCTCTCCTGACCTAATTCTTACCCACTCCGTACCTCCTCCCCTCATCCCCAATTCTGCTTCTGAATGTCCAGGAAGGAGCGATGATTGTAAAGTACGACATTTCTTAGTGATGCTGCTATAATCCATTTCCTCTTCCCCATACTCCAGTTGAAAGTCACTGTGCTTAGATTTATGAGTTCGAATCTTGTCAGTTTTCAAGATACAGTTTAGGGTACTTTGTTTTGAGGCTGAAGCATTAGGAGGGTGACGAACTGACATTTTTGGCTGTTGGCTGGATGATTTGGGGCAACTGCGAAACAGTCTTGGGTCCTGGGAGCTCTAGTGTTGGTGGCCTGGGAGCAGAAATAACTGTGTCAGCATGTGACATTCACATGTAGGGATCCGTGGGGATTCTTTTTTAATGTTAAGAATTTTCATTGCCTTGTTCCTTTCCTTGCTCCCTTTCCTACAAGTTAACACATTTATTTGTCAATAGGTCAAGGAAGTTAAAAAGACTTCCTCGGGCTTGGAAGTCTCCATGGTTACTACAGTTCCTGGTAGAAAACCCACCATGACCACGATTCCAGATGTTGACTGCCTCCTCTGGGCCATTGGGCGGGACCCAAATTCCAGGGGCCTGAATCTAAACAAAGTGGTAAGCTGATTTAATCTGCCCAAAACATTCTTGAATCTCTAAATAGCCCTGTGTTCTCCCAGACCCACAAAATTTCGGTGTGTTCTGTTGGATTTTTTTCTCTTTATTTCTTGCATTCAGTTTGTCCCCAAACCCCATTGCTGCTTCTTTAAAGATTGTCCTTTTTAGTGTCATCACCCTATGTCAGGTCCCTGCTACCTCTCATCTGGATGGTTGAGCAGCTTCCTGACTGGCCTCTTTCTTACAGATTTCCTTTTTACTGTAATACTTGTCCCTTTAAAGCCCTGTAATTATTTCTTATGACCTACATCACTAATCCTGATGGCTGAGAGTATAAATCGTTGGGATGTTGTGGCACTTGGGGATGGAAACAGATGGGAAGCTGATCTACCGGTGTTATAATTAGCACCTGAGGCCCGGTGCAGGGTGTGTGTCTCTCAGCCCAGTCAGCACCCTCTTAAATCTGGGACCCCTCAAAGGATGTCCGACTGCCCGTTTAGGGCACAATCCAGGACTGCTGGATCCCAGCTGCTCGCCTGCCTGCCTTCTTGATTGTCCCTAACCACTTCTGCCTGCCAGCCTGATCATCCCCTAACCACTTCCTTGCCAGCCTGATTGATGCCTAACTGCTCCCATGCCAGCCTGATTGCCTTTAACTGCCCTTCCCTTGCCAGCCTGCTCACTCCTAACTGCCCTCCCCTGCAGGCCTGGTTACCCCTAACTGCTCTCCCCTGCAGGCCTGGTCTTCCCCAACTACTCTCCCCTGCAGGCCTGGTCACCCCTAACTTCCCTCCTTTGCCAGCCTGGTCACCCCTAACTACCTTCCCTGCAGGCTTGATCACACCCAACTCTCCTCCCTTGCAGGCCTGGTACCTCCCAACTGCCCTCCCTTGTTGGCCTGATCACCCACAACTACCCTCTCTTGCAGACCGAGTCCCTCCCACCTGCCCTTCCCTGCTGGCTATCTTGTCGTGGCCAACTTGTGTATTGGAGGGGTTGTCAATTTGCATATTACTTTTTTATTAAATAGGATAGAGGCCTGGTGCATGGGTGGGGAGCAGCTGGCTTGCCCTGAAGGGTGTCCCAGATCAGGGTAGGGCTTCCTTTGGGGCATGGGGCGGCCTTGGCAAGGGTTTGCAGGCTGGCAAGCAGAGACCCTAGTGTTTGGGATTTATTTATCTTTTATAATTGAAACTTTGTAGCCTTAAGCGGAGGCCAAGGCAGGCCAGGGTTGCGGAAGCCTGGCTTCCTCCCATCGCCTGGGGCAAATCAAGCCTCCTGCTCTCTCCAGCTCCATGGCTGCTGCCATTTTTGTTGGGCTTTATTTATCTTCTATAATTGAAACTTTGTAGCCTTGAGTGGAGAACAGGGCTGGCCAGGGTGTTTGAGAAGCCTGGCTTCCTCCATTGCTGGGGAAACCCAAGCCTCCTTCTTGCTCCGTGGCCACAGCCATCTTGGTTGGGTTAATTTGCATATTCACTCCTGATTGGCTGGTGGGGGTGGCTGGTGGGTATGGCAGAGGTACAGTCAATTTGCCTATTACTCTTTTATTAGATAGGATTCTTATTTGCTCTTTTAAATTTTGAAGGAAAGTCTAGTGGGGTAGCATAGGGCGTGGGTCCCGGAGTTTGACCCAATTTTGAATCTTAGTTCTGTTACTTGTCAGTTGCATGGTCTTATTAAACAAGCAACATAATCACTCTTAAGTTTGAATGGCTTCATGTAAATATGAGAATAATAATAAGAGCTTGCCTCATTGAGTTGAAGAGAAGAATAAATGAGAGAGTGCCTGTCAAGTAATTAGCTGAGATTCTGGCTTAGAGTATAAACTCAGTAAATGTTAATCAGCTGCTGTTGATGGTGGTGATGATTTTTTTGAGATGCTATTCTACTCTTCTAGTAAAAATATATATTTTATATGTTTGAGGGTTATACATTGGATGGAGCCTCTGAAGAAGTATGTAATATTTACATTTTATCTTCTAATATTAATATCTGTTATAATGTAGATTCCTCTTTCATTTCTATAAAATGTATAAAAAAATAAAATATCCAGAAAGATGTTTTACTTAATTTTAATCTTATTGTTCAGTAAAATTTAGTAAGACTATTTTCATATAACAACACTGGTCATTCAGCCTTTTACCCTTCTAGTGATGTTTGCCTTTGTACAGATACAGGTATTGGCAGGTTCAGTTTTCAACTATATTTGCTGAGTTAAAAAAAGAAAAAGGCAAACTCTTTAACCCCATTCATTGCTAAGATTTATATTTGTAATGCAGATGGAATGATTCCTGTGTGTAGGTCTTGTCCACATGTTACTAACCTAATTTAATATTGCCAGCAGCTCTTTGATGTGTAAGAATGAGGAAACCAGGAGCACAAAGTTAATAAAATAATTCTTGGCTGTAACTCTATGAAGCCAGGAGAATGTCTGTGTTACCACTGTTTTCACAGTGACTGGGTTAATGCATCATTTGTAATAGAAGTTCAAATATTTGTTTATAAATAGATGGTTAAACAAGATCTCATAGCTAGTAAATGGCATAGCTGAGGTTTGAACCCAGCTCTAGGTGGCTTGAATGGCAATATACTCTTAACCACTAAGAACCTACTCCTACTTCTATTTTTCACATGGGAGAACGTACACCTGGGGTCTAGAAAGCCACAAGACAAGCATGACACATGTTGGAGCAAAAATTTAACTCAATATATGGGGTAGAGGATTGGTTAAAAGGAAGAGCAGTATGTTTTAGAGTAGAACAAAAAATTTGCTTGGATTTTTAAAGATAAAATGATAAGCTTCAAACATCTGCTTTTGATGACTGCTTCAGGCTGAGCTCCTCTAAGGTGCAACCTAGTACTCTGTAGGAGGAGTGCTGCAGTGGAGAAAGTTGTAAAGCACTGTCCTAAGTGGACTCCATGGGCATAGCAAGTAGCACGTCTACTAGTGGAATGATTCCTTTTCATTTTACCTAGCCAATGAGCTGTTCATTGGAAAGTCAAATCCTGTTAAACTACCTCAAAATTGGTTAAACTATTTCCTTTTTAAATTAAGCAAAAGATATGAAGCACTCTAGTTTCCAAAGATGTTTTTCATCTTATGGTTGAGTCTTGTGGTTCTCAGAGATTCAGGCTAAAAAGGTGCCTAAAATGAGGTAAATCCGAGATTTGATCTGCCATTTTTTTTGTAAATAGACCAAATATTTACATGATGTGTATTCACAATTGTAGGGGATTCAGACTGATGACAAAGGTCACATCATCGTAGATGAGTTCCAGAACACTAGTGTAAAAGGCATCTACGCAGTTGGGGATGTGTGTGGAAAGGCTCTTCTTACTCCAGGTAACATTTCTTCTTTTCTTGGGTAAGGGATGCTCTGTGTCTTGTATAAAACAGTTTGGCAGTTCACAGTCAAACCAGCTTAAGCAAAGCCCAAAGGATAACATGTTATATCATCAACATGATAAAAAAAAAATTTATTGAAATAGATGTTGCTTGGGTGCCTGACATTTTATGAATAATACTCATTTTTGGTTTAAAAATGCTTAGTGAAACCCAGCCAGCCTGGCTCAATGGTTGAGCATCAACCTTTGAACCAGAAAGTCATGGTTTGATTCCTGGTCAGAGCGAGCTTGATCCCCAGTGTGGGGTGTGTAGGAGGCAGCCAGTCAATGTCCTCATTGATGTTTCTATTTCTCTCTCCCTCTTCTTTCCTCTCTAAAATTAGTAAAAATATATTTAAAATAAACAGAAATGCTCAGTGAAGACTGACATTTTTATATTGATGATAACAGTCAACCTCTGAAGAATGCCGAAAGTTAGAATTTGGATTGTGTGTGGTTGACAGTGGATTGTGGGAAGAAGTAATTTTGGGTGGCATTTTTATATGACTATTTGGTCTTGATACAACCAAGACTGACTCCATCTTCTGAATCTGTACTGCAACCCACTTCCTGAGCTAACTGGCACCTTTTTAAGCTCTTTGTCCCACTCCTATTTATTAGCACCACTCCATCCGCTTTCACTCCATCCCCATCTGCGACCTCACAAGCTATTTCAAAATGGCCCTGGGTCTTACCTCAGAATGGAAATGGCCTCAGGTATATAACCAAAACCTTTTAGCGTCTTTAGAAAGTTCTCTCAAAAGCAAAATAACAGGCAGAGCTTCAAAAACTTTAAAACATAATTAACCATTGAAAATTATGTCAAAGTGAAGAAATTTCGCATCTATCCTACTACTACCTTATTTTGGGGGAGGGAGGAAACTTGTCAATTTGAAATCAATAAAATTGATAACTGATGGTGTTACTGAACTCATTTATTCTAAAAGACTATTATGAATAAAAATAGACAAAAGAGAATAAACTTTTAAATAAATAAATAATACCTTGGCCAGTGTTGCTCAGTTAGTTGGTTGGATGTTGCCCTATGCACTGAAAAGTTGTCGGTTCCATGCCCAGGTTGCTGGCTTGATCCCCAGTAGAGCGCATGTAAGAGGCAGTCAATCTATGTTCCTCTCTCTCTAAAGGTCAATGAAAAAATAAATAGATAGATTGGTAGATAGATAAATAAATAAATAATTTAAAAAATAGATGTTAAAATATTAGTGTGAACTGAATATGGTTATAAAGTATAACTGAAGATGCTTAAGACAAATATAGATTGCTCCATAAATATTGTATCACAAAACTAATATCCTTATTAAGTAGGTGACTACCAAATGACTGAGGACCTGTAAATGTTTCCCTTTTTTTTGGTCATAATAAGCTGATAGTTTTGAATTGTTAACTAAAGCATTGATATGTGTTCATTATATTGAACTAGATAGTATAATGAGCATTGGTATAAAGCTTTGTCAGAAGTAGCATGTTAAGCCTGATGAGCAAATAGTTAGAACAGCTCTGCTATGTTAAAATGAGCAATAAACTAACCACTGATTTTAAAATATCTTTGCAGTTGCCATCGCTGCTGGCCGAAAACTTGCCCACAGACTTTTTGAATGCAAAGAAGATTCCAAATTAGACTATGACAACATCCCCACGGTAGTCTTCAGCCACCCACCTATTGGCACAGTGGGACTCACGGAAGGTAGATATTTACCGTTTCCTTCCTTCTACCCTTAATTTTAAAAAAGGTGTCTGTCGAAGAAAAAAAATGGCAGTGGAATAGAGAGACGTGTCTCAGGCTTTATCCCAGAGTGGCTAGAAAGAGGGTCACACGGGGAGTGTTTTTTGGAGAGAGAGAACTACATAACCAAACACCCGGAGAAGAGTGATTATGGGGAGACAAGAAATAGCCCACATATGAAAGAAAAGCAGGTATCACCAGAAAAGGAAGTAAACAAAATAAGCAACCTGTAGAGAAAGAATTCAGAGAAATGGCCACAAGGTGGCTGAAAAGAATGGAAGACAAATTCGACAATATGAGTAAGAACCAAGAGGAAATGAAGAACCAGGAAGAAATGAAAAATGACATTGCTGCTATAAAGAACTCAATAGAAAGCATCAAAAGTAGACTAGAAGAAGCAGAAGACCACATCAGTGAGCTAGAAGACAAGGTGGGCAAAGATACCAAAGTAGAGCAGCTTTTAGAAAAAAAAAATTAAAAACCAGGAGGACAGCCTAAGGGAACTTTGGGACAACATGAAACAAAACAACATGTACATACTAGGGGTCCCAGAAGGAGAGGAAACTGAGCAAGGAATAAAAAACCTGTTTGAAGAAATAATGACAGAAAACTCCCCTGATATAGGGAAGAAAAAACCCACACAAATCCAAGAAGCTCAGAGTCCCAAGCAAAATGAACCCCAAAAGACTGAAACCAAGGCACATTATAATTAAATTGGCAAACACCATTGACAAAATAAGAATCTTAAAAGCGGGCAGAGAGAGACAGAAAGTTACCTAGCAAGGTACTCCATCAGACTAGCAATTGATTTCTCAACAGAAACTCATCAGGCCAGAAGGGAATGGAATGAAATATACAAAGTCATACAAAGGAAGGGTCTGAATTGAATACTGTACCCAGCAAGATTTTCAATCAAAATTGAAGGTGAAATCAGGAGCTTCTCAGACAAAAAAGGACTAAGAGAATTTATTACCACCAAACCAGTAATGCAATAAATGCTCAAAGGTCTGCTGTAAAAAAGAAAGAAAGAAATAGGAAGCGAAGAAGGAACACAGGAGTAAAGAATAAAAATGATGACAAATAAGTACCTATCAATAATAACTTTAAATCTAAATGGGTTAAATGTCCCCATTAAAGACATAGGGTAATGAATTGGATAAGAAAACACAACCCATATATCTGCTGTCTACAAGGAACCCAACTTAGAGAAAAAGATGCACATAGACAGGCTGAAAGGATGAAAAAGGTTTTTTTCAGATGAATGGAAATGATAAAAAAGCTGGGAGAGATTGATAGCAATACAATCATAGTAGGAGACTTTAATACCCCACTATCACCATTGGACAGATTCTCTAAACAAAAAATCAGTAAAGAAACATCAATCCTAAACGACTCACTAGACCAGTGGTTCTCATCCTTTCTAATGCTGAGACCCTTTAATACAGTTCCTCATGTTGTGGTGACCCCCAACCATACTTTATAACTGTAATTTTGCTATTGTTATGAATTATAATGTAAATACCTGTGTTTTCCGATGGTCTTAGGTAACCCCTGTGAAAGTGTCGTTCACCCCCTAAAGGGGTCACGACCCACAGGTTGAGAACCACTGCACTAGACCAAATGAAATTAATTGACACCTTCAGAATATTTCACCCCAAAGCCACGGAATATACATTCTTCGCAAGTGCATGTGGGTCATTTTCAAAGATAGACCATATGTTGGGTCATAGGCAGTCTCTTCAAATTCAATAAGATAGAAATCATATCAAGCATCTTCTCAAATCACAGTGGCATAAAACTACAAATCAACTACAATAAAAACAATCCAAAAAATTTAAACACATGGAGACTAAACAGCATGCTATTAAACAATGACTGGGTTATCAGACAGATCAAGGAAGAAATAAAAAGCATCATGGCAAAAAATGACAATGAAAACACAACAATCCAAAATCTATGGGACACAGTGAAAGCAGTGTTGAGGGAAGTTCATAAGCTCTACAAGCCTATTGCAAAACACAAGAAACAATGGTAAAAAATTACCTAATCCAACAACTCAAAGAGTTAGAAAGAGACCAACAAGCCCAGTGTAAGCAAAAGGAAGGAAATAGTAAAGATTAAAGTGGAGATAAATGACATTGAGACCAAAAAAACAAACAAACCACAATACAAAAGGTCAACAAAACCAAGAGCTGATTCTTTGAAAAGATAAAAAAGATTGATGAATCTCTAGCCAGGCTCACTAACAAGCAAAGAGAGAGGACCCAAATAAAATTAGAAGTGAAAGAGGTGAGATAACAAGAGACCCCACCGAAATACAAAGGATTGTTAAAAAATACTATGGCCGAAACCGGTTTGGCTCAGTGGATAGAGCGTCGGCCTGGGGACTGGGGGCTCCCAGGTTCAATTCTGGTCAGGGGCATGTACATTGGTTGTGGGCACATCCCCAGTGGGGGGCGTGCAGGAGGCAGCAGATCAATGTTTCTCTCTCATCGATGTTTCTAACTCTCTCCCTCTCCCATCTCTCTCTGTTATAAATCAATAAAATATATTTAACAAAATATATTTGACAGAGGCATGAACATACAATGTAGTCAAGACAGTCTCTTCAATAAATGGTGTTGGGAAAATTGGACAGATACATGCAAAAAATATGAAACTAGACCACCAACTTATATCATACTCAAACATAAACTCAAAATGGATACAGGACTTAAACATAAGACTAGAAACCATACAAATACAGTGGTACCTTGAGATACAAGTGCCCTAACATACTAGATTTTTGAGATACGAGCCGTTGAGTGAGCGATTTTTGCTTTGAAATACGAGCAACATTTGAGATACGAGTAATCGCGCGGATCGGGTGGCTGCACACGACCCACCAGTTTACCGCGGCTCAAGTGTCTCATAGTTTCTCACGCCTCAAGGTTATGGAATGAATTAAACTTGTATCTCGAGGTACCCACTGTACTAGAGGAATCCACAGGCAGAGAAATCTCAGACATATGCCAAAGCAATTTCTTCACCGATACTGCTCTTAGGACAATGAAAGCTAAAGAGAAAATAAACAAATGGGACTCATTAAAATAAAAAGCTTTTTCACAGCAAAAGAAACCATCAACAAAACAACAAGAAAGCCCACTGTATGGGAGAACATATTTGCAAATGTTATCACTGATAAAAGTTTAATCTTCAACATCTACAGGAAACTTATACAACTTAATAAAAGGAAGATAAATGATCCAATAAAAAAATAGGCAACAGACCTAAATAGAATCTTTTCAAAAGAAGACAGAAGGAAGGCCAAGATACATATGAAAACATGCTCAAAGTCACTAAACCCGAGAGATGCAAATCAACACAAGGTGGTACCGTCTCACACCTGTCAGAATGGCAATCATCAACAAATCAACAAATGACAAGTGTTGGTGAGGATGTGGAGAAAAAGGAACCCTCATGCACTGCTGGTGGGAATGCAGACTGGTGCAGCCACTGTAGAAAACGGTATGGAGTTTCCTCAAAAAAACTAAAAATGGAGCTCCCATTTGACCCAGTAATCCCACTTCTAGGAATATATCCCAAGAAACTAGAAATACCAGTCAGAAAGGATATATGCATCCCTATGTTTATAGCAGCACAATTCACTATAGCTAAGATTTGGAAACAGCCTAAAGGCCCACCAGCAGATGAGTGGATTAGAAATCTATTGTATATTTACACCATGGAATATTACACTGCTATAAAAAAAGAAGGAATTCTTACCATTTGCAGCAGCATGGATGGACTTTGAGAGCATTATGTTAAGTCAAATAAGCCAGGCAATGAAAGAAAAACATCACATGATCTCACTCATTTATGGAGAATAAAGAACATTATTACCTGATGAATAAAAAGATAGATACAGAGGCAGTAAAGCACCGAATAGACTTGTCAAATTAGAGCAGGAAGGCTGGGAGTGTTGGGAACAGAGGGAAATAGATTGACCAAAGGACTTGTATGCATTCATATAAGCACACCAAAGACACTGGGGGTGGGTGGGATGAGGGCATGAGACAGCGGGTAGGGAAGGCTGATGAAGGTCAATGGGGGGGGGGTGGGAAAGGAGATATATGTACAACTACAGTGGTACCTCGAGATACAAGTGCCCTAACATACGAGATTTTTGAGATACGAGCCATCGAGGGAGCGATTTTTGCTTTGAAATACAAGCAACATTTGAGATAGGAGTAATCGCATGGATCGGCCGGCTGCACACAACCCACCAGTTTACCTCGACTCGAGCGTCTCATAGTTTCCCACGCCTCAAGGTTACGGAACGAATTAAACTTGTATCTCGAGGTATCAGTGTATATGTAATACTTTGAACAATAAAAAAATTTTTTTAAAGGTGTCTGTCAGCTAACTAAGTCTCTCTCAGCCCCCAACTTACAGTCCTTTTTGGTTAGCCTCTTGGCACAGTTCCAATTTCCTTCCTGACTACTGCCACTTTGAGAGTATAATATCCTTTCCCTATACCACCCTGTCTACCCCTTTAATTTTTTTTAATTTGAACTAATTACAAATATAAAGAAAAATGATAATATATAGGACTCTTTAATACCCTTAACATTTTTATTTTAACAATTTCTTCACACACACACACACACACACACACACACACACTTTAGCATCTCTTTCCTAAGGCCAGGTTGTCCCCTTACAGAAGTACAGTGCAATTTTCCACAAGAACATTTAAATCGATACAATATTATCTCAATTTTAGACTGTATTCTGATTTAGCCAGTTATCTCAAGTCATGTCATTTTTAACATTTTTTCTCTCAAGCCCAGCATTCAGTCAAGGTTAACGCTCGGCATTTAGTTCTTATAACCTCTGTGGTCTCCTTTAATTGAGAGGCAAAATTCCTGTCTTTTATTTCTCACAACATCAATATTTATTTTGTAGACTACCACTCATGGTTTTGTTTGGCATTTCTTCATGATTGGATTGAGGTTATGTATTTCTTGCTCTCTTTGATAGGTCAAAGGAATTGTTTAGTTTTTGATAATGCTTTTCTTTCTGTACATTATAGATCAGGCCATTTCTAAATATGGAAAGGAAAATGTGAAGACCTATTCAACCACCTTTACCCCAATGTATCATGCGGTTACCAAAAGGAAAACAAAATGTGTGATGAAGATGGTTTGTGCTAACAAGGAGCAGAAGGTAGGGGAAACACCCAGTAAGCTAACGAGTGACTTTAAGGTTTGCAGGAATGGGGGCATTTTGGTGGGATGGGACCATTTTGATTCAACTGGTGTGGACCTACTTTAACTCTCTGTCTGTATACTGAGGTTCTTCATAATGTTTTATTTAGAAAGAAGGTTCTACCACCAACGTTAGGGGAAAGGTTCGCTATCATGGGCCAATAGGCCAGAATAGATAGGAAACTCAGATGTATCGTTAAGTGTAAAAATGTAATGCAAGGTAAACTTAATATAACCAATCAGTGAAGAAAAGGAAATTTAGTCAGTAAAATTATCTATTTTTGGTTTAACTTTTTGAGGAACTACCAAATTATTTTCTGAAGTGGCTGCCATTTTACATTCCCCTCAGCCATGTATGAGGGTTTCAATTCCTTCACATCCTGGACTACACTGGTTATTGTCATTTTTATTACAGCCATCCTCGTGGATATGAAGTGGTATCTTATTGTGGTTTTGGTTTGAATTCAAACAGGTTTTTTAAAAATATATTTTTATTTATTTCAGAATTGAAGGGGGGAAGAGAGCGAGAGAGAGAGAAAGAGAGAGAGAGAGAGAGAGAGAGAGAGAAACATGAATGATGAGAGAATCTTTGATCAGCTGGCTTCTGCACACTCCTTACTGGGGATGTGCCACAACCAAGGTTCATGCCCTTGATTGGAATCGAACCTGGGGCCCTTCAGTGTGCAGGCCGATGCTCTATCCACTGAGCCAAACCAGTTAGGGCTAAATTAAATATTGAAATGCAACTTAGCAATATACTTTGGGAACATGGCTCCACAAGGGACATGGTAACAAAACATGGTCCCTGGCTTACAGAAGTTAAGGTCACTGATGACTGGCAGATGCAGAGAATCAGACTGAAGAGAAGAAAGGAAGTGGGTTGGCAGCAAAATGAAGTTTGCTGTTTCTTGACTTTGAATGTGCCTCAGTAGCCTAAGCTTTCCAGATGTTGAATCAGCAGGGTTCCTCACTTACCTCTTCATATCTGTTATTTCTTCATACCATTTATTATTCATTCATTTGATAAACATTACCAGACAGTCTAATAAAGACTAAGAACTGGGCCCTAGCTGGTTTGGCTCAGTGGTTAGAGCATTGGCCTGCAGACTGAAAGGTTCCAGGTTCAATTCCCAGTCAAGGGCACATGCTTGGGTTATGAGCTCAATCCCCAGTAGGGGGTGTGCAGGAGGCCGCCAATCAGTGATTCTCTCTCATTGATGTAACTATCTCTCTCTCCCTCGCCCATTCTGATTTCAATAAAAATGTTTTCTTTAAAAAGAAGACTAAGAACTGAGATATAGAGAGGATTAATGTGAAGTTTCTGGTGTTATAAATTTAATTTAGATTACAATATTTAAAAGTCTAGCTCTATAGTGCATATATAATACATGATTTGGGATTTTTAAGTTGAGATGTACTTTTTATTAACTGTAAAAAGCACATAACATAAAATTTACCATCTTAACCATTTTTAAGTGTACCATTCAGTAATACTAAGTATATTCTTGATTTCTTTTTAAACAAAATATTTTTGTGGCTAACTGTTAGGTTCTCTGACTGTTTTTCAATGGACTGCTTACCCTAAAAGTATTTGCTGAAAGTGAACATTAACTCGTAGTTTGAAAATATAGTAAGAAACCTCACTGGAAATGGTGAGTTGAAACAAATGGCCCTTTACCAGGTGTATCGGTTAATAATGCGGATTTTGTAATCAAAGAAAACATAATTTCAAGAAAAACATAAAAAGTGCTTTATTCAAAATAATGTCCATCGCTGGCTACACGTTTCCCCATCTTTCGGGTAATTTGTGGATACAAATTGAACCCAATAGAACTTGCCTTGTTTTGAGGCCAACCATTCAGAGACCCAGTTTTCCACTTCTTCATATGTTTTGAGGTGCTGCTCAGAAAGTGTGTGTGCCATCTGTTGGAACAAGTGGTAATCTGAAGGAGCAAGGTCTGGTGAATATGGCAGGTGGGTTCATACTTCCCAGGCAAGATCTTTTAACATGTCTTTAACTGGTTTTGAAGTATGTGTGTGGTGCATCATCATGAAGTAAAATTACTTTGCTGTGTATTCCTGGTTGTTTCACAATCAAAGCGTGGTTCAAATTGATTATTTGTTGTCAGTAGTGATCAGTATTAACGGTTTCACCTGGTTTTAGAAGCTCATAATACACCACACCTTCCTGATCCCACCAAACACAGAGCATTGTCTTCCTTCTGAAGCCATTTGACCTTGCAGTCTTTGTTGATGGTTGACCTGGATCAGCCCATGATTTTGTGCCTTTGGGATTCTCAAAATAAATCCACTTTTCATTGCCAGTCACGATTTGATGCAAAAAAAAAGACTTTCTTTCATGCCGTTGAAGCATTTTACTGATGACTTTTCGGTTTTCCATTTGTCTTTCGTTTAGTTAATGTGGCACTCATTTTCCTTTCTTTAAAATCTTTTCCATTGCTTGTAAATGATGAGAAATTGTTTGCTGAGCAACATTTAATCTTTCTGCAAGTTGTTTTTAAGTTTGACACACATCTTCATCCAATAATTCTTGTATCTGTTGGTCTTCAAATTTTTTCAGTTGACCTGGATGTTCTTTGTCTTTCAAATCTGAAATCATCACTTTTAAAGCATTTAAACCAGCGTTCACAAGTATCTTGAGATGGAGCATATTCAACATAAGCTTCCCGAAGTATTCAGCAGCACATTTCTTCAAAATAAAATAATGAATTATAACTTCCCGCAAATGCTCTCTTTTATTGGCAGAAAAGTCAACATTTTTAAGTGTAAAAATATCTATGATGTTAGCACCTTCAGCAAAGTTGACATCTTTGAAGCTTGTTGTCAATACAGCAAAATAGCATACATATCAAATCGCATGTATGTCAACATATGCGTAACTCCATCTTTTGAAAAAAATCCGCATTATTAACTGGTACATCTAGTATACTCCTTTGTTCAGTCATCCAACAGTATGGACTGAGTGCCTCTAAGGACCATGTTTGTGCTTGCCCAGAGGGATAGAGTGGGGAGCACGAGCAGATAGGGGCCCCTTCACCTGGATAAGATGGACTGCAACATCCAGTCCCCAAATAAAAATAGAACATTGCAGTTGTGATAGAACCATGGTGAAGAATTATTGGTCATGAAAGACCATGTGATAGTTTAACTTGGTAGGGAAAGAAATACAGCTATTTAAAGAATAAATGGGCTTTAACCCTTAAAAGAAGAGAGGGAAGATTGTCCAGATAGCGAACAGTTTGTGCAAAGGCGAGAGCATGGTGAGAGTGCTCGGGGGAGAGGGAGGCCGAGAGCCCTAGGGAGGGCTGTGTGAGGTGGGCCGTGGAAGGGTGTGGAGGCAGGATCACGCAGGGCCTGTGGGCTGTGTCATTTGAGATGTAAGTTTTTTAGAGGTTTTTAAATAGTAGGTATCTCTCTCTCTTGTTTTCCAGGTGGTTGGGATCCATATGCAAGGAATTGGGTGTGATGAAATGCTGCAGGGGTTTGCTGTTGCCGTCAAAATGGGAGCCACAAAGGCCGACTTTGACAACACGGTTGCCATTCACCCTACCTCTTCGGAAGAACTGGTCACACTTCGTTGAGAACTCAGAGACTTGTGTGGCTGGCAGTTGGACCAGTAGACCTTCTGAAATGAACCAAATAATCTCATTTACCTAAACTGTTTCTATTTTATGCATTTCTTTATTATATCCAGGATCTCCCGATAGTGGAAAATTTCAGTATAAAAATAAAATGTATTTATGTGATTGGAAATTTGTTATCTAAGATTGATTTTCATTTGATTGCTTCTCACAATAATTAGTAAGTTTTTATTAACAGCTCTGTTAGCTGGTTTTGTTTTTGTTTCAGTCTCTTCCCAAGTGTAAATCTATATGAATCACAATGCATATAGCTTACCACTTTTTGAAAAATATGTTTTTATTGACTTTTAGAATAAGGCAGGGAGGGAGGAAGAGAGGGAGGGAGGGAAAAATAGAGAAAGAAACATCCATGTGAAAGAGAAACATTGATTGGTTGCCTTTCACGCGCACCCCAATTGGGACCCAACCTGTGCCCTGACCAGAAATCAAATCGGCAACCTTTTGGTGCACAGGACGGTGCCCAACCAACTGAGCCACACTGGCCAGGACTGGCTTACCACTTTTTATAGAGGAAGATAACAGCTGTTCACATTTAAATAATGCAAGTGCACAGAATGTTTCATTGTTTCTGAAGCCAGGCCTGTGCTCTGCACATTACAAAGTTCCTTTAAGGATGTGACTTTCTCTAAAAATATAACACAAGAGGCCTATCTCCCTTATTTTACTCTTTCTTTTGTTTTAAATGATTAAAATTATTTGTCACTTTTATGAAATTAAGTACATCAAACTTAGTCACGTAATGGAGGAACATTGTAGATGTGATTCCAGGAGGAGATGGACTCAAACACTTCAAAAGTCCCTTTCACTGCTGTGAGAGTTCATAGTTTCGTGAAAAATTTCAGTTTTTGTATGTTTTCTTGTCATTTTGGGGTTTTTTTCCCCTAAAGAAATTTGCAAAAATTTGGAAATTTTAGAAAATTTATTGTGATAAATGTATATGGGTTAACAGTTCATTTTCTAAGGACATTTCATATTTGGAGGATCAGATGCCAAAATAGCCTACCTTACGAAGGCCTAATGCCTTATGGGGGTGAAAAGAGATTTCACTTTTATAAAGACCAGAGATACAAAAGAAGCATTTAGCAAATGTAATGGTTGAGTTGGAAGAACAGTCTAGAAATCACAGGTTTTGAGCATTCTCTTGGTCATTAGCCTTTACCAGCTAGGTAAGTTACATTTTCCCACCGCTTTCATTAGTAACGGTGCGATTGACTTCTTCCAGTAAGCACTTAACTGGGTGTCTTTCTAGTTGGTGATGGCCAGGTTGCTGCCCTGATTTCAGATAGGTCCGATGTCAATGAAAGAAGATTGCCCCTTTAGAAACTAGGTAATGTGATGATTGCAGCAAGAAAATAGGGTATAAAATCCTGGGATACGGACCAGACTGACACACCTACCCCCCCTCTAACCCACCAGCCTGGACCGTGGGCCAGGGCTCTGGGCTTCGCTGACCTGGTGGGTTTCTGGCAATGCTCGGGCCCCAAACTGTGGATGTGACACAGTAAAGAAAAGACGAGGGCCCAGTCACCTCTAATAATGTATTTACTTATTTATTTTGCCTCAGGTAGCCTCTGGACTGTCTGTTTCTACAGTAAACCAACATGAAAGGAGCCTTTTCCAAGTTGTAGACTTTGTTCCCATCAGTCCTCAAACTGTGTCAGCTGTGAGGTGATCTGGCCTAACAGCCTCATGGCACAAAGCGCAGGGGAAGTCAGGACATTCGGAACAACACACTGTGTAACATCTGCCGCGCTGTAGATGCTTCGTAGATAGTTACTGAAGGTGATATCTGGTACTTGCTTGCAAGTAACCATATAGCCTAGGTAGAATAAGAGATAAAATTCTACACCAATAACTGTAATTCAAAGGAAGCAAAGGGTGGCCATATGATTTGTGGACTAACATGGGACACTTGCAAGTGAAAGGGGGCATAATTGGAACAAAAGACATAAATTTGTACTGCTGCAGAAAAATGGGTCAGTGTTTCCCTACTTATTAGAGAGGTGGATGTATACATGTTCAGAAGAGGCAGCGAGTGCTATTTTTCTGGGAAAACAGGAAGGCTGTGAGAAAGATTAGGATTTGGAATTTGAGGATGGTGGAGGAGGTTAGGGCATGTGGAAGGTACAGTGAGACAGTTGGGCAAAGTATGTGGGAAACAATAGAGTTTATTCGGTGTGATTGCAGCATAGCGTGTGTGTTTTGTTTTATGTGGGATGTTCTTCCCCACTTGTTTACCTGATAATGCAATGATGTGTTGCTGCATAGCCAACTACCTGAACACTCGGAGAGCTTTAAACAGAAACCACTTTATTATACTGTATTTTATGATTTTGTGAATCAGGAACGGAAGCAAAACGCAGCAAGCAAGGATGACTCTTCTGTTGCTGTTGACCACTTGGGAATATTCAACTGGCAGATGGACTGGTCTAGAAAGTCTAAAACAGAGTCATTGATATGACACACTTAGATGAGGATGACTGGAAGGCTGGCCTCAGCTGAGACTGCCCACCAGAGTTTCTACATGTGGCCTTTCGAGCATCGTGGTCTTGGGTAATGGACATACTAGTAAATGGAAGCTCAGGGCTCCCAGAGTTGGTTCCAGGGTTCTCAGGCAGATACTGCAAGCCTTATGACCTAACCTCAGGAGTTCTAGAATGTGCCATGCCAGCACAGCCAAGGGTTTGGTGAGCCTTGGGTGGGGGCAACAAAGGATTAAAGAAAAGACAGAATAAGCTGGGGCTAGGTGGATCCCCTGTGCCTGGCTGAAGACACAGAGAGAGATCCTGACGGCAAGCTGAGCCTTTATTTTATAGCCAGAGGTAAACAAGGTAGTGGTCACCATAGTTACAATGTTCTTATGAGTTTCACTTGTTTTGGCAGCACTCGCTGCACCTCCCACAGCCCATTAGCTACCCAGATAGCTCTAGGGGGAGTCATAAGGTCAAGCTTAATTATGCCTTCTAAGCTGGGACTTGTCTGTGGCTTTGCCAACAGGTCAGTCCGAGACTTAACCCTATAGCCGCTCCCTCCACTTGAACATCGCTTTCACCACATGTTATTGGTTAAGTAAGTTATGAAGGCCAGCCTAGATTTAACCAGAAGTTAATGGGAATTCGTCTCAGTAGGAGAATTGGTAAAGAATTTGGGGCTATCTTTAATCACACACACCTGGAAATCTATAAGACTTGACTAAAACCACCTTTGTGAAGACTTGTTTAATAATTGTATGTTATGTGTTCCCATAACACCTTTACTCACCTTGCATATGTCATTTGATACTCCTATGTTCTCTATGTTTGTTGAGTTTAATAATGTCATTCTTGTATACCATGCAGCAATTTAGTCTGCAAGAGAGTAAGGGTGTGTGAATAGTTTTTCACACTAATATCTATATCTATAATTCAAAAGAGCCAACATTTTAGTCCTTTACGTGTTTGAAAAGTGAGTAGGCATGATTTTCAGGTCTTCAAACTTCCCTTTCCATGAATTTGACTTGGATGTAGATAGAAAGCTGTTGAAGGTAGGAAAAGCCCCAAGGGAGCAGTGGTCTTGAATGCTAGAGAAATCGAGGACAGATGATTAGCAAAGTACATACTTTAGCTTTTGATTGTGGATGTGGGTCAACTTGCTTCGTCGGCTATTTTGAGAATTTTAAGTGTCTAGTTAGTTGAGATAGATTGCTGGGTGACGGGAGTTGAAAGGCAGTAGTTTATAGATGTCAGAATTTACTTCAATTTTCCTCTTCCAAACAATTATGTAATGTGAGAAATTAAAACACAAAATTCGCCAAAAACAGTTTGGCTCAGTGGATAGAGAGTCAGCCTGCTGACTGAAAGTTCCCAGGTTCGATTCTGGTCAAGGGCATGTACCTTGTTTGCGAGCAAATCCCCAGTAGGGGTCGTGCAGGAGACAGCTGATTGATGTTTCTCTCTCAATGTTTCTATCTCTTTATCCCTCTCCCTTCGTGTCTGTGGAAAATCAATTATATATATATATAATAAATAAAACACAAAATTAAGTTCTGATGCATGCTACAACATGGGTGAATCTTGAAAACATTACATCAAGTGAAATAAGCCAGACACAAAAAGACAAATTTTAAAGTGTTTATTCCACTTACATATAATTGTCATAGAGCCAGAAAGTAGATTAAAAGTTTTCTGGGCAGGAGGGAATGAAGATTTATTGCTTAATAAGTACAGAATTTTATTTGGAGTGATGAAAAATCTTGGAAGTAGTGATGGTTCCATAATGTGAATGTAATTAATGCCACCAAGTTGTATACTTTAAAATGGTAAATTTCAGGTTCTTTTGTTACAGATATTTTATCACAATAAAATAAAAATAGTAAACAGAAAAAAAAGCCACTATATTAGAATTAATTCTGTGGTTATATTGAGCTGTGCTCCTTGGATTGGATGTTTTGGGTTTATCAGAACAGAAGAATGTTTTATAAAATATACAAATAGTATTTCTCTAAAGCAGCCCCACACTTCCTGCCAAAAAGAATGTGGATGTTGTAAGCAGTCATGAGATAAAACGTAATTGCTGTTGCATGAGTAGCTTGACTCATTCTTCATATAAATTGACACTAGCCACACCTTCTGACCTGAAATACTGAGGATGCCAATATGTAGGTGGTTTCAATGATAATAAAGGTTTATTTAAGCATCAGTGTTGAGACTTTGTATATTACACAAATAGCCATGTCCCCATAAAATTTATAAAGAGTCATGTCCCACACCTCAAAGTGGGATGTTTTTCCTATGCATTCCCTAATCCCCGGTTAGAGGTTGCCTCAGAAGAAACACAGATGGTATCTCTATTGTGTAACAAGGATGTGAAGGCAAATGAAAATATGTACTTATCCCCAAATCGTGAATTTTCTGAAATCAAGCTAATTAGGGCTGATTAAGGGAGGGTTTGGGTAAGTTGGACAATGATAAGAATAGCTAATATTTGGGTAAATGATGGGCAACTAAGATTTGGGAGTTTGAATTATAAATAACATTCTAATATTGGCATTCGAAGGCTTAACTGTCCAAAATCTGTTTCAACTAGCTGAGACGAGACATTGAAATAAAGGAATAATTGCCCTGGCCAGTGTGGCTCAGTTGGTTGAGAGCTGCCCTATGTGCTGAAAGGTTGCTAGTTCGATTCCTGATCAGGGCATATGCCAGGGTTTCTGGCTCAATCCCTAATGGGTGGTATGTAGGAGGCAATGTTTCTCTCTCTCTCTCCCTCTTCTCAAATCAACATAAACATTAAAAAAAAAAAGATATAAAGGAGCCCAGCCCATGTGGCTCAATGGTTGAGCATTGACCTGTGAACCAGGAGGTCTCTGTTCAATTCCTGGTTAGGGCACATGCCTGGGTTATAGGCTCAATCCCCAGTAGGGGGTTCAGAGGGTGCAGGATGCAGCTGATCGATGATTCTCATAATTGATATTTCTTTTTCTCTCTCTGAAATAAAAAACATATATTTTAAAGAAGTAAAGGAATAATAGTGGGCATTTGGTTAAAGTACAGTGGTACCTCGAGATACGAGTGCCCTAACATACGAGATTTTTGAGATACGAGCTATTTTTGCTTTGAAATACGAGCAACATTTGAGATGGGAGTAATGGCGCGAATCCGCCGGCCTCACACAACCCACCAGTTTATCATGACTCGAGCATCTCATAGTTTCCCATGCCTCAAGGTTACCGAACGAATTAAACTCGTATCTCGAGGTACCACTGTACTTAAACAAGGAGACCATTAGACTGTGGTGGCTCTAATGCCTGGTAGCTTACCTGGTAGCTTACATAAGCAAACTGAAACCTGAGCCAGAGTCAATACACTTGAATTTGAGAAAATGAAATTTAAGAACTACTAATCACAACCTACCACGTAGGCTTCCCTAATAAGGCAATGGCCTGAACTATAGCCAGTCAAATACTTTCTTTGATTTGCTACAGAGTCTTAGTTATAAACACCTTTTCTTGAGCTCCTGTTGGTGGAGTATTCCTAATGTTTTTTTTTAGTTTGGGCCTGCCTGATTTTAATCTATTTTAATGCAAATAAACTTCAAAATTTTGATGTATCTCAGTAAATTTTTTAAAAATATATTTTACTGATTTTTTACAGAGGAAGGGAGAGAGATAGAGAGTTAGAAACATGGATGAGAGAGAAACATCGATCAGCTGCCTCCTGCACACCCGCCACTGGGGATGTGCCTGCAACCAAGGCACATGCCCCTGACTGGAATCAAACCTGGGACCTTTCAGTCCCCAGGCCGACGCTCCATCCACTGAGTCAAACCTCTTTTGGCATCAGTCCATTTTTTAATAGTTCACTGAGTGCTTTCCATATGTATATTTAGTTAAAAGCATTATTTTCTAGTTGCTAGGAACTAGTTCACATGACTAGACAATGAGCATGTGTCAAAGTTTTATTTCACACAAGTGGGCATAAAATGAAGAACACTTAAAAGAGAACAGAGACTACAGAGCTTGCTATGTCAGCCACCATCACTTTGGCAGAGACTCAAAGGCAATCAGAAAGAGAGGAAGCTTTACAAGTACTTAGTAGACCTTTGGAGACATTATGGTTCCTGTTTCAGACCACTGGCATAAAGTTTGGCAATAAAGTGAGTTGTAATCTTTTTGCTGGTGGTGGGTCTTGACTTCAATATGTAAAATATGCAACACCTGTGAAGTGCAAAAACTCGAAGCATACTAAGAAAGGGCATGCTCCCGGTATGCTGGGATTAAAGGTTGTTGGCAAGGGGAGTATCTCTGTGATTGATTTGGGGAGCATATTTGGTTTTCTCTTATTAGTCTTGGTGCGTGCGTTGGAGTGGGTATATGTGTGCCTAAAATAAGGAAGTTGGCAGCAAATCCTGATTATTCTGAGCTTATGGCTGCAAAGGTTGTGGCTTGGTTTCTTAGGTGGGCCAGTTTTATGATCATTTATGGTCTACCCATTGTTAATTTGTATATTAGGTCTCTCACTGTTGGTAAGGTAGCCAGCAGAATGATAGAACTGATTCCACAAGGGTATGAGGAATTTATATAGTCACTGGAGAACGATTAACTGAAAATTGATACAATGCTGGCTCCTGTTTCTTGATTTTAACCTTTGGGACTATTTTCTGTATGTAATGTCGGCTCCTTCTCCCCATTACACCTCATCAGGTTTTTACCGGTTAATATCTGGAGTTACTGAGTTGTAAAACTTCGGCCCTACTCAACTGTTATTCAAAGTTAAATTTCTTGAGAGTGTCAGATGAACATCAACTGGGTTTATTACAAAAATCTAGAATTAAACCAATTTTTAAAAGCCACACAATCTTTTGGTTTTGTTTCCAAAATTTGAATAAAACATTATCTCATTTAATCTCCACAACAGTCTAATGCAATTGTCGACCACACATTGTAGTACAATTATTCCTGATGAGAAAACCAGCACAGGTTGAGGAGTAACCAGTATGAAGTAATTAAATAACATTAGAGTAATTAATTGAGCTCAGGCTATGCTGTGGCTTTGGGTTATAAGTGAGGAAAGGACAGCCACAGAACTCGTATACATTCCAATACTGTCCATTGCAGGCTCTCGTCGCTTTATTTCTACCCATTTATGTTGCATCTGAATTCGAAATCCTTTTCTGAGAGAGTTCACAGGTGTGGTGGCTGAGAATTCAGAAAGGGATTTGCTCCAGGATTTGCCTTTCTAGTTGGGCTGTCTTGAGCGAGCCATTTAGCTTCCCTAGTCCTCTAGTTTCCTCACTTGCAACAGAAAGAGCCGGAGCAATGCTCTTTGACGTTCAGATGCTGGTAACAGGCATTTGATACTGTAAAGTCACAAAAACCTGGGAGACAGCAACTTGAAAAATCCCGCTGCCACTTGCGTCCAACAGATTCCAGAGCAGAAGTGGCAGCTCTCCCTTTCTGCAAAGGAAAGATTTCCATCTTGGCGGCTGCTCCTGGCCTCGCACCTGAGCCCCCTTTTTCTCCTCCCCGCCCCAGCCACCCTCCCGTTGTCATGGAGACCCAGAACGCTCCAGCCGGCTGATTATCCTCCCGCGGGTCCCCCTAGCGGAGCACGTGAGCACGCACGCGCGTCGGAGGCGGCGGCGGCGGCGGCGCCGCGGTGGCTGCCGGGATTGAGGTTTGAGCCACCTGATCCGGAAGTGGTGGGCGGGGCCCCGGGCCGAGTCCCTCCTCCTCCGCCGCCGCCGCCAGCCCACAGACCCCCCGGCCTGGCGGGGCGAAGCGGGGCGAGCGTTCGGGCCGGCGGGGGCGCTGACTGGGAGCCGGGAGCGGCAGCCACGCGGGCGTGAGTGGCTGGCCGAGGCGAAGGCAGGGAGGCGGCGTAGGTCGCGCGGGGCGGCCCTCCTCGCTCAGGTAAGGGCTGCCGCCGCCGCCGGGCGGGCGGGCGGGCGGCGCGGGTTCCGGCCTGTTGTGCCTCCGGCCGCCGCCGCCGGCGCCGTGGCGAGCGCGGTCGGGAGCCTGGCGCTGCCGTGCGGGGCGCGGAAACACCGCAGCGCCCTCCCCGCAACTTGTGGGGCAGCATGGCCTCGGAGGCCGGCGGTTTCGTGAGCCAAGTTTGGGGCTGGAAGGGGGAGTTCGCAGCTGGAGCGCCTCGTCCTCGCCCCCCAAGTGTGTACCTGGGCAGTCGCGGGGCGAACCGTGTGTGTGTGTGTGTGTGAAGTGGGGGAGCCAGGGTGCCCCGCCGGCTCCGGGCTGTGATGGAGGTGCCCGTCCACGGGCTCTGTTTTTTTTGTGTTGTTGTCGTCGTCGTTGTAAGCTACCCTTTGGGAGACCTCGTTCTGAAGCGAGCTTCTCTGCAGAGCCTCCAGGCGTTTTTTTCCGGTACGATTTCCTCCCGCCTCGGGGGTGTCGGCGGTCCCCTCCCAGCCGGCCACCCACCCGCCCGTTCAGACCGGGGCTCTGCGGGGCCGGGGGCGCCTCGCAGGCTGCGGCAGCGGCAGGAGCCCAAGGGGAACAAAGGTGGGAAGCAGCCGAACGAGAGGTGGGAGAGAACGTGGCGCCCCAAGATTGTGACTTAATTTTGGCGTCTCGGGGTGGGGGGTGTGGGGGGGGGGAGGGTCCCTGACACGTGGACACGTGAACTCCCAGAGTTGGGGTGTGTGTGTGTGTGTTTTGTTTTTCAGTGTCATACGGGCCGGGGGAGGTGCCCTGTCGACCACACACACACATGTCAAACTGGAGACACAATTTTTTAAAAAGTATATTTTATTTTATTTTTTATAGAGAGGAAGGGAGAGAGATAGAAAGTCAGAAACATTGATGAGAGAGAGACATTGGTCAGCTGCCTCCTGCACGCCCCACAGTGGGAATGTGTAGCAAGGTGCAGGCCCCCGACCGGAATCGAACCCGGGACCTTTCAGTCCGCAAGCCGACGCTCTATCCACTGAGCCAAACCGGTCTCGGCGAGACACAATTTTTAAAAAAATATATTTTATTGATTTTTTTTTATAGAGAGGAAGGGAGAGGGATAGAGATTTAGAAACATCGATGAGAGAGAGACATGGATCAGCTGCCTCCTGCACGCCCCACAGTGGAGATGTGCCCGCAAGCAAGGTGCAGGCCCCCCCGACCGGAATCGAACCTGGGACCTTTGGGTCCGCAAGCCGACGCTCTATCCACTGAGCCACACCGGTCCTGGCGGCCCATTGTGTGTGGTCTCCTCTAAGCGGAGGAGGCAGAGTGAGGCGGGGCTTCCGTGGGTGATAGCCATTGAGCTTCCCTGCTCTGGGCTTTTGTGATCAGGGTCACACCTTTTTTTTACAGACAGGACTCGACCAGCCTTTCGGGGGCGGGGTAAGGAGCAATAAGGCCCGTAGGCGACCTTGCTAGCAGTTTTCAGCCTGTGTGTCGCGACCCACACGTTGAGAACCGCTGCTGTAGAGCCCAAGACCATCAGAAAACACAGATATTTACATGAGGATTCATTAACAGGAGCAAAAATGACAGTGATGGAGTAGCAACGAAAATAATTTTATGATTGGGGGTCACCACCACATGAGAAACTGTATTAAAAAGTCACAGCATTAAAAAAGGTGGAGAACCACTGAATAAGGGCCAATGCAGGGGGAGGCCTCGAAGCGGCGAGACATAAACCCCTGCCTTCCCTGCCTTCAAGAAGCGTACGTTTGAGAACAGGAAAGCATTGAGCACCTCGCTTTAAAAGCAGTCAGTAAGTGAAACGTGACCCAGGAGAGTGTTTTTCGAGGCTTTACCAGTGTCTCTCTCAGGTGTGGGTCGTGGAGCACTGATTGAGGAGTTAGGATAGTTGGGTTCTGATCCAAGTACTTCCAGCTGTTGGGACCTTAACCATGACTCTTCACTTCAGATTGTACGTATTAAAAGAGTAATAAAAGGGCTACCCTTTTGTCTCAGAGGGTTCTGAGGATCAAATGCTAGAAGCACTTGGGTCTCCTTCAACTGTAAGGCTTATTTAAGTGTGTGATAAAATCATGCTGAAAGAGCCGGCGTCAGTCACCTGTCTTCACCAGGTGAAACAGATGCTTCCTGTTTTAGGCTTGGCTCCCCGCCTCGCTTGTGAATTCTCCTTTCTGTTCCGACACTTTCCCTCCCCCAAGAGGGTCTCTTCCTCGCCACAGCATAAGTTGATCAGTTATTTTCAGATCCAACTCAAAATGGTAATACCCGAATATTTGTATATCTTGACTGTTTTAAAACATTGCTTTCTTCTATTTTTCCTTACACTTGTGGATGTAGACAGCATTCTTTTTTTTTTTTTATTGATTTTTTACAGAGAGGAGGGGAGAGAGATAGAAAGTCAGAAACATCAATGAGAGAGAGACATCGATCAGCTGCCTCCTGCGCGCCCCACTGTGGAGGTGTGCCCGCAAGCAAGGTACATGCCCCCGACCGGAATCGAACCCTGGACCTTTCAGTCCGCAAGCCGATGCACTGAGCCAAACCGGTCTCAGCTAGACAGCATTCTTGATGTTGTTTCTAGAGCAGTATTGTTCAGTGGAATTGCAGTGTAAGCTTCAAGTGTGAGTCAGATATGTAATTTGCAATTTTCTAGTAGCCATGGTTTCTAAAAAATTTAGGGTAAATTTATTTTAATCTTTTACTTAATCCAATATATCTAAAATATCACATCAATGTAGAATCAGTCTAAAATATGTCATTAGCAATATTAAAGTTCTGTTCTTTGTACAAAGTCTTTTCCATCTGGAGTGTATTTTACACTTAAGAGTACATCTCAACTCTAGCCCCACTCAGGTGTTCGGTAGGCACATGTGGCCAGTGTCTGCCAAATTGGAGAGTGCAGCTCTAGAGTTCTAGAGAGCAAGTCTATTTCTCTTTACTAATGCCTAACACAGTGCTTGGCACATAATAGGCACTAATTAAAGATTTTTGAATGAATGAGTGAATACAAATGGTAGACAACTAGTAACAAGATAATTTTGTTTGGAAAGTAACTCTTGGTGAGACTTACAAATTTAGCATATAGGCTTGAGTGACTGGAATCTGTATTAAAGGTACTTATTTTTTCTTTGCAGCATTATGGACCCAAGCCTTTTGAGAGAAAGGGAGCTGTTCAGAAAACGAGCTCTTACCACTCCTGTAGTAGAAAAACGTTCAGTATCTTCTGAGTCATCAACATCATCATCGAAGAAGAAGAAAGCAAAACTAGAACATGGAGGGTCATCAGGCACTAAACAAAATTCAGGTTAGTAAAATTGACTAGAACTATTTAGTTCTAATTTTTCAGAAAATCATTAAGTAATGGCAAGTTCATTTTTCAGTTCAACATTCATATTGATTGTTGGGCACTTTAAGTAGAAAGGATGTAATGATGAGAGAATTTTTTGCTTTTAAGATGTTAAAAGTCTTGTGTTGGCTGAAACCGGTTTGGCTCAGTGGATAGAGCGTTGGCCTGTGGACTGGAAGGTCCCAGGTTCGATTCTGGTCAGGGGCATGTACCTTGGTTATGGGCACATCCCGAGTAGGGGAAGTGCAGGAGGCAGCTCATCGATATTTCTCTCTCATTGATGTTTCTAACTCTGTCCCTCTCCCTTTCTCTCTGTAAAAAATCAGTAAAATATATTAAAAAAAAAAAGCCTTGTGTGATTGTTAGAATTTAGGTTATTTTATTTTTATTTTTTAAAATATATTTTTATTGATTTCAGAGAGAGGGAGAGGGAGATAGAAACATTAATAATGAGAGAGTATCATTGATCAGCTGCCTCCTGCATGCCCCACACTGCAGATCAAGCTTGCAACCTGGGCATATGTCTGGACTGGAAATTGAACCATGACCTCCTGATTCATAGGTTCAATCTCCTGATTTAACCACTGAGCCATGCTAGCCAGACAGCAAAATCCAATTTTAGAACATGTCCATTACCACCAAAAGATTTCTTGTGCCCATTTACAGTTGTTCCTTATTTCCACCCCAGCCCCAGATAACCAATAATCTACTTTCTGTCTCTATGTATTTGCCTTTTTGAATATTTCATATATGTGAAATTGGACAATATGTGGTCTTTAGTGTGGGGCTTCTTTTTTACTTAGCATCTGTTTGACTAAAGAACACTAACTTGATCATTTGATAACAATAGTATATTACATTAATTGATTTTCATACGTTAAACCAACCTTGAATTCTTGGAAAAAATCCTTCTTGGTCATAGTATATGTATAATCCTTTTTATTTGTTGTGGGATTCAGTTTGCTGTATTTTGTTCAGAATTCTATCCACGTTGTACCATGGAATAGGACTTCATTCCATTTTATTGCTGAAGAGTATTCCATTAGAGGGAAATACCACAATTTGTTTATCCATGCACCAGTTAATATACATTTTTGTAAACTTTTTTTTTAATGTATTTTTATTGGTTTCAGAGAGGAAGGGAGAGGGAGAGAGAGATAGAAACATCAATGATGAGAGAGAATCATTGATCAGCTGCCTCCTGCATGCCCCCTACTGGGGATCGAGCTCACAACCTAGGCATGTGCCCTTGACTGGAATAGAATTTGGGATCTTTCAATTTGCAGGCTGATCTCTATCCACTGAGCTAAGCCGGCTAGTTAATAGACATTTATATTCTTTCCACTTTTAGACTCTATGAATAGTGCTGCTATGAACATTTATGGATAAATCTTTGTGTGGATATCTTTTTATTTCATTTTTTTCTTGTAAAGAGACCTAAGACTAGAATTTCTGGGTCATGTGGTAACTTTATATTTAACTTTTTTAAGAAACTACCAAAATGGTCATACCATTATACATTTGCACCATTCATGTATGAAGGTTCCATTCTTTTCTAATTCTTGCCAAGACTTGTTATTCCTGTCTTTCTGATCATATTCTAGTGGATATAAAATGGTATTTTGGTTTTAATATGCAGTTCTCTAATGATTAATGATGTTGGATGTCATCTCATGTGCTTATTTTACCATTCATGTGTCTTCTTTGGTGAAATGTCTGTTCACATTTTTTGCCCACTAGAAAAATATTGGGCTGTTTTCTTATTATGGATTTGTAAGAGTTCTTTATATATTCTAGGCACAGTTTCTCTATCCAATTTCTTATCACTTGTGCTTTTGGTGTCATATCTAAGAAATCTTTGCCTATGCAAGGTCATGAAAATTTACTGTTTTCTTCTAAGAGTTTTGTAATTGTTTTTTAAAAAAATATATCTTATTGATTTCAGAGGGGAAGGGAGAGGGAGAGAGAGAGAAATAGAAACATCAGCAATGATAGAGAATCATTGATTGGCTGTCTCCTGCATACCCCCTACTGGGGATCAAGCTTATAACCCGGGCATATGCCCTGACCTAGAATTGAGCCATGAACTCTTGTTTCATAGCTTGACTTTCAACCACTGAGCCACACTGGCAGGATGAATTGATTACTTGTTCGCTATTGTAACCTAGTCCCTCAGACATAGAAGCATTCAGTACTTATTTGTGGAATGACTTAATAAATTACAGGGTAAGGTAGGGAAAAGTTGATAGTATACATCTATACTAATAAAAGAGTAATATACAAATTGGCAAGATGCCCTCACAGTAACAACCAAACAGCAGGCTGCATGGGGTGAACAGGCTGGCAGGGGGGTTAGTGAGAGATGACCAAGTCAGCAGAGGGTGGCAGTGAGAGGCAGCCAGGCCGTTAGGGGAGCAGTTGGGGGCAGCCTGGCTGGCAGGGGAGGCAGTTGGGGGCTACCAGCCTGGCAGAAGGGAGCAGTTGGGGGTAATCAGGCTGGCAGGGAGGGCAGTTAGGCGCGATCAGGCCAGCAGGCAGATAAGAAGTTAGGAGCCAGAGGTCCTGGATTGTGAGAGGGATGTCCAACTGCCGGTTTAAGTGTGATCCGTAGGATTGGGCCTAAACTGGCAGTCGAACATTCCCTGAGGGGCCCTGATTGGAGAGAGTGCAGGCTGGGCTGAGGGGACTCCCCACCCTCATGCATGAATTTTGTGCACTGGGTCTCTAGTTATTAAATAATCTAGTTAAAGAACCTCTATGCTTTCCATCTATGATAAGGACCCAAAATTTACTGTTTATGGAAATGTGGTTTTAACAAAGAATAATTCCTGACTACCAAAGTATTTTGAATACCTAGATTTCACAAGTCCTTTGAAAACTGGATATGTTACTAATGTTAGAAAATAGATAAAAAATATTTTGTGGAAAAGCTATTTCAGATTGGCAGTTAGGCTTCTCTAAATTAAAAATGACAGATTTATTTTTCACTTTACAAAACAAATATTTTCTATTTTGTCATAATTTGCAGTAACTTAATCTGTTAACATGACACATTTAAGCTGTTATTTCCAATTGTTTTGTGATTTTAGTAATGCTATTATAAACATCTTTGTATCTTGAGCTTTTTCTTTTGAATTAATTTCTCAATAAATTTTCAGGAGTGGCATTTCTGCTCTAAAGGTATGGGCAGTAGCAAAATAGTATTAGGGTTATCCTATTTAATAAAAGCCTAATATGCTAAGTGTTTGTTCGACCAGTTGCTATGATGTGCACTGACCACCAGGGGGCAGACACTCCTGGTAAGTTAGCTTGCTGCTGGGGTCCGGCCGATGAGGACTAGGTAAGGTGGGCTGGACATGCTTTGGAGCCCTCCTGCAGTCACTCCTTGGCCTAGATCATGCACCAGTGGGATCCCTCCGCCTGGCCTGTGGGGATTGGTCCAAAACTGCAGTCCGACATTCCCCGGGGGGTCCTGGATTGCGAGAAGGTGCAGTCCAGGCTGAGGGACTGTGCACTGGGCCTCTAGTAAAATATAATATCTGTATAGTCATTGGAATTCCAAGAAATAAAACTGCCATATTTCTTAACAGGTGTTGAATGATCCTATCTTTTGACTTTTATTTTACAGTCTTTTCTACATTGGGTATCTTAGCCCTTGAGAGTGCAAATATGAGAAGCAAACTGAAAGCACAAGCTCAAGAAATACAGTTTAGGGGTATAGTAATAAATCTTAGCTTGAAGATAACCTGACCCTTCTTAGACCTTGCATTTCAACAGTTAGTCCATGTTAAAAAAAAAAAGTTGTTATTTTTAGAAAGAGGAAGAGAAAAGGATAGAAAGATAGAAACATCAATAAGAGAGAAATATTGATCGGCTGCCTCCTGCACACCTCCTACTGGGGTTTGACCAGCAACCCGGGCATGTGCCCTCACTGGGAATTGAACCAGCAACCTCTTGGTTCCTGGGTTGATGCTCAACCACTAAGCCACACCGGCTGGGTAACAGTCCATTTAATAAAATTTTTATGCAAGCATACTTGGGACCTTTCTGAGTATTTTGAGATTTTTGTTACAGTAATCCTACTTAAAAAATGAAGTCTTTCAAAATGTATAAGTTGTCTTCAATAAACTAGAAAATACTGCTTTTTAATAAGTAGAGATTTTAATGTAAGTGTAAGTATTTTTATTATCAAAATACATGTAGATACAGTACTCCTTAAAAAAAAAATCTTTATTGATGAGATTATTTAGACTAGAGCCCTGATGCACGAAATTCTTGCAAGAGTAGGCCTTCCTTTCCCTGGCTGTCAGCACTGGCTTCCCTCTGGCACCCGGGACCTGGGTTTCCCTCTCTCTGCTGACACCCAGGACCCGGGACCCGGCCTTCCCTCACAGAGGGAGACCCCGCCTACCCGCTGCAGCTCGCCAGTCAGTGGCCTGGGCCTCCCTCTGTGGGGCGATCACGGGGCAATGGCCAGGCCCCCAACCAACTGTATCACACAGCCTTGGCTGGCCTGGTGCCAGTGAGTGTCATAGCATGGTTCTGAACAGTCGTCCTGATGGTTGCTCTGCTGTTCGACCGTTTGGTTTATTTGTGTATTATGCTTTTTTTTTTAAATTTGATTTTTTTACAGAGAGGAAGAGAGAGGGATAGAAAGTCAGAAACATCGATGAGAGAGAGACATCGATCAGCCGCCTCCTGCACGCCCCCTACTGGAGATGTGCCCGCAACCAAGGTACATGCTCCCGACCGGAATCGAACCTAGGACCTTTCAGTCCGCAGGCCGACGCTCTATCCACTGAGCCAAACTGGTCTCGGCATGCTTTTATTATATAGAAATTCGTGCACATTAAAAGGGGGACCCAGAGTCAAGTCTCCGCCCACCATCATGCACCTCAAAATTGTGTAAGATTTAGACTCAGCCGCCTCCCCCGACATTGGGCTAGATCCAGACCCGGCCAGTCCCACCCTTGTCAAGCCCAGCTGGACAGGGGGTATAGCCTCAGGTGCCATGGCCTGGCGTCAGGATGGGGGCATGGCCTGAGGTCCCCTAGATGGGGTGTGGGGGGCATGCCTTGAGGTCCCCTGTCAAGCCCCACCAGGTGAGGACATGGCCTGAGATCCTCTGTCAAGCCCTGCTGGGTTGGGGGGCATGGCCTGAGGTCCCCTGTCAAGCCCTACTGGTAGGGGGGCCCAGCCTCAGATCCCCCATCAAGTACTGCTGGAACCTCAGGCCCGAGTTCCCCCGACCCAACACTGGGGGTGCACCTTGAGTTCCCCTCTCAGGCCCTGCTGGGTGAGGAGCACAGCCTCAGGTCCCGTGGCCTGAGGTCCCCTGGCCTGGTACCAGAGTGGGGGATACAGCCTGAAGTACCCTGTCAAGCCCTACCTGGTGGGGGGCACAGCCTGAGGTCCTTTGGCCTGTCACTGGGGCAGGGGGACCAGCCTGAGTTTCCCTAGCCCAGCACGGGAAACACACCTTGAGGTTCCCCGGCTAGCCCCGCAGGGTGGGGGGCGTGACCTCAGGTCCCTTGGCCTGGCACTAGGGTCGTGGTTGCAACCTGAGGTACTCGTCAAGCCCTGCCAGGTAGGAGGCGTGGCCTGAGGCCCCCTAGCCTAGTACCAAGGCAGGAGGTGTGGCCTGAGGTCTCCCAGCCTGACGCCAGGGTGGGGGGCATGGCCTAAGGTCCTCTGTCAAGCCCTGCCGGGTGAGGGGCATAGCTTGAGGTCCCCTGGCAAGCCCTGTCAAGTGGGGGCGCAGCCTGAGGTCCCCTGCCAAGCCCCATGGGCTGGGGGAGAGCATAGCCTCAGGTCCCTACTGTTTACTCGTTAAGGCTCCTTAAGGGAACAAAGATGGTGCAGCCATCTTTGTGATGGAATGGTGGTCAATTAGCATATTCCCTTATTATTAGATAAGATTATAATAGGATATGATGTCCTCCTTTTTTCCCCATTGCTCCCCTCTATTTTTTAAATTGATTTTTAGAGAGAAGGGAAGGAGGGGAGGGAGAGAAACAGAAACAGAAACATTGTTCAGTTGCCTCTTGGATACACCTCCATCTGGGATCAAATCCACAACCTGGGTATGTGCCCTGACCAGGAGTCAAACCCATGTGACCCTTTGGTGCACAGGAAGACACTCCAATCAACTGAGCCACACTAGTCAGGGCATAGTACTCTGTCAGTCCACATAATTTGTTTAGGTATAAGTTGCTTTGGTATTATTAGCCTTTTCTTATATTTTCCAGGTTCCCTTTTGCTGCTTAATATTGAGTTTTAGGAATCTTTTATTTAGTTTTTAAAGTGTCTTTTTAAAGAGATTAGTAAATTATTCACATTTATGCCATTTTACTGTATGTTTAATGAATGGGATACACACACACAATACATATTTAACTTGTCTTTCCCTTCTAAAGTCAATTTTATAGTAACAGTTGGTCTCAAAGTTTTTTTCTCCAAAGTTGAAGGCTGTTTTCAGAGATTTTGCTCATGTTATGTAGAGTGCTAGACCACTTCAGTTTCACGTTTTCTGATGTTGTCCATCATGCTTCTAAGAGGGTTAGGTTCACTTTTCAGGTCTTTCACCGTTTTGTTTTTTACACAGCAGCAGCAGTCAAGTACTTCATAAAGGAAAGCTAGCACAACTAAAGATACCACTGTAAATATAAATAAAAGCAAAATGACAAAGCAGGCAGTGTTCCAGTTATCATGAAAAGGGTAAATTTTTTGAACTTGAAAACCAAGGTACTGATAAACAGATGTAGTGGTTTCATTCCATAGGCTGGAGCTTAGGGAAGCCATTCTTAGGATTCCACTTGTTGTATTCTTTTGAATCTATGAAAGATAGAAAATAAATATATGTAACCAGACTCTACACACTTATCAATCCAAATCTCAGTGCTAGGATTTGTTAATAAATTTATATAGGCAATTTGAGTGTTCCTTTTCTGCCACAATTAATGCCTGAATGGTATTAATTTAATAAATTAAAAAACATATTTAATGGTGGTGGTTTTTTTTTAATGTGCTTTTATTGATTTTAGAGAGGAAGGGAGCGGGAGAGAGGGGTAGACACATTAATGATGGGAGAGAATCATTGATAGGTTGCCTCCTGCACGTTCCCTAATGAGAACCCAGAAATTTGTCTTGATTGGCAAGCTAACTGTGATCTCCTGGTTCAACACTCAACCACTGAGCTACAGTGGCTGGGCTTATTTTTTTCTATATCAATGCCAGTGTAGTCTGTAAACAATATACATTATATTTCTGTGTATATTATTTATTAAACAAGTATGTACGTTTAATATTCATACACAGAAATTAACTGGTAATGGAAGGGAAAAAAGGCAACTGAATTGGTTTAAAGTTTGACTAAAAAAAGTAGTCGGGAATTCTTTGCTTTTTAAGGTTATGTTCTTCAAAATGCCCTTGTAGATTCTCTCACCTTCTGTGTACTTTTGGCTCTTATTTCCACTCTTTTAAACTTTGAGGACAGGGACCTGGATCAAGGAATAGTGGGTGAGTGAAAAATAGTAGAGAAAGAAAAGTCAAATTAAGTTGCCTATGAAGAAAAATCTTCATATTTTTTTGTCTCTAAATATTTTATGTGCCTAAATGACCTATAGATATATTTTTAAAAGCAAGCAAATTCAATACTCCAAAGTTACCATTTATTGAATTATTCTATTTCACAAAATTAGCTAGTCAGTTCAAGTTTCAGTATTCTTCCATTGATTTTTGCTCTCCTTGACCTGAAACTTGTTGCCCCAATTTGAGAGTATTAAAGATTAAAAAGTGACTTAAGCTGAAACCAGTTTGGCTCAGTGGAGAGAGCGTTGGCCTTTGGACTGAAAGGTCCCAGGTTTGATTCTGGTCAAGGGCATGTATCCTGGTTGCTGGCACATCCCCTGTAGGGGGCATGCAGGAGGCAGCTGATCGATGTCTCTCTCTCATCAATGTCTTTAACTCTCCCTCTCCCTTCCTCTTTGTAAAAAAATCAATAAAATATATTAAATAAATAAATAAATAAATAAATAAATAAAAAGTGACTTAAAATCTAAAGCCATCCTATATAATAAAAGGCTAATATGCAAATTGACCCTAACAACAGAATGACCAGAATGATGGCTCCACCAGTCACTATGAGGCGCACTGACCTTCTCTGAGTCCCTTTCCCTGACTGGCAGGCTCTGATTGCCTGATGGTGAATGGGGAAATGGGGATAGGTGGCAGGGAGTGATGGGCCAGCTGCTAGCAGTCGGGGAAGATGGCCCTGAACGCAGGCCAGGCCTAGGGACTGTACCTGTGTATGAATTTTGTGCACCTGGCCCCTCGATATATAAAAGGCTAAGTGACTGTCAGACTGGTAGCTATGATGTGCAGTTACCACCAGGTGGCAGACACTCAACGTAGGAGGGGCAGAGCTGGCAGCAACGGTTCTCGGGTGATGCACCCTGGAACCAGAGAGGAGGGAGTCTGATTCTGGGGTGCGTAACTTGAGAACTACCCTCTAGCAATCCGGCATCCTTCGGGGGATGTTGGAGAGCCAGTTTTGGCCTGATCTCCATAGGCCAGGCCGAGGGCCTCACCCTCCAGAGGGACCCTGCTTGCTCCACAGATGCCCTTCGAGTCATGGCGCCACCTCCAGTGTGGCTAGCTGAGAAGGGGCTGGCTGAGAAGGGACCACAGGAGGTTGGCTCCACATGGTGTGTCCGGTTCATCTCACCCAGTCCTGCTCTGCTGGCCACTTTTAATTGCTTTCCTTTCAATGTGCATGAATCCATGTACTGGGGCACTAGTAACAATATAATTCCTTTAGATTATTTTCTTTATAGATAAACTTAAAACTTTGGGCTTGATAAATTGCTATCTTCTAAGCTTTTTGTTTTCTTAAGTCAGATTTGCTTGACAAATCTCTTCACTTCTCTGGATGGACTTGGGTCCTTCCATTCTTTAGTGTGTTTTGAAGGTTAAGTTGATGATCTGAGGCCAAAAGTAAAGGCTTCAATTTATTTTTCCTTTGGATTTAAGAATTCTTCAGTATTGTTTTTGTAAAATATATTTGATTGACTTTGGAGAGGAAGGGAGAGTGAAAGTGAGAGAGAAACATCAATGATGAGAGAGAACTTTTGATCCGGCTGCCTCCTGTATGCCCCACACTGGGGGATCAAACCCTCAATCCGGGCATGTGCTCTGACCGGGAATCGAACTGTGACCTCCTGGTTCATAGGTCAACTCTCAACCACTGAGCCATACTATCTGGGCAAGAATTCTTCAGTTTTATGATGCTTGGGACCCTTCATCTTGAAATAAAAGATAACAGACTTATGTACGTAATTAAATCAATTGCTTCTATTAGTTCTGGAACATACAAAAATGCATTGTCTATGAGCCAGTATGTATTACATTACATTATTTTCAAACTATATCTAGTTTGAAAAGTTACCCTCTAGATCTAGTCTTTCAAAGTTACCCTCTTCTAGCCTTTGAATTTTTTTTCTTCTGAGCATGTTTTGTTTAATATATTTATTAATTTGAGAGAAAGATAACATCAAAGTGAGAGAGAAACATCAATTGGTTGCCTTCCACATGCACCCCAACTGAGGATCAAACCAAAACCTGGGGATGTGCCCTGATCAGGAATTGAACCATGGAAAAATGCTCAACCAACTGGGCCAGAGCATGTTCTTACAGAAAGCAGGGTTGCAATTTTGGCAGCTCCAAGGAGCACCATTCATATTGTATTGTGGGGTGCCTTTCACATAGGAGTTATATAATGTAGATTTCCTGATAGGCTACCTCTAACCTCTGCATTTTTGCTGTCTGATTTTAATCATCATGCACACAAATAATCAAGTAATCCACAGAAACAGACTCAAATGGAAACAAAAGTTAAGTCCTTTCTGACCCAGTCTTTCATGACACACACACACACACACACCCCTAAAAAAGTTGAGCTTTCTTTAAGATTTTTAGTCCTAGTAAAATGCAGATATTCCTAGGAGGGATAACACACATTGTTAGTTATTTTTATTTCAGTATGAATGAGTTTCAGTCCTTTTTTGGAAAGCAGAGCAAATAGAGGAGAGGGAAAGGAAGAATAGTAGGTCCTTGTGCCATTTATATGGGTAGGTAGAATAGGAAAAATTATATAAGGGTCTATCTAATAATTTTACTTGTGCTAACCAACCTGAGACCTTTCCAGTATTGATGAAAGTATTTTAGATTTTCTGTTAAGGCCTTTCAAGTTAATTCCTTTTTAATATCTGGGTAAACAATTTTTTTTAAGGGGTTGTCTTCTAAACAATGATAAGGAAAGAGGAGAAAGTAGAGTAAAGCAATTTCTACATTATGCACCCCAAATTAGCTTAATCTACCTTATTAATTGACTTTATGTTAATGTAAAGTGTTAGTATGCTATTGATTTCAGAAATATCATAGCAATTAAAAAAAATCTGAAAGTTTTACTCAGAATCTTATCTCTCGAATATATCAAACTTATAATTATTTTCTTTTCTCCTAGAAATTGGCTATATAAATCTATAACTCGGATCTGGTTGAAATTATTATTTTGTATTCTAATTTATTATGAGTAGGCCTTTTTAAAATTTGTTTTGACTTTAAAACTGGGGAGAATTTATAAAGACTAATGTAAGTTACTATTTGAAAATGAGATTTAAAAATGATTAGAAAGTTGGTTTAAGGAGCTTCATACTCTGTTTATTTTTGAGGTATAAATGAATTGCTTAAGTTTTTTTCAGGCCCTCTCCCCCATAAATAAATAGAGGGAAGAAGAGTGGAAGGGGGGAGAGAAAGTAGGGGCAGGCAGGCAGGCAGATACACAACTAAATTTAATTATTCGAAGTTAACTTGTACCCATTAGTGAACTATTCTTATAGTTAAATTTAATATAGAATATCCACCCAACCAAAACCAGTTTGGCTCAGTGGATAGAGTGTCGGTCTGCGGACTGAAAGGTCCCAAGTTTGATTCCAGTCAAGGGCATGTACCTTGGTTGCGGGCACATTCCCAGTAGGAAGTGTGCAGGAGGCAGCTGATTGATGTTTCTCTCTCATCGATGTTTCTAGCTCTCTATTTCTCTCCCTTCCTCTCTGTAAAAAATCAATAAAATATATTAAAAAAGAATATCCACCCAATTGAATATTGTTCATGAATGAGGTAATTGTGTGGAGATAAGGAAAGATTTTTAGGATATGTTAAGTGAAAGGAACCAGGTACAGTACAGCATGTATAGGAAAGGGGGAAATATATTTTTATTTGCTTTGTATCTGCACAAAAATCTTGAATATACAAACAGTAATTACTTGTGGGCTTAGATGGACAGTAGATTTGGGGGAAAGGGGTGTGTGAGATTTCTCAAGATATACCTTGTTAAGTTCTTTTAGTTTTTTAAAAATATAGTTTGATTTCAGACAGGGAGAGAGAGAGAAACATCAGTGATGAGAGAGAATCATTGATTGACAGCCTCCTGCATGCCCCACACTGGGGATCAAGTCTGCAACCTGGGCATGTGCCTTGACTGGGAGTTGAACCATGCTCCTGATTCATACTACACAACCACTGAGCAACACCAACAGGACACTCTTTTAGTTTTTGAACCGTTGACTATATTACTGATTCAAAACCCAAATAAATTTAAAAGTATTCCCTGACTTTAACTTTTAAAAATCTACTGTGTTCTGTATCTATTTAGTATGTTTATTGAGATTTCTGGATTTTAAAAAATTAGGATTATCAAACATTTTTTTTTTTTAAATCCTTACCCAAGGATATTTTAGAGAGTGGAAGAAAGATGGAAAGATAGAGAGAAACATCGATGTGCGAGAAACATTGATGGATTGCCTCCTGCTTGAGTCCTGACCAAGGCCCAGGTTGGGGAGGAGCCCGCAACTGAGTTACATGCCGTTGACTTGAATCAAACCCAGGATCCTTTGGTTCACAGGCTGACGATCTATCCATTGAGCCAAACCAGCTAGGGCAAACACTATCATTTTGATTAGACTGAATATCTTATTCATACAGTTATGCTTATCATAATGCTTGTAATAATACAATGGAGAGCAGTGTATGCGATCTCCCAGGGCATTGTAAGTTTTGCTAGAAGTATCTAAGCAGTTTAAGAAAGAGTATGTACATGTCAGGTTTATGTTACAAATGATGACAGTGTAAGTGCAGTGATAACTGATGAGCAGCTTAAAACACTCACTTTCTAGTTAGCTTCTGGGCATAGCTGAAAATAGTAAATACTTATATGTAACCCATATAATATGAAATCGTTTTTCACCTTATATTTCATGTGATTTATTTTTCTCCCCAAAGTACAGTAGAGCTTTAGTAATTTTTTGTGTTAATTTTAGGGTAAAATGAATTCACTTTGGATTGGACAAAACTAGACATGCAAAAAGATATTGGTCATTAGTATTTTTTTTTTATATCCTGAGACTATATATTTAAAATTAAAGTTAAATTTATATCAAGCTAATGCTGTAAACATGCCTTTTGAAAAGTAAGAGAAAATGGCAAAAAAAAAACAAGACAAAAGTCTACTTTTTTGCATTTCCTTTAGTCCCTTTAAAATTTTATTACAGCCCTAGCTAGTTTGGCTCAGTGGTTAGAACATAGGCCTGTGGACTGAAGGGTCCCAGGTTTGATTCTGTTCAGGGGTACATGCCTGGTTGTGGGTTCAATCCCCAGTATGGGGGCATGCAGGAGGCAGCCGATCAATGATTCTCTTTCATTATTGATATTTGTCTCTCCCTCTCCCTTCCTCTCAGAAATCAGTAAAAATATATTAAAACAATAAAGTAAAATTTCATTATAGGAATGGGGAAGTGTTAAGATAAATACCATATACTTATTTAGTTTGTTAATTTTTGAAACAATTACCTTCACCTATTTTTCCTCCAATTTCAAATGGTTCGAGTGAAATAATTTATGGGGCTAAGACTAGGAACTGTTTTGAAATTTTGAATTGCTAAATCAGAATAAATTTATGCTTTTGCTATATTTATGATAAAAGCCCGTGAATTGAATTTTCTTGTGCCTTTTAAGCATGTCACTTTGAAATATGATCAATTAATAATAATGGCTTTTACATATAGAGCAATACACTTAGCCCTGGAACTCTGTGAGACAGGTCATGCCTCTCGTCAGTTCAGTGAAACAGCAGTGAGCCTCCATCTGTGCTACCTAGAGAGGTGTTATGTGTTACCAGGGAAATGCAGGCTGATTATGGTTTCTAAACAATGTAGGTGGTAGGGGTTTTGGGTTATAATTTACCTGCAATTTGAGTTATAAGTTAACTTTTTTTTTGCAAAGTGGTTTTTATTTTATCTGAGACTCTTTTTGGGTACCGATACTTTGTATGGTAAACAGGAATGTTTTCTAGGTAACAAACCCCATTGTGCTAAACCTGGAGAGATCTAATATCTTATTATAGCAACCTTTGGTCTTTGTAAGGGATACTTATATTAGCTATATGCAGCTAAGAAATAAAACACAAACTATGAAAAAAAGTTCCTTAAATAGATTTACCAGCAAAGAAAAGGGTAGAAGTTGAATCTTTAGGTCAACATTTATAGGTAATATCTTTGAGCATCTACTAAATAATGGTATTTTCATGCTTGAGTATTATAAAATTAGAAATTTGGTCAGCAGTTGCTACTGATTTTTAGTAGATATGAATGGTTAATCTGAGCTATGAAAGTAATTTTAGTACCTTGAAAGGTATTATATTATCCTACCTTAACCAGTTCTTAGGCCATATTTTTATTTCTAAATGCAGTGAATTAATAAGACTTACCCCGTATTTACTGTGAGGCTCAATTTGAGAATAACTTTAACATTGAAGTTACTGTGTTATCTTTTTGTGGCATATGCAAAAATGAAAGGCTATTTCAAAAAGGTTTTCATTTAAAAATAGCATGACTTGAACATTACAGTAATATGGACTTTTTTACTTATGTAAGGAAATTAAAATGTTAGAAAAGTCTGAAGCTCTAGAAATTACATCTTTGGTTATAGTATAAAGCAGCCTACATAATGGTACCTTTATGGTCTTTTTATTTTTATATAAAGATCACAGTTGTAATATTTTATAGATTCACAAAATTAAATAAACAAATTTAAACTATTTTCTCACACTTGTTAAAATATATCAAACTTTCTTGTAAGCAACTGCATTTTACTAGCCAATATGATTTGCACATATATAATCAGAAAGCTTTAGTTCAAGATTAGCTTTTAGTCTAGATTTTTCTTTAAGAAAAATCCTTTGTTTAAGGCAGACCAAACTGCTGAAATGAAATAGTTCAAAGAAAATGAAATTAGCAAATAACCATTTAAAATCAAATGCTTATGGTTTACTCTGAGGTCTAGATATAGATCCGGTTAAAGACAATGTCATGAATTTTCCATTAAGGCACAGATGGTAAGGGTGCTCTCAAATAGCACAGGCAGTCTTTATGTTTCCATAATAAAATCCTGCCAAGCAATGAAATGAATACATTGCTTATTTTGGTTTTTAGTAGAAACAAACTTTCTGCTTGATTTTTATGGTAAGATATTTTTATACTGCATCATAAATTTATGGATTTCCATAATGAAAAAAATCATATAAACCTACCTCTTGTCTGAAGGGCTGCTGTTGAAGCGATGGTATCGATGGTACGGTCTGTTTGTAATGCAGTCTAGTGCACAGCCAAGATGGAGCTGTGCTTCTATTGGTTGAACCACAGGGCAGCTGACAGTTTCCTCTACGTTCATTTGCATTAAGTCCTGCCACCCTTATAAGTAAATCATTCATATATGTGAATAAAGCTGTCTAGGATATCAGCTGTCACCCCTTTTCTTGCCTTATTTTTGTCCTTCAGCTAAATCCCTGCATAGGAATTTGTAAGTTAGCAAAAAAAATGATGTTTCCTCATTGTTTAACTGCAATATTTCAGATCCTTCAGTGAGTATTTCGGTGCTGGGGCTAGAAGATAATGTCGAGAAAGGTAGTAACCTAGGAGACAAACAGCCCAGGGTTATCGGCTTTATATTTTCTCTAGGAAGTGTGCATACAATTTTATAACTTACATATTTTCTTTCATTACTGTGTTTTTTACTTGCATGTGGTGGTTTGATAGAGAAAAAATTCTGAGAAAAAAGAGAAATAAGATTTTTGGCTTTACTAATTAGGAGAGGATAGGAATACCACCCACATTAAAAAAGCAGTCTGAAATTTATTCAGTTTTTTTAATCCTCAGCCAAGGATATGTCTTTTTTTTTTTTTAATTGATTTTTAGAGGGGAAGGAGGAAAGAGAGAAACATTGATCTGAGAGAGACACGTCAATGGGTTGCCTTGTGCCCTAAACAGGGATCAAACCTGAAACCTGAGTATGTGCCCTAATCAGGAATTGAACCTGGCACCTTCTGGTGTATGGGACCATGTTCCAAACAACCAAACCATGGCCACGGCAGCCTGTGAATTTAAATGGCAAAAGAACTCTCATTTGAATGTTTGAAATAGAATGATATTATTTATGGTGTATTATTTAAATTAGTGGTCTAAGCATAACAGAATCAAGGTTTTTAATTATGGGTGTGGCTATAATAACAATATAGTAGTCTGTGTAAAATGTTTGCTATATAGACTTATTTTAATTATAGGTAAATGCCATAAAATACTAAAAAAAATTTTTTCAGAAGTACAAATTTTGTTTTACACCTAATGATGTTTTTCCATTGATTTTTAGGGTGGGAGAGAGAGGGAAAGATGAGAAACATCAATGTGAGAGAAACACATTGATTGGTTGTCTCTTGCATGGGCCCCAACCAGGTCCTGGGCCAGGAAGGAGCCTGCAACTGAGATACGGGCCCTAGACTGGAATAGAACCCGGAACTCTTTAGTCCGAAGGCCAACACTCTATCCACTGAGCCAAACTGGCTAAGGCAGTGGTCAGCAAACCATGCCTCTCGAGCCACATGCGGCTTTTTGGCCCCTTGAGTGTGGTTTTTCCACAAAATACCACGGCCTGAGCGAGTCTATTTTGAAGAAGTGGCATTAGAAGAAGTTTAAGTTTAAAAAATTTTGCTCTCAAAAGAAATTTCAATCGTACTGTTGATATTTGGCTCTGTTGTTGACTAATGAGTTTGCCGACCCATGGGCTAGGACAACATTTATTGTTTACTATGGCTAGTAATGAGTTAAATGATGGAGACCCTCTGGTAAACAAAACTATGTGGATCATGATTGGCCATTTAGTGCTTAATCTTAACATATTCATCATTTTTAAACTTAAACAAGAAAACATTAGATGTACGGTTATGAATTTCCATACTCTGTCAAAATAGTCAATTTCTGATGGCATAATCTGTGTAAAAGGCGAGTTAATGATTAAATTGCAGGGTTTATCCCTGGATTTTAATATATATGCTGCCACTTACTATTCTGTTTTTTTGTTGTTTAAAAGTGAACAATAGTATCTTCTAAATATGACTTTGGGGAGAGATTAAATGAAGAAATCATTTAGCAGGGCTCTTGGCAAATAGTAAATGTTCAGTAAAGATTAGTTACTGCTATTGTTATAAGGGTCCTGAACATCTGAAAAATGAACCTATAGGTAGGTAATATTTCGTAATTCGAAAAATGAGTGGGAAAGTACACTTATATTACATTCTCATTCTTACTATTGATATTTTGGGAAACATTAATAAAGTAGACTTCAATGTGTCAAATAAACTACCAAAATTATAAGTTATTTTTAGATGAAAATTGCATATGAAGTCTCATTTTAGAGTCATGAAAGCATATTCAATAAAGCCTTTTCACTAATCTCAAAGGAATATTGCCATCTAGAAGCTGTTCTTTTGGATCTCTGACAATTGTTACATTTGATTTGTGGTTATTCTAATGCATTCTTTTGCTTAAATTATTTTATCAAGCTGGTACCAGACATTGACTCTCTTCCATTTTATTTAACCTCTACTCTTATGTATCAGCCACATGGGAACTTCATAATTTCTGACCTGATGCCATGCTAATAGAAAGTGTACTTCTGAAATGTGTGTTGTTGGTTTTTTTTTTTTAGTTATTTATGATGAATTTTTTTTACTGGTTCTTGATTTTGACTAAAGGAATGCATTTATGCTGCAGGGTGGCATTAGATTTGTGCCTGTAAGAATGCAACAAAATGATAGATGTTCTGAAACAAATAATCCTCTGTACAGATTGCCCCTCGTTTCATGCTATCATTCTTTCTAAGCATCCATGTTTATGAAGTGGCAGTACTTAACAGTTCTTATTCCTAACTTATCTCTCAATTTTACTTTAAAGTAATTATGGTATCATTCTTTTTATTAATTAATGCCCATTTGTTTTAACTTTATAAGCAGAAATTGATGTCATAAGTGATATATTGAACTCTTTATCCCCAGAAGTAACCACTTCTCATGGTTTTAAGTTTGTTAGAAAAGCACTATGGCCAGTGTGGTTAGTGTTGGGCTGGCACACTGAAGGGTCTTGGTTGTATTCCAGATCGAAGACAACTACCTGGCTGTGGCTGGTTGCTCTGTGGTTAGAATGTCATCCTGAGAACCGAAGGGTCTTGCGTTTGATTTCTGTTCCAGGGCTAGTACCTTGGTTTCAGGTTCAACCCCTAGTCCTGGTCGGGACAGGTTTGGGAGGCAACCAGTTGTTGTGTCTCTCTCACATCAATGTTTCTCTCTCCCGCCTCCTCCCTCCTTTTTACACTCTCTAAAAGATCAATGAAAAAATATCCTTGGGTGAAGATTAAAAAAAAAGAAGAAGGCACATATTTGAGTTGCAGGTATCTGGTTGAGGTGCATAGGGGAGACAACCAATCTATGTGTGTCTCTCACATTGATGTTTCTCTCTCTCCTTCCTCCCTCCCCCTCTCTCTAAAAATTATTGAAAAAAAGATTCTTCTGGTGAGGATTAAAAAAAACTTAAAAAGAAAAGCACTAGGGATCAGATTGAGATCTGTATTGTGTTTTGTTTAAAAAGACTTCTATTTATGGGGGAAATCTAATCAGAATTAAGAAAAGAGTGAGAGCCGAGAACAGTTTGGCTCAGTGGATAGAGTGTCGGCCTGCAGACTGAGGGGTCCCAGGTTTGATTCCGGTTGGGGCGTGTGTCTTGGTTGTAGGCACGTTCCTAGTGAGGGGCATGCAGGAAGCGGCTGATCAATGTCTCTCTCATTGATGTTTCTGGCTCTCTGTCCCTCTCCCTTCCTCTCTGTAAAAAATCAATAAAATATATTAAAAAAAAAGTGAGATGAAGTTACTAACAAAAGAAATGTATATATATATATTTAATTATGTATACTTTGTTCCTATCCTTAGACAATGGGTAGTTAATTATACACTCAAGGATTTTAACTTTTCACCAAGTTTTATAGTATAGAATTCACTGGATAGAAAATCTCAAACAAGAAAAATCTTTATCTGAATTAAAGTCATCTTAGCTGTTTAAAAAGTCATCTTAGCTGCTTACAAGTCAGAATCACATCTAATATGAAAATCTTATGTTTTTTGAACTTTATTTTCAGATCACAGCAATGGATCATTTAACTTGAAAGCTCTTTCAGGAAGCTCTGGATATAAGTTTGGCGTTCTTGCTAAGATAGTGAATTATATGAAAGTAAGTACTTCTTTCAGATAATAAATCCTGTTTAACCTTTTGACAGAAGGGGATTGGGATTTTCAGAAGTAAATTTATATATATATGTGTCATATTTTAAAAAATTGTAGTTTATTTTATGCCTATTATATCTCTAAAACTGTAAAAATAATGTTTTAAGCCTTTTATATGTAACTAGAGGCTTGGTGCATGAAATTTGTGCACAGGATGGGGGGATGTCTCTCAGCCTGGCCTGCTTTTTCTGGCAATCTGGGACTCCTTGGGGTATGTCTGACTGCTGGTTTAGGCCTGATCCAGTAGGACAGCCCTCTCACAATTCAGGACTGCTGACTTCTAACCGCTTGCCTGCCTGATCACCCCTAATCACTCTGCATACCTGCCTGATCGCCTTTGACCATTTATCTGCCTGCCTGATTGCCTCTAACCACCTCTGCCTCAGCCCCCGCCACAGTGGCTATGTCTGGAAAGGATATCTGGAAGGTCATTCAACTGTCCAGGCTAATTAGCATAATATGCCTTTATTGTTAGAGAGGATTGACATTGCAGTGAGTCACCTAAGTATATTAAATTTGCATTAATTCAAGGATAAGTTAATACCTGTTTGCAAGACCCCTAAGAAAAAGAATATTACTTCCATTGATGTGAGAAATAGAAACTACATAGTTCAGGCAGGTGATGGTGATGGCTTTTCTACATCTTGGAGGAGAAAATTAGAGAATTACTGAGGGTCTTAGAAAAACATTAATTCATAAAATAATTTGAATTTAATGTTTGATGGAAGATTTCATGATTATAACACTTTGGCTTACTAAAGACTTTGCATCCTAACTTATTAAAGCAAAATTTCATTTATAACTAGGATGGTTACTTGATTTAAAATTTGCACCCTTCATTTGTCAAATTCTTATTCCCATTTAGTTAGTAGTGGTGTCTCTTGAAAAGAGTCAGAGTTCTGTATTTATAATTTCAAATTTCAGTTATCATTTAAAAAATAAAAATCAAGATTTTATGCTGAGACTTCCATAATTTAAGAGTCTTGGTGTCTGCCTATGTCCATTTAATTTCTAGTAGAAATCTGGTTTATAACTTCCCATTATCAAATACTATACTTTGACACTTACATATTCACCATTAATTTCATCCATCCATTACTCCACCTGATAAACGATTCTTAAAACTCACTATATACTGTTTGCAGCACTAAAGTTGAGAATACCCAGGAAAAAATGTATGTCCTTGTGGCTGTCGGTCTTTTGAGGGAGACTGACATTTAAATGTCATGTTTTTGCTCTTTTGCTAATAGTCTTCACTTACATAGACAACCTTTATGTAATTTTGTTTATCTAGGACAGTGTTCAAATTTTTACTCCTATTCTTTGAAACAGTTTTGAAAAGTTAGGTATTCCTTTGCACATATTTAAATTGATAACTACAGTTTTTCAGCAAAAATGGCAAAGGATAGAATTTCTGGCATACTAACTAATAAAATAATAATATTCAAATTAACCACCACTCTGCTACACCCACCAGCCACGCCCACCAGTCCATCAGAAACAAGTAGGCAAATTAACCCAACCAAGGTGGCTGCGGCCATGGAGCATGCAGGAGGCTTGGGTTTCCCTGGCAATGGAGGAAGCCAAGCTTTCCACACACCCTGGTAGGCCCAGGTCTCCACCAAGGCTAGAAAGTTTCAATTAGAGAAGATAAATAAATCCTAACAAAAGTGGTGGCAGCTACGGAGGTGAAGAAAGCAGGAGGTTTGATTTGCTCCCAGTGATGGAGGAAGCCAAGCTTCTGCAGCCTTGGCCTGACTTGGCCTCTGCTCAAGGCTAGAAAGTTTCAATTATAGAAGATAAATAAATCCCAACAAAAATGGCTGTGGCCTCGGAGCAAATAGGAGGCTTGGGTTTCCACAGTGATGGAGGAAGCCAAGCTTTCCACACACTCTGGCTGGACTAGGCCTCCACTCAATGCTACAATTATAGAAGAAAAATAAATTCCAACAAAAATGGCTACGGTCTCGGAAGAGGCTTGGCTCCGCTCAAAGCTACAAAGTTTCAGTTATAGAAGATAAATAAGTCCCAGATACCAGGGCTTCCAGTTGGGACACTGGAGGGCATGGCTGGCCTGCAAACCACTACATGCCCCTCACCCAGGCCGCCCCATGCCCCAAGGGAACCCCCACCCTGATCCGGGGCACCCTACAGGGCAAACCAGCTGGCCCCCACCCATGCACCAGGCTTCTAGTATATCTAATAAAAAGAGTAATATGCAAATTGACCATTACTCCAACACAGATGGCCAACAGGGGAGGGCAGTTGGGAGGGACCAGGCCTGCAAGGGAGGGGAATTGGGGCGATCAAGCCTGCAGGGAAGGGCAGTTAGGGGTGACCAGGCCGCCAGAGGAGGGAACTTGGGGATGACCGGGCCTGGAGGGAAGGGCAGCTGGGGGGGGACCTAGTCCTGCAGGGGAGAGCAGTTAGGGGAGACCAGGCCTGCAGGGGAGGGCATTTAGGGGTGACCAGGCCTGCAGGGGAGGGCAGTTAGGGGTGACCAGGCCTGCAGGGGAGGGCAGTTAGGGGAAAACAGGCTGACAGGGGAGCAGTTAGGGAGTGATTAGGCTGGCAGGCATAAGCAGTTAGGGGAAATCAGGAAGGCAGGCAAGCAAGCAGTTGGGAGCCAACAGTCCTGGATTGTGTGAGGGATGTCCGACTGCCCGCTTACCTGCTCCACCATCCCATTGTGGCCAATACCTGCTATGTTCTGTGCTCTGCCACCAATGCCTGCCATGTTTCATGCACACTCCCTAGTGGTCAGCACACACCATAGCTACTGGGCATTAGATTATTCTGTCTATTTGCATGTTAAGGTTTTATATATATAGACTAGTGACCCAGTGCATGAATTTTGTGCACATTAGAAGATAATTAGAGGGAATATTTTAATATTGTTATTTGCCCTTTCTCTATAATAGAAGTGTCAGTAATGAAAGAAAATTAGTAAAATGTATATGAAAATTTTCCTCCTGACAGAGTCTGGGCACACCACAGGAAATAGAGTCAAGCCCCAACCCCATTGGGCTAGATCCAGACCCAGGTGGCCCCAACCCTACCAAGTCCTGCTGGGTGGAGGGGTGCAGCCTCAGGTCCCCCAGCCCGGTGCTGGTGTACACTGCCTCAGGCCCCTGTCAAGCACTGCTGGGCAGAAGGGTGCAGCCTGAGGTCCTCCGTCAAGTCCCACCAGGTGGGGGGTACAGCCTCAGGTCCCCTGTCCAGGCCCAGCGCCATACAGCCTCAGGTCCCTACTGATTGCTCATTAAGGCTTATTATGGGAACTTGGCCTCCGCTGTGGCCACAACTGTCTTGTGTTATGGGATCCCTGCTTCCTCTGTAGGCGCTGCCATCTTGTTACAGTGTGATGGTCAATTTGCATATTCCCTCCTTATTAAGATAGGATTAGAAATGTTTTCCTTGTGACTGTAATACTCTAGGTATTAAAAATACCTTGGTTTTAAGGTGTCGTCATAATTATTAGCACAGTTGATAAGAATGCCTTATCTGAAAATTTTGATTAAAATTTACTTTGTGCCAAAACCGGTTTGGCTCAGTGGATAGAGCGTCAGCCTGTGGACTGAAAGGTCTGAGGTTTGATTCCGGTTGGGGGCATGTACCTTGTTTTTGGGCACATCCCCAGGAGGGGGCATGCAGGAGGCAGCTGATCGATGTCTCTCTCTCATTGATGTTTCTAACTTTCTATCCCTCTCCTTTCCTCTCTGTAAAAAATCAATAAAATATATTAAAATGTACTTTGTAATAATTATTTAATAGAAATTCATTTTTCTAAAATGAAATCAGCCCTGGTCAGTAATCTCAGTGGTTAGTGTGCCTCCGCACACACTGAAGGGTTGCATATTTGATTCCTGATCAAGGGCATTTAACCTGGGATGCAGGTTTGATCCCCAGTCCCAGTCAGGGTGCTTGTGAGAGGTAATCAATCACTATCTCTGTCTCTTTCTCCATTCTTCCATCCCTCCCTTGCAGTCTCTCTGAAAAGCAATGGAAAAAATATCCTCAAGTGAGGATTAACAACAAAATTTTTTGTTTTAATAAAATGCATAGTGCTGTCTTTATTCTTCCACCAGTGATTCTTGTATCTGGAGAGAGATGGGGGGAAGAGAGGGAGGAGAAAGACAAATTAATTATTGATAAAATGAAACAGGATTTGGCAGCAATTTCTTTTATTTTTAGATTTTGTAGGTTTAAGTGCTGAGAAATGGTTATATAAATATATATTCTAATGGGAGTTTTATCATAGCAAAATCTTGCAAGTTATATGCCAAAAATTAGTGATTTATCATCAAGCATCCATTAGTGGATAGTTGTATTAAGCCTTTCAGTTTTGTTGAAAGCAAAATGATAATGGTCTAACTTGCTAAAGGATTTGTTACCTGATCCTTAACCATTGACTTTTTTAGTTTCTAGGAGTATATCAAAAAGGCTTTACAAGGATTTTGCAAGTGTTTCATTATATCATTTTCTCCTCTTCCCCTATAGAAACTCTTTAATCTGTTACAATCAGAAACGATTGAGAAAATAAAAATATTAATTTCATCACACCTTTGCTAATGTAGTTTTTCATAAAATGCTTTTATCTTATGTATATAAATACATTTTTGTCAAAACCCTCAGACTGAAGGCTTAGCTTATTTGATTTATGGAAAATATCTCTCGATTAACGAAGCTAGTCTCCATTGTCAAAGCAACCGGCTATATTACAAAATATGTTCTACTTTTAAGTTCAAATAAAGAGATTAATACACATTTTCAATATATTTTAATTGATTTCAGAGTGGAAGAGAGAGGGAGAGAGAGAATAGAAATATCAATGGTGAGATAGAATCATTGATCGGCTGCCTCTTGCCTGCTCCCTCCTGGGAACTGAGCCTATAAGGCAGGTATATGCCCTGCCTGGGAATTGAACTGTGACCCCTGATTCATGGGTTGATGCTCAACCACTGAGACACACTGGCTGGACAATATGCATTTTAAATAATATAAAAACTTCTGAGAAATAAATTATACAATGCATACTAAATGATATTACTAAGGTAATAGAGATGAAAATTATATAGATCAAATATGTTACATTGAATCATTATTCTAATATAATAAAAAGGCAATATGCAAATTGACCATCACTCCAACAGACAATATGGCTGCCCCCTTGTGGACACAAGATGGCCAGCAGGGGAATGCAGTTATGGGTGATCAGGCCAGCAGGATAGGGCAGTTGGGAGGGACCAGTCCTGCAAGGGAGGGCAGTTGGGGGCAATCAGGCCTTCAGGGGAGGGCAGTTGGGGGCGACTAGGCTGGCAGGGGAGCAGTTAGACATCAATCAGGCTGGCAGGGAATGGTTAGGGGGTGATCTGGGTGGTAGGCAGAAGCGGTTATGGGGCAATCAGGAAAGCAGGCAGGTGAGCAGTTGGGAGCCAGCAGTCCTGGAATATGAGAGGGATGTCTGACTGTCCATTTAGGCCCGATCCCACAAGGCAGTCACACATCCCTGGAGGTGTCCCAAGATTGGAGAGGGTGCAGGCTGGTCTGAGGAACACACCCCCTTTCATGCACTGGACCTCTGGTAAATTACATAATAAAATATGAAGTAAGGGATATGGAAAGATGTGTTAATTGCTTTTCTAAATGTGTGTGCCTGCATCTTCTGATCTCTGATATTCAGCTTTTAGATATAAAAAGGAATAATTCAGAATAACTTTATTTTGGGATATTTAATGGAAAAAGGATATCTATTGTTAAAAATGAATTGGGCCCTGACTGTTGTGTCTTAGTTGATTTGGCATCATCCCATGCACCAGGAGTTCATTGTTTCGATTCCAGTCATGATACATGCCCAGTAGGGGGCGTATAGGAGACAGCCAATCGATGTTTCTCTCTCATCAATGTTTCTCTCCCTTTCTTCTCTAAAAAAAAGAAAAGAAAAAAAATCAATGAAAATATTAGAAAAAAAGAATTGGTCTTAGAGCTAGCTATGACTTTTGTAATAGGAGGCAGGAATATTAAACTGGTTAAAAGATCTAATGAGAACTACATCTAATTAGAATAAAAATTTTATGATAGGATTTGACAAAATAGGTTTTAAACTTTCACAATGAATAATTCACACTTAATCTAAAATAATTTGTATGCAGTTTTTGTCTGGGTTTTTTGGAGATAATTTGAACAATTTGGTAGTCCTGGAAAATACTTCTATTATATGCAAAAGATTCAGCCTCCTTATTTGAAACTGTTTCAGCTCTTTAAATGTGCTTTTTCTTCAAGCTAATAAATATTCAAGGAGTGAATTTTGGGAATTGCTGAGAAAAATGACATATTTAAATACTTGAAACAGCATGGAGGTGGAGTATGTGGAGATAGAAGAGACAGAGTTCTTTAAATGAAACTGCTCTCAATTGCCTATGAACTATAATGTATCAGAATTTAGAAAGCCCTGTTAGGGGCCAGAGTATCCCATTTTGAACTGTTGGAAAAATACGTAAGACTGAAAAGGACAAGAAGCTGTATAGTGGGTAGTCTGTGACACCTCAGTTATCTTTATAAAAGCTTTTTTTTTTTTAAAATACATTTTATTGATTTTTTACAGAGAGGAAGGGAGAGGGATAGAAAGTCAGAAACATCGATGAGAGAGAGAGAGAGAGAGAGAGAGAGAGATCAGCCGCCTCCTGCATGCCCTGCACTGGAGATATGCCCGCAAGCAAGGTACATGCCCCCGACCAGAATCGAACCTGGGACCTTTCAGTCCGCAGGCTGATGCTCTATCCACTGAGCCAAACCGGTCTCGGCTATAAAAGCTTTTTTATATTCTTTTGACCTCCGCTTTCCTTGAGGCCCTAGAGTTTATTACATCTCTAGGCAATGCATTATAAATTTGGGTGGAAGTGAAAGTTTTACCCCCTTTTTTGAATGAGGGTAGGGCCTTGAGAGAGGAAAGAATATATGTGAAAGGTGATCTGTTAATTGATTCTTGGAAAGTTTTCAATTGTCCCTTGTGTAATCTTTTTGAAGATCTGATAAAACCAAGAACTTAAAGGCAGCAACAAAAAAATATAATAAAAAGGTAATATGCAAATTGACCACACTCCTTATTCAATTCCTGTCAAGGGCATGTACCTTGGTTGCAGGCACATCCCCAGTGGGAGTGTACAGGAGGTCGCTGATCGATGTTTCTAACTCTCTATCCCTCTTCCTTCCTCTCTGTAAAAAATCAATAAAATATATATTTTAAAACTCCTTATAGTTTATTAATTTACTTATTAACTTACTCTTCAGTTGTCAATGAGAATTTGAAGTTATATGGAGAAAGGTCAAGGGATGCTTTTAGGCAACTAAGATATAATTTGCCCACCTTTAAATGTACTAATGTGTGGATCTTTCAGGTGTGTCATAGTGTGTTGAGCAGAGGAAGCTTTGTTGGTTTATGATATTCAACTAGTTGCAGATTTTTAAAATATATTTTTATTGATTTGAGAAAGGGAGGGGTGGGAGAGAACGATAGAAACATTAATGATGAGAGAGAATCATTGATCGGTTGCCTCCTGCACGTCCCTCCTGGAGATCAAGCCGACAACCCCTAACCGGTACCCTGACCAGGAATCAAACCACTCCCTCCTGATTCATACGTCAATGCTCAACCTGTGACTATTTTTTTTAGAGCAGTTTTATGTTTATAATAACTGGGCAGAAAGCAGAGTTCTCATGTGTTCACTGCTGCCACCCCCAACCTCCCTTGCTCTCGACATCCTGCACCATATTCTTCAAAATCTATGAATATACGTTGATACATCATTATCATTTTAAATCCCTAATTTACATTAGGATTCACTCTTGGTGGTGTACATTGTATGGGTTTTGACAAATGTATAATGAATGTGTTCATCATGATAGTATCATGCAGAATAGTTTCACTGACCTAAAAATCCTGTGTGCTCTTGCTTGTTCATCCCTCCTGCTCTCTTAACCCATAGCAGCCTCTGAATTGTTTACTGCCCCCATAGTTTTGCCTTTTCTAGAATGTCATATAGTTGGTATGTAGCCTTATCAGATTGGCTTCTTTCACTTATTAATAGGCATTTAAGGTTCCTCCATGTCTTTTCATGACTTGATAGTTCATGTGCTGAATAATATTTCATGTCTGGATATACCACAGTTTATCAATTCACCTACTGAAGGACATTTTGGTTGCTCCCAAGTTTTGACTTTAAATTATGAATAAAAATGCTACAAACATCTGTGTGCAGGCAGGTCTTTGTGTAAACACAAATTTTCATCTTCTCTGAATAAATACTAAGGAACATAATTGCTAGATCACATGGTAATGAAGAGTATGTTTAATTTCAAAAGAAACTGCCAAACTGTCTTCCAGAGCAGCTGTACCATTTTGCATTTCCACCAGCAGTGAATTAAAATTTCTGTTCCTCCACATTCTCACTGACATTTGGTGTCTGCATATGTTTTTTAATAATTTGTCCTGAACGACTTTTGGAATTTGTACAGAGAAGATATTTGCATTTTGTTTAACGTGTATACTAGCAGAGATGTGCTAACTTATTTAATTGGCCATGTGGGTTGTTTCTAATATTTTCCTTATACAAATGATGCTGCTGTGTGCGACCTTGTCACTTTTCTGTGCAGGGAAATTCCTAGAAATGGGATTGTTCAGTCATAGGATTTAAATATATTTGTTATAAAATTGCCCTCCCTAGGAGTTGTATCAATTAGTATTTATTTTTTGCCCTGGCCAGGTAGCTCAGTTGGTTAGAGTTACATCCCGATGATACACCAAAGTTTCAGGTTCAATCCCCCAAAATGCATAAATAAGTGAAACAACAAATTGATGTTTTTCTTTCTCTAAAAAAAACAAAAAACAATATTAAAAATGTTTTTATGAATTTATTTGAGTCAAACTGCAGACATATGCTGGGGAGCAAGATTTCAAATGCTCTTCAATTAGTATTCGTAACAGTAGTGTGTGAGGGGTGTATTTTCTTACAGCCTTTATCGTTCATGGATTTTTGCCAACATAATAGGTAAAAAAAAATCTCTTGGTATAGGTTGAGTATCTTTTTGTACTTAAGGTCATTGCATTTCTTTTTCTGTGATTTATGTGTTCCTCTCTTTGGGTCATTTTCCTGTTAGATTTTTGGAACCCTTAAAATGTTAGGAAGATTAGTTCCTGGTGATGTTGCAAATATTTTCTCACAGTTTAACATTTGATTTTATAGAACTCTGAGTTTGAACCTGGTTCTGTCTGATTTTATAGCCCATTTTTTTCATCACTATAATTGTCCTGCTTCAAATAATCCATGTTCTACATTGCTGAAACGATTTACTTACTTGTAACTATTATTTAATGCATCTAGCATTGAAGAATTCCAATATTATCTCCCCCAAATAGACGCGTCATCAGCGAGGAGATACACATCCTCTAACTTTAGAAGAAATTTTGGATGAAACACAACATTTAGATATTGGACTCAAGCAGAAACAATGGTTAATGTCTGAGGTAAGAATAGGCTTAAAATATTATAAAAAAAATAGTTGATTACCATGAAATATATGCTATAAGAAGGGTTTTTGATATACTGAAACTGATCATTGTTTTTACATTTTCATAAAAGCATTGGTATAGAGTATTTTGTAAACATTCAGATTATTTGATTTTCATACAATCTACACTAATAGAGAAATATGCAAATTGACCGTCACATCATGACACTCACTGGTCAATCAGGAGTGCATATGCAAATTAACCCAACAAAGATGGCAGATGCTCCGCCCCCCAGCTGCTCTGGGCCTCTGGGCAGCACGCATGCAGGTGTGAAGCGGCCCGATGGGGCTGAACACCTGCTATTAGGGTGAGGGTGGAGGGAGCTATAGGAGCAGTGTTCCGGCTGAAGCGAAGATGAAAGGCAGTGGACAGAGCGAAGGCGTGGGTCCCAGGTGCCTGAGGGAAACTGGTGCCAGCAGCCAGGGGAAGGAAGGCCTATTGCACGAATCTTCATGCAACAGGCCTCTAGTCTTATATATTTGTTTAAAAGTGTCAAAGACTTTAGCATAAAAGTTATAAAAAGTTAGCCATTTTATTCCATTTCTTTATTTTTATTTTTTAAAATATATTTTATTGATTTTTTACTGAGGAAAGGAGGGGAACAGAGTTAGAAACATCGATGAGAGAGAAACACAACTCCTGCTAGGGATGTGTCCACAACCAGGGTATGTGCCCTTGACCAGAATAGAACCTGGGACCCTTCATTCTGCAGGCTGACGCTCTCTCCACTGAGCCAAACTGGTTTCAGCTATTTTGTTTTTTAATTAAATATTTTTACTGCCAAAACCAGATTGGCTCAGTGGATAGAATGTCAGCCTGCGGAGTGAAGAGTCCCGGGTTCGATTCTAGTCAAGGGATGTACCTTGGTTGCGGGCACATCCCCAGTAGGGGGGCGTGCAGGAGGCAGCTGATGTTTCTCTCATCGATGTTTCTAACTATCTCCCTTCCTCTCTGTAAAAAATCAATAAAAAAATATTTTTATTGATTTCAGAGAGGTAGGGAGAGGGAGAGAGATAGAAATATCAATGATGAGAAAGAATCATTGATCAGCTGCCTTCTGCATGCTCCCTACTGGGGACCGATTGTGCAACCTGAGGATGTGTCCTGACTGAGTATCAAAGCTTGGTTTCCTGGTTCACAGGTTGACACTCAGTCACTGAGCCATTCTGGCCCAGCAAGTTTTTTTTGTATGGGTTTTTTTAAAATACGTTTTTATTAATTTTTTTTAAAGAGAGGGAGAAGGAGAAGAATAGAAACAACAAAGGTGAGAGAGAATGTTATGCCTACTGAACAACCCTGCTGGGGAATTGAGCCTGCAACCTAGGCGTGTGCCCTGACTGACAGGGAATGGAACCAGGGACCTCTTGGTTCATGGACCGATGCCTAACCATTTGGCAACACTTCCCAGGCTCCATGTAGTTTTTGCAAAATTATTGTTGCTTATTTTGAATTGCTGAATTTATAATATATGTGTTAGGAAATTGTATTGTTTTTACAAATGTTTTGGAACATTGAAAGCATGAGGTATTGTAGGGATAGCAAGAAATTTTGTTCATTAAGATATTTGTTATAGTATTACTAACTAGTATGATTTGATAGTTTTATGTTACTGCCTTTACTAGGTAACTTGGGAGAATAATTATGAATATTGTGTATGTAAACACAGCATTGGAAGAAAAGGAGTCCCAAACCAGTCGGTGACCATGCAAATTTAGAAATGGATAGAAATTTAAAAATTCAGATATTTGCTTCTTTTCTGTTTAAATAGAAATGACAATTTAGAAGACCGTTTTCTAGGACCAGTGCTATATTTTAAAGACCAAATGTAAAATTCTTAAAATATAATTCAATTAATTTATTTTACCAAGAGAAATATTGTTCTTGATTTTCATAATATAAGTAAACCAGTTAATCACTATCATTGTTGCTCATTGTATTAATGATATACAAATTGTGGTAATCCACATTTAAATTTTGTTGCTATACCTAATCTTGGTATTTCACAGACTACAGGTATTAAAGATTACATTTATTACTATTTTATTCTTTCTCTTCCTTTGTTTCTTTTTGTTCTCCTTTCAGGATCAGGCTGGCATCTGCAAAAGAAAATAGGGTTGCTCTTTCTTGAAGAGTTTTCTTCTGATATTTGCTGTACAACAGAACTGACTAGGAACATAATCGTATTCAGTAATTCCTATGTTCCTACTCAGTTTCATTCTTATATACACTAGTTTTTGGTTCTTTTCATTTTCTCCCACAGCCTCTAGTGCCATTTGATACCAAGTAGGTCAGACTGGCTGTTGATATCTTCATCCCAATGTAGTGTTTATCCCATAAAGGCAACATACAGTAAACTATATACTTTGAGGGTGGGATAGGCAAAACCCAGTTCATTTTATAATGTTAATAGCTGTTTTATTGTTTTAAAGAATATGGGTATAGCTTTCTTCAAAGTAGTTGTGATAAAATGGTTTATTTCTCATCCAAATAATTTATATAATAAAGTTTCTTTTATAAAAAGTGAGCACCATGCTGATCTCTATAGTCTATTATTTTGGATCCTGGGTGTCCAGTGTTTTAGATCTACTAGTTGATATACATAAGATACTTTTAATTTTGCCATTAATTGGGTATTGTATTTTTAAAATAATTAGTAGAGTTTAAGAAAGTATATATGAGCTTTTCTTTTATTAATATATTCAAATTGTGTCGCTGTTGCAGGCTTTAGTCAATAATCCCAAAATTGAAGTAATAGATGGGAAGTATGCCTTCAAGCCCAAGTACAACTTAAAAGATAAGAAGGCTCTGCTTAGGCTTTTAGATAAGCATGACCAGCGAGGCTTAGGAGGAATTCTTCTAGAAGACATAGAGGAAGGACTGCCCAATTCCCAGAAAGCTGTCAAGGTAACTTTTCTTTCGATGCTTTAATGTAATTTGAATTAATAATGTCATTTTCCTTTTAAAAACAACAACACAAGAATTTTTAAATTTTTGTGTTTATCTTCACCTGAGTATATATTAGAAGCATTGATGTGAGAAACATTGATCTGTTTGCCTTCCATATGAATCCTGAGTGGGCATTGGACCACAATCATTTGGTATACGGACAATACTCCAACCAACTAAGCCACCTGGCTGGGGCTAAATTTTTATTTTTAAAGCCTCCAGAGCTCAGCCATTTTTGTGTACCTATGACAACTCCTGTTTGTGGTGATGATGTGTGTGATTTTTTGACTCTTCAGAGTGTTTCTGGATGATGTGTGTGATTTTTTGACTCTTCAGAATGCCCTGGCTAGGTAGTTCAGTTGGTTACAACATTGTCACATACATCAAAAGGTGGCAGGTTCCATTCTAGGTCAGGCGAAATATGGGAGGCAACTGATGTATGTTTCTCTTGCATTGATGTCTCTCTGTCTTTCTCAAAAATCAATAAAAACATCTGCTTGAGTGAGAATTTAATGGAAAGTCATACAGATTACATTTCCTGTTTAAATTTGGAACTCACATGGAAAGGCTCCTGGTCTCTGTTCTTCACAGTTACTGATGATCGATGCTGACCTGTAAGCAGGTTCATTATTTTTGTTACCTGTTGGAAAAAATTACTCCTTTCTCTCCTCCACTTCTTGGTAATTCAATTATATATATTAGACCTTTTGATGTTATCCCACAAGTTTCTGAGGCTCTGTTTATATATTTTTTTCCAACCAATTTTTTTTTGTTCTATTGATCTATTAAGTCCACTAACTTTTCTTTACTTCCAATTTGTTAGGCCCAGTTGGTTAATTTTTATTTTAGATAATATATTTTTCATATCTAAACTCTTTATTTTTTTTTATGGTTTCTTTTTTGAAATTTAATTTCATTCTTTACAAGCAAATTTCCCATTCCTCCATTTAATATAATTTTTTACATAGTTGCTTTAAAATCCTCTTCTAATTTCATCTTAGAGCTGGTCTGCACTGACTCTGTCTCTTGAATTTCCTGTTTCTTCATATATCTAATAAGTTTCTGTTAGATAATGTTCTGTTTACTGAACATTGTGAGCTATCAGTATAAAGACGAAGGATTCTGTTTTACTTCTCCAAAGAATGTTTTTATTTATTGGTTTTGTTTTTAAGTGGTCAGGTATCTTAGCTAGACTGCACTCCAAACTTTGTCTTTTCAACAGTGGCATATGATCTGTTTTGTTCTTTTAGCTCTTAACTTTTTTGAAAAATGTTCAGAATTTAATTTTCTGTGGAAAGGTTAGTCCTTTAGGAGCTACTTGACCATTGCTAGAAGCCTCACCCTTTTAAGATTTTTAACTTAAAAAATATCTACTGGTAAGCTTAACTAACTGTAGAAATGGTGCAAATAAAATGTATAAATTATGTACTTTATAGATGTTAAAAACGTAGAACTACTGAATCCTAGCTTAATGGGTGAGAGTGCTAGTTGTTTCCTTCTGTTTTTGTTTGCTTTTTTACCCCTATTTTTTCTTAGAGACCGGCATTATTACTATGCAGTAGGCTTTTCATGACATTCTTAAGTAGAACAGTGGCATAAACTGGTAATTGCTTATTCTCTTTTAAACAGTTTTGTGATGTAAGTTATTTTGACACCTTACCTTTAGTGGCTGTGTTTCCTAAAGCTTAAGGAGTCAGGAAAAGCATAGTCTATTTCATTTTTAGGAGGGGTTATTTCTAAATTGTTTGAACCCAGAATATTTATTCTGTTTTTACCTGGGTGCAATGAAGTCTACTTTAGTATTTACAAAAAATATTTTAAGCCATATTATGAATAACTTACATAAAAGTACAGGGATGGTGAAAACAGATTTAGTCAACATTTTAATAAGAATTTAGCATAGCAAGCCTTTGTACCAGGTATATATTGGCAAACATGAGAAAGATGAAAGAATATTATTATATGTCCTTTTAGCAAAGTGAGATGGCAAAGATTCTTATCACACAATATTGTATGATGAAGTCCTTCCTGTTGAATAACTAACTGGGTAAAAATACTTTATTTCCTTTATGTCTTTCAAAATAGGTCATTCACATTGATTTGTAAGCTTGAGATTATTCATCTGTGGTGTTGTCATCTAAGCACTTCTAGTTTGAATTTTACTGTCAGTAGAGTCTAAAGCAGCGGTTGCCAACTTTTCAGACCTCACAAACCACTAGTGGTCCACGGACTACCAGTTGGCGACTGCTGGTCTAAAGTGCTGCTCTCAGGCTTTTTCATCCTTGTTTTCACTCATTAATAATAGTGAAACATCTTTCAGTTTTCTTGTCATTGCTCTGAGTAGTAGAAAATAAATTCTGAATTGTCAGCATTTCTGAACATTTCTGAAGTGTTCAAGAAAGGTGAAAAACAACAGTCTCCCTAGTCTTTTATGATGCAGTAATTTGGGCAATAAGAAAACTGAAATGTGGCTATTTCGCTATAGCATTACAATTGTAGGTGTTTGATCATTCTTCCATTTTCTTATTTTAGCTTTTAAAACATACTTGGAAATAATTGAGGTGTAATGATGAGCAAGTAGCAAAATATTTCAAGGTACAGGGAAAAGTAAAAACACTAAAATCATACCATTTTTCTTAGATTAATAAAAAGATCCTGTTGTCATAAATTATAATTGCCACACATAATAAATTTTATTTTATTTTTTTTAAATAAGTATTTTTTTCTGTACTTTGGAAGACCTCTAAGAATAAATGTCTTGAAATATCAACCCTTAATTATAGTCAGAACTGCTCAAGAAACTCAAGAACTGAAGTTGATATACTGAGGGTTAAAAGAAATGGGAGTCCTTTGCTATAAAAAAAAAAAAAAGAAGAAAGAAAGAAAAAATAATAATTGGGTGTTGATGTTATTGGTAAAGTAATTTGGAGTTAATTGAAAAATTTTTCTTTATCTTGAAGGCTTTAGGGGACCAGATATTATTTGTAAATCGTCCTGATAAAAAGAAAATTCTTTTCTTCAATGATAAAAGCTGTCAGTTTTCTGTGGACGAAGGTAAGACTTTCTGTAATAATACTCTCTTTAATTTGCAAGTATATTACAAATTTAAGGTGACAAAATTTATAATATAATGGAAATATAACTCAAATTTTATAATACTGCCTTTTTTTTTTTTTAGCATTGTCATCTTTTAGAACAGAGCTAATAACTCCTAACATTGATACTCAGAACACAATTGGTAATTTGAAAGAGTTTAGGTTAATTGTAGCACTTGTAATCATGGTATAGCGGTTTGCCTATACAGTAGGTCCTCGAGTTATATGGGAGATCTATTCCTATGGCGCAACGTAACACAATTTTTGCCCTAAGTCGGAAGCCCCCTACAAAAGTTCCTACATCACTCATATGGAGCACATACACAGCAGTAATAAAGTGAAACAGTAAAAAAATTTAAAAGGTAACAATTCCTGACCCTAACTTGTGGTAAATAATAAAAAGCATAAAACACATATGGATATACGTCTAAATGACAGAACTTTTTTTTTTTAAATAAAGACTTTAAATGGGAGATGGCGATGTAACCACGAAACGACATACATTGAGTCCGATGTAACCCGAGGACTGTCTGTATAGCATGATGCATATATTTTATGATTTCTTATGCTTGTAGTTCAGTTGTACCAAAGAAAGAGTCTATTTCTTGATTATTTTTAAAAATATTACTTCATATCTTGCTATGAAAACTTTATGCTGGTTGGGAAAAAGTTGTTGGTGACTGGTATTCTCTTAAGTAACTTGCTCTTTGATTATCATATTGGATAATTTGATAGAGGGAGATTAATTTTTCTTTTCTTTTTGATGGGGACTAGAGGTTTGTCTTGCTGAAGCATTGGTATGAACAAAATAATACAGATAATTCTGTCCATGCTGTAGTGCTAAATCACCACACTTAGGATGGGATCATATCAGTGGGATTTTTGCCTTCATTGAGAAATACATCAGTATTATTTTTAAAAACCTTGTAAAATCTTTTTAAAATATATTTTTATTGCTTTTTTTTACAGAGAGGAAGGGAGAGGGAGAGAGAGTTAGAAACATCAATGAGAGAGAAACATCAATCAGCTTCCTCTTGCACACCCCCTAATGGGGATGTGCCCGCCACCAAGGTACATGCCCTTGACTGGAATCGAACCTGGGACTCTTGAGCACACAGGCTGATGCTCTATCCATTGAGCCAAACCGGTTAGGGCAAAACCTTGTAAAATCTTAAGCAACTTTTAGAAAACATTCTCTTTTATATAAAACTAGAGGCATGAAATTCATGCACTGGTGCGGGGAGGGTCCCCCAGCCTGGCCTGTGCCCTGTCACATTGCAAGAACCCCATGATTGATAGCCCCAAAGTGGGAAGCCCCGCCCACCCAACCAAGGCTCCTTATGGATTTCCCCAAAGAGGCAGCTGGAGCCGGGGGTCCTGCTTCCAGGCTGGGAGGAGGCGGGATTCCCAGCAGGCTCTGTGCTGTGCACGCAACTTCAAGCCCAGCCCTGTCTACCTGTGCACGCCTGCTGTTACACAGCCATTTTGTGATGATGTGATGGTGTGAGGGAATCACGGCATGATCAGCACTTAGGTTTTTATTAGTAAGAATTACAGCTTTTTGAAAGTATCACAATATTCAGGACTCTGAAAAAGTCCTTAGTTGATATTTTTCTGTTTTTGAATAGAGTGTAGGGGAAGGTGGGGGAGGGGGAGAAGAAGAGAGAGGTACAGTAATACATTGGTGTGAGGGAGACACACATAGATTGGTTGTCTCTTGCAGGCTCCCGGACAAGGGCTGCAGAACAAAGCTGTATTCAGTTGCATGCCCTTTACTGGGAATTGAACTCCAGACCCTTTGATCCCGGGCTGATGCTCTAACGACTGATACATCAGCCAGGGCTCTTCAAACTTTTTTCATGCACTTTTGCATTCAAGCCAATCATCGATACAAGGGACATTAAAGTGAATAAGATTTCTGTCCTTGAACTATAGGCTGAGGAAGGAATGACAGGGGAACACATATAGTACAACATGCTGCATAAAGTCATTGTGGTCTTCATACAGTGCTGTAAGGCCCTAGGGAGAACAGTTACCCACAGGAACCTCAGGGATGAGGCACTGTTATTTTAGTTGAAAGCATCAGTATTTCATAAACCACTAATTTAAAAAAATTTGAATTTTTGTTAATTATGGAAAACGCGAGTTTCCAGAAAAGTCTGATTGAAAGTTGATACATTCCTATATAATAAAAGCGTAATATGCTAACTGTCTGATGGCTCGACCAGTCACTATGATGCACACTGACTACTAGGGGGCAGACTCTCCAACTGGTAGGTTAGTTTGCTGCTGGGGTCTGGCGACACGCTCTGGAGCTCTCCTGCCGTTCATCGCTGGCCAGGCCGAGGGACCCCACCCGGGCATGAATTCCTGCATCAGGCCTCTAGTATCTTAGTATTTGTCTTCCTATTTTTTTGTGTGTTTTGAATTTTATACCTCAAAGTTCTTTGTCTGGATTTTATTGATAAAGATTTTTGCTGTGGCCCACTAGGTGGCAGTCTTAGCTATAAAGTAGGAATCTTATGTGAGCAAATATTTAGTCTTTGAAGAATCATCTTTTATTCCCTCTGTAATAGAAGTAAATATCCTACAATGAGAGATAGCATTAAGTAAGAAGAGAATTTATTGTATAGTAATTTTAAAAGAATTTGATTGAACACAGAATAGTTGGACCTAGGGATGTATCTAATTTCAAAAAGGCATTTAGTATTTCTTTAAATCAGGATCTTATTAATTTAGACCAGTGGTTCTCAACCTTCCTAATGCAGGGACCCTTTAATACTGTTCCTCATGTTGTGGTGACCCCCAACCATAAAATTATTTTTTGCTACTTCCTAACAGTAATTTTGCTACTGTTGTGAATCGTTATGTAAATATCTGTGTTTTCTGATGGTCTTAGGCAACCCCTGTGATGGGGTCGATGGACCCCCAAAGGGGTCGCGACCCACAGGTTGAGAACCGCTGATTTAGAGGCATTATAAATGCAGTGATCAAGAGGATGGTCTGAATAACCAAACTGCAGGTTTAAATCTTAGCTCTGCCTTTTACTAATTTAGGCAAGATATTTAACCCCTGTCTGTCGGAGATTCCTTATCTATAAAACAGGAATAATGGTACCTGTATCCTATGGCCCTTAAGAGCAGTGTTCTCAACCTTCCTAAGGCCGCGACCCTTGCATACAGTTCCTTATGTGGTGGTGACCCCCAATCATGAAATTTTGCTACTGTTATGCCTCGTGATGTAAATATCTGCATTTTCCGATGGTCTTAGGCGACCCCTAAAAGGGTCGCGACCCACAGGTTGAGAACTGCTGCTTAAGAGGATTACATGAGTTAATATAAAAAAAAAAGTGCTTAGAGCTTAGAATGGAACCTGGCACATAGTAAGAATAATAGTAACAGTGGGAGGTGGGTGGAAAGAGATCAGCCAGTGAACTTGTATGCATATATGCATAACATGTGGACACAGACAATTGAGGGGGTTGGTAAGGGCCTGGGGGTGGGACAAGAGCAGTCGGAAAGAAGTTAATGGGTGGGGGAGGACCTATGTAATATTTCAACAATAAAGATTTTAAAAATAAATAAATCCTGAAAAAAAAAATAGTAATAGTAACATTGTTAGTAGCATTGAAAAGATTTTTAAAAAGCACCAAAAATACGTGGTGTTTAATATTATCTGATTACTTATTTACCTTTATTTAGCTATCTGGTGATTGACTCAGTGGATCTGTAGTTTTGCATTTGATTAGACAGATAGCAAAGAAACGAAGCCTATTTAGCAGTCTGAGGCCTAATTTGCCTCAGATCTAGATTTGCACTGATCTTTTACAGTTATGTAATGTTATTGGTATTTCACCAAAGCCGATGACGATCTGACTTTACCCCATGCTGGTATCTTGTTCTTTTCTGCCTGGAAGCTTAAACAGTTTCAATTTGACCCTTAAAATTCAGGACCCCTCCCAGTAGCTACTTCCCTACAATCTCTGATGCTATTTTATTATTTTTAATGGCTATATGCTATTTAGTATTTATGGATGTACTTTAAACATTTTTCTGATGTTCCACAGATAGAAATCGAAGGTTTTTTTTCCTATATGCTATTATAAATAATGCTCAATCCTTGCACATAAGTATATATGTGCACCTGCCTAATTATCTCCTTATCATAGTTTTTTTTTTTTTAGTAGAATTGCTGAGTCAAAACATAGGCATATTTTTAAAATTTTCAACAGCTTGCCTGATAGCCATCATAAAAATTCAAACCGATTTATTCCTTCACCTTCCCTAGTACTGGATATTTTTAATTGACTTTGCCTGCCTTGTGGAAAACAAAGATTATCCTGATTTTAATTTGTATTTTCTTGCAATGATTTTATAAAATTAAAGAAAAACATGTTTTTTCTCTTAGTACTTTTGTCAATTGAGCATGTTCTTTCCTCACATACATTAAAAAGTAATTAGACTTGGGGTCCTGTGAGATCCTGCATCTTAAATCAGGCCTGCCTTCCAGTGTTCATCTTAAGTATTTATGCAGCTGTAATATATTTATAAAATGGAAGTAATATATAAAAATGGTAGCCCTAGCTGGTTTTGCTCAATGGATGGAACAGCAGCCTGGGGACCAAAGGATCCCAGGTTTGATTCTGGTCAAGGGCCCCTATCTTGGTTGCAGGCGCCTTCCCCACTTGGGCCCTGATCGGGGCTCATGTAGGAGACAACCAATCAATGTGTTTCTCTCACATCAATGTTTCTCTCTCTCTCTTCCACTCTCCCTGAAAAGATCAATGGAAAAATATTTTCGGGTGAGGATTAACAAACAAACAAAAATAGAAAACAAAAAAACCCCTCTGCAACAGCATTGAGTTAAGTAAAGGCAGGGATTACAGTAGAAATGTTTTATTGAAGAAAAAAGACATTGTGAAGAGTTCTTAGCAGGGATTTTGCTCTGAAAATAGCCCGTGACATTCTTTTAGCAAAAAGAAATTAAATTCTGTTTTATATGGTTGCAAGTCTGATGTGTCATGAAAAATTACACTGTTGTATATATATACACACACACACACACACACAATATATATATATATATATATATTTTTTTTTTTTGGTGATATGTTGTTATACAGATCAGCTCTCCAGATCATTGCTGTCACGGTTCTAGTAGGTATTATTATCTTTGTGATTGTGTCATAAGAGGCCCAGAGAATAGAAGTTCTGTAAATGTCAAGTAGAAAGTCAAAGTAATTTCCATATTCAAAGAACTGAAATTTTCAATGCTGGTAACATAGAAGCTTGGTAAAAAGTATTGAATAAAATTTTTCATTGAGTAAAAGGTGTTTTTATCATATGCACTTTTATTCTCCTTGTTTTGATATACAGAGACAAGTACACAGTTTGTTAATGACATCATGTAACACTTCTTAATTATTGAATACAAATTTTACATGTTGATAAAATTTAACAAAGTCATGGTTAAAACTCAAGAACTATTTTGTATGTGATGTATTTCCTTCAATAGCCTTCAGTATGATAATCTTGACATAAAATTCTGGTTATGATGTACATTTTAAAACAATTTTATGTGCCTTCTTGGAATTAGAAAAATGTGTAAAGTGTGGCTAAAAGGTAAGTAGTTGATACTTAGAATGGAGAATGCATTGTTCCTATCCTTATAACAACGACAACAAACCCTAGACAGCTGCAAATGTACCATGTTCTTGAATCTAGCAGAGAGCTGAGATTGCAAGGTCACCACCTGACCCCAAATCTAAGTAAAGAAAGGCAAGCATTAAGGAAAGATGGAATAGACACTCTTGTTTACCTGGGACAGACAAAAATGAACAGTACCCACAAGAATTCAGTTGAAAAAAATATTTTTTTGAGAAAAAAATACAATTTGAACACAAAATATACATGTTAAAATAACAACAGCAGAGTTGCCTGACTTGACCCTGTATTTTTTCTTCATGTTTTTATTTTATTTTGTTAATCCTCACCTGAGAATATTTTTCCATTGATTTTTAGGGTAGAAAGGAGTGGGGGGGGAGATACCGAGAAAGACACATCAATTGGTTGCCTCCCACATGGGCCCTAATCAGGTGAGTTGAATTTTTTGATGAATTGCTAAAAGCTTTGTATGGACTAGCAAGACAGTATAGAACCCCTGGAGTCTCCAAACACCTAGAAATTTGCACCTGACTCCACAGACAAAAAAAAAAAAAAAATAGGGGTAGGTGGGTGTACTGCCTTCATTGGGTAAGACTGGAGGTGGGAACAGTAAGTAGATGCTTCAGAAAAGATATGAATTCTACCTAAGTTCTTCCCCCTGTCTCTCCTATGAGAAGACAGCCTTAAACTGCTGTGGGAGAGGAACAGAAAGAAAACCCTCTCCTATAGGAAAAAAGGGCAAAGCTGTGCTGGGTCCAGAACTTCAGCAGAGGGGGCAGGGCAGGGCAGGACACTGAGGAGGCCACTCCCCAGTCACAGGGCAACACAGTGCTTGCCCAAGACCAGGCTTAATGACAGTAACAGAGGACTCTGCCCCCATACCAGGCTAACTGAAATGGCTAGCAGTTAACAATGCATGGAAGTGCAAGAGCCTAGGGCTAACAGATATTAAGTGCAGCATAAAGGGAAGACCACAGGTTGAGCAGACACAGAAAAACCTTCTAGCAAATGAGCTTCTATGTCTAGAGGAATTTGAAGCTGTGGTGCATTATGGGTAACAATGGTAGCAACAAATTCCAAACTAAGCTCAGGTCCTGACAATGGAATGACCCCACCTCCACACACTAAAGGCCTAGCAGAAAGGAAGGCGTGCATCTTTCCAGGCACAAAATCTGTTTACCTCAGTCTCAGCTGTCATACAGAGGATATCCTGCTTTCAAAAAAATCGAGGCATAAAGAAAAACAAGAAAAGCAATGCACTTTTGAGGCCAGGAAATTAACCGAACCGTATTCTTAGGACACAGATATTAGAACTATCAGACATGGAATTTAAATTCACTGATTAATATGTTAAGCCCTCTAGTAGAAGAGGCAGACAACATGTATGACCAGGTAGGATATTTCAGCAGAGAGATAACATAATCAAACGAAAATTCTATAAATGAAAAGCACAATAATGAGATAATGTCTTCAATAAGCTCATCAGTAAACTTGGCATGACCAAGGAAAGAATCTTAACTTTTGGATAGGCCAATACAAATGATCTAAACTGAAATGGCAAAGAGAAAAACATGAAAAATTACAGCATCCATTAGCTTTGAGATAATATAAAGTGGTCTGAATGTGTAACTAATATCTCAGAAGAAGAGAAAGAGAATGGGATAGAAAAAGTAATGGCCAAGAATTTTCCAAAATTAACAAAAGAAAACAAAACAAAGATGCGGAAGCTCAAGAGAAAAGAGTCAAGATTACCACTCCCCTAACGAATGCTAGAAAAGCTTATATTCAAACTGCTGAAAAAAATGAGAAAATATTGAAGGTAGTCAGAGGAAAAAGCTCATTATAGAGGAAAAAAGGATTACAGCAGACTTCTCATTTGAACCCATGCAAACCAAAAGACATTGCAGTGATATCTTTTAAGGGCCAAAAGGGAAAAACTTCTCAACTCAGAATTCTGTACCCAGCAAAAATAGTCTTTCTAAATGAAAGAGAACTATTTTTAAAGTAATACTCTCTTGACATGACAGAAACTGGGAGAATTCATTATCATTAGACCTGCATTACTAAAAGTACTGAGGATGTTCTTCAGGCAGAAGGGATACTAGACAGTAAGTTGGACCTGTATAAATAAGTGAGTGCTCTAAATGGAATAAATGAAGGTAAATATAAAATTCATGTCTTTCTAATTTAAAAATGTTAATTTTTAATTAAAAACACTTTTTTATGTTTAATTGCTCTGAAAGCTGCTTAAAACAAAAATATTAAATGTATTTTATTTTTAAAGTATATGTAATGGTAAAATTTATGACAACAATAGCTCAAAGGTCATGATGGAGTTTACTATTTCCTATTATAACATCTTTATATCTGGGCTTGTAGAATTTGCTTGGAATTAGAAATGCTAGAAGTCCTAACTACCTACCTTTTAGCCACACTTAGCACATTTTTCTAATTCCAAGCAGGAGCTAGAAGCTCCAACCCTCCACACAGTTGAAAGCCGAGTATAACCCCTCCCTTTTTCATTTTTTTAATATTTATTTTTATTGTTGCAAGTATTACAGATGTCTCCTCTTTCCTCCACCCCCATTCTCCTCTCACTTCACTATTGTTTGTGTCCATGGGTTATGTATATAAGTTCTTTAGTAATCTCTTCCCCCACCCCACCTCCAACCCGCATTGTAACTTTTGACTCATCAAAAATATAGTGCTAATAACTATTATTGACTGGAAGCCTTACTGATAGAATAAGCAGTCAGTTAACATATATTTATATGTTATATACTGTATTCTCACAATAAAGTCAGAGGAAAGAAAATGTTATGAAAAATTTAAGGGGACCCTTCCTAATGCCAGGGGTCTTAATCCAGCATCTAGAAGGGTTCAGGAATCTGGAGAAGGTGGTGTATGTAAATTAATAGACTAGAAATACAATATAAATTTATAATCCATAGGGAGCCAGAGGAAGCTTAGCTGTAGCATAGGTTCTCCCTATCTCTGGACCCAGGGCTCTTTTTATTTCCACATTTTTCCCCCTATAGCAAAGTAGATATACATATCAAAGGTAAGGTTTAGTATACAGGAGGCATTGTCAGTTTTGGGGGAACTGCCTTCGGCTGTTCAGGTGTTTGGCCAGCAGAAGGCAATAACATGTAGATTGAAATGCCCTCAGCTGTCTGGCAAGAGGCAATCATTATATAAATTCAGCTTTGGGGGGAATGCTTTCAGCCACTCCAGTAGGCAATAATATGTACCTTTCAACTTTTGCTGAAGGCTCAAGGTCCACCAGCCTTTTGATGAACTTTTTGCATTTATGACCTGTTAGAATTAGCCTCTAGCACCTTTCCCTCTTCCCATATGGGAGTATCTACTTGTTCTTCAATAAACCTCTACCTTTGCTATACCACACACACACACACACACACACACACACACACACACACACAAAGGTATTTTTAATAAGATTTGTCTGTGTTTTTTCAAATTGTCACTGATCTCCAAAATATTTTTCAATGCATTTATTGAAAGAAGTCTGTGTATAGCCCTGGATGGCTTAGCTTAATGGTTAGAACATCAGCCTATGGACTGAAGGGTCTCAGGTTTGATTTCTGGTCAAGGCTCAATATCCAGTCATACCTTGGTTACAGGATCAATCCTTGGCCTCTATCTGTGTGCATGTCAGAGGCAACCAATCTGTGTGTCTCTTACATCAGTGTTTTTCTTTCTATCTTCCCCCAACACTCCTCCTGCCCTTCCACTTTCTCTAAAGAAAATCAATGTGAAAAAAATATCCTCAGGTGATTTTAAAAAAATCTGCATATAAATGGACCTGTGTAGTTCAAACCCATGTTGTTCAAGGTTGTGTAACTTGCCTTCTTTCTGACTTTTTGTGTGTGTTTCGGTGAATTTTTAGGGCTCCTTAAAAAGGAGGATTTATTGCCAGTGATCTCCTTAAGTTAGTGTACTTCCAGTGTTTTGGTTTCAGGTATACTGAAAAGAATAGAGAATAATAATAACAAATCTTCATGTGCTCATCTACTTCCTAATTTTGCCAGTGATCTTGTATAGCTCCTCACTCCATGTAAAACGTTCCCATTGACCCTATGTGTTCCTTTTTACCAATAGGCGATGAAATGGAATACTGAACTTGGGAGATGAGCAGGAATTTGAACTATTTCAGTGCAGAGAACTGATTTGTGTAATAAAGGAGACTGTGGACTGCCTTTCCTCCCCAGGAAAGCTGGGAGGCCTTTCGCACATGGCCCTTCATTTATAGACTAAAAATAGAACATTACAGATCTGTTCTGTAAGGATACAATTCTGTTCTGAGGCCCTTCTGCTCACTGTCCAGCATTTGAATGTTGTCTCACTTCCTTTGTGTTTATAATGAAATTGCAGATGTGCTAATATAGATCAGGGGAGTAACATTGAAGCTTGGATTTCCATCATCGAGATGCTGTAGCTTGTAAACATCTATTGTAAAATATCTATTGTCTTGTTGGCACAGAGTTTCAGAAACTGTGGAGGAGTGTCACTGTGGATTCAATGGATGAGGAGAAAATTGAAGAATATCTGAAGCGACAGGGTATTTCATCCATGCAGGAATCCGGACCAAAGAAAGTGGTATGTAACTGCTGGAAAAAAATACAGTCCTCTGTTCTTGGAACTGTTAGCCTGCTTTCTCTCTCTGAAGAGCAGGTAGTCAGTTCTCCATTCCAGTTTTTTCTGTGTCCTGATCCATTGATCTTGGTCAGTTGCAAACCAGATCATATGTGGTTTATTGAGGGCCAGCAGATCTCTGCCCTCAAGTGCTGCTCCCCAGGAATGTGCGAATTATCCCCATCCTACCGCCGTCTACCCTACCCCAAGACTTGCTCCAGGGAGCCCTGATGTGTTGGTGCCTGGCTCTCCCTTAATTCTGATCACATTTAATTGTCCTTGTTACCTTCCAGATCCCTCTGAGCCAGGTAATACTGTCTTTGTAGCCTAAATCCTGTTCTGAGGAAAGATTTATAATGGGCTGAAGACTTGTGAAATGGTCTGTACTGGCTAATAAATAACTGTGCTAGTCCAAGGACAAAGCCTAAATGAGAATGAGTTCACACTTTAGACTCCAGCTGTAGCACCTCTCTCCCTCTTTTTCTGTTCACCACCAGGTTGTGTAACTTGCCTTCTTTCTGACTTTTTGTGTGTGTTTCGGTGAATTTTTAGGGCTCCTTAAAAAGGAGGATTTATTGCCAGTGATCTCCTTAAGTTAGTGTACTTCCAGTGTTTTGGTTTCAGGTATACTGAAAAGAATAGAGAATAATAATAACAAATCTTCATGTGCTCATCTACTTCCTAATTTTGCCAGTCTGTTTTGCCCTATTTATGTTGGATCTTATATATATACTAGAGGCCTGGTGCATGAAATTTGTGTATGGGGGTTGGGGGGTGTCCCTCAGCCCAGTCTGCACGCTCTCCAATATGGGACCCCTTGAGGGCAGTCCAACATCCCTCTCACAATCCAGGACTGCTGGCTCCCAGCTGCTCGCCTGCCTGCCTGATTGCCCCTAATGGTTAGGGCCTAACTGCTTCTGCCTGCCAGCCTGATCACCCCCTAACCATTCCCCTGCCAGGCTGATTGATGCCTAACTGCCCTCCCCTGCCAGTCTGTTTGCCCCTAACTGCCCTCTCCTGCAAGCCTGGTCACCCCTAACTGCCCTCCCCTGCAGGCCTGGTTCCCCCCAACTGCTCTCCTTTGCAGGCCCATTTGCTCCCAACTTCCCTCTTCTGCTAGCTTGGTTATCCCTAATTGCCCTCTCCTGCAGGCTTGATTGCCCCCAACTGCCCTCCCTTGCAGGCCTGGTCCCTCTCAACTATCCTCCCTGCTGGCCTGATCACCCACAACTGCCCTCTATTGCAGGCCATCTTGTGGTGGCCATCTTATATCCACATGGTGGCAGGATCTTTGACCACATGGGGGCAGCCATCTTGTGTGTTGTAATGGTCAATCTGCATATTATTCTGTTATTAGTTAAAATAGAGGCCTGGTACATGGGTGGGGGCAAGCTGGTTTGCTCTGAAGGGTGTCCCAGATCAGGGTGGGGGTTTCCTTGGGGCATGGGACAGCCTGCGTGTGGGGCCTGTGGTGGTGTGCAGGCTGGCCATGCCCCCTGGCGACCCAAGTGGAGGCCTTGGTATCTGGAATTTATTTATCTTCTATAGTTGAAACTTTATAACCTGGAGTGGAGCCAAACTTCCTGCTCGTTCTGTGGCTGCAGCCATTTCTGTTAGGATTTATTTATCTTCTATAGTTGAAACTTTGTAGCCTTAAGTGGAGGCCAAGACAGGCCAAGGTGTGTGGAAAGCTTGGCTTCCTTCAGCGGAGGCCAAGGCAGGCCAAGGTGTGTGGAAAGCTTGGCTTCCTCCATTGCTGGGGATATTCGAGCCTCCCTTCTGCTCTCTCTGTGGCCACAGCCGTCTTGGTTGGAGTTAATTTGCATACCTGCTCCTGATTGGCTGGTGGGTGTGGCTAGTGGTGTAGTGGAGGTACAGTCAATTTTCATATTATCCTCTTATTAGATAGGATATATATACACATACTAGTGACCCAGTGCATGAAATTCGTGCACATTAAAAGGGGATTAGTTAGAGGAAATAATTTAATATTGCTATTTGCCCTTTCTCTATAATGGAAGTGTCAGAGATGAAAGAAAATTAGTAAAATGTATATGAAAATATTCTTCTTGTCAGAGTGTGGTGCTCACCACGGGACTCAGAGTCAAGTCCCCACTCACCCACATGCACCTCAAAATTGCATGAGACCCAGACCCAACTGGGGCCCCTCCCCCCCATTGCGCTAGATCCAAACTCGGCCAATCTTACCCTTTTCAAGCCCTGGTTCGATTTCTGGTCACGGCCTGAGATCCCCTGTCAAGCCCCATTGGGTGAGGGGCATGGCCTGAGGTTCTCCCATCATGCCTCGCCAGGCATGGGGGCCCAGCCTCAGGTCCCCGATTAAGCCCCACTGGGCGGAGGTGCGGCTCGAGGTTCCCTGGCCTGGTGCCGGGATGAGGGGTGGGACCTGAAGTCTCCTGTCTAGCCCCAACTGGTGGGGGGCATGGCCTGAGGTCCCCCAGCGTGGCATTAGGGTGGGGGGTAGCAGCTTGAGGTCCCCTAGCCCAGCACCAGGATGGGAAGCGCACCTTGAGGTCCCCTGTCAAGCCCCACAGCTCATGTAGCCTCAGGTCCCTGTTGATTGCTCATTAAGGCTCCTTATGGAAACTTGGCCTCAGTTGTGACAGAATGATGGTCACATCTTTGTGATAGAGTGATGGTCAATTAGCATATTCCCTCTTGATTAGATAGGTTTTTTTTTTAAGAGACAGAGAGAGGAAGAGGGGGGAGAGTTCGATGTGAAAGTGCAACATTGATTGGTTTCCTCCTGCTTGCTCCCTAGTGGGAATCAAGCCTGCAACCCAGGCATATGCCCTTGACCAGAAATCAACCCACCAGCCTCCTGGTTTGATACCCAGCCTACTGAGCAATACTGGCCAGGGCTGAAGTATATATTTTTAAACCAGATAATAGTGTTGGAAAAAAAGCTCTGCTGCCTCTTTTTATTTACTTAGTGCCTAGAATAGTTCTGAGAAGTTGTTCCAACTCATTTATTCCAGGTAGAGGTATATGCATCATTATAGAAAGCATCGTTTCTTGTTTGTGGTTGGGAGTGTGCTATGGATTGATGTGCATGAGGTTTGGTTACAAAGCAGAAAAACAGGCCAAATACCCTGACTCTCTTGCTGCTGGTTTCTGGGCATCCTGAATAAATCCTTATGCTTTACCCCTCTGTTTTTACCTTTTCCTGTAGGCCCCTATCCAGAGAAGGAAAAAGCCTGCTTCACAGAAAAAGCGACGATTTAAGACCCATAACGAACACATGGCTGGAGTGCTGAAGGACTACTCTGACATTGCTCCTGGCAAATAGTGAATAGTTTTGTGGGTGAGCAAAGAGTTACAAATACAAAGTCAAGATTTTTCTTGATACTGGGATCTGAAGACTGTTTTCCCATTCTGCTTCTTAGGACTGAGGAAAGGAGCAGTCCCTTTACAGGACAATTGTGAATTTCCAGACTCAAAGCTTATTCTAACTGAATAGGCTGATGAGAAAAGTGATGTTCCCTGTTAACTTCTCTTACTTTTTGGGGGAGAGGCATGCAGGTGTCTTTGCTGTTTATCTCTTCTTCTAAGTGGTTCCTGGTTCCATTTTCCCTTTTATTCCTTTAGCACAAGTTTGCAGATAGTCTTGAATGCAATATTTGTTTATTCCAAAGTAACATATTTATAATAAAATCATTGCAGAAGGAATTGCAGAAGTTAGTGAATTAAGTTGTTTCTTTTCATTCTTGGCAATGGCAGTTGGCAGCTCCGGTCTTTAACTCCCACAGGGGGCGTGTTTGGGACGTTGGAGACTGGGACCTGTGCTGTGTTGCTGAACACGGAGTTCATAGTTGGAACTCAGAGCGTGCCTGTTGTTAGCCAGTGAAGCAGTAAAGGTACACTACATGTGATTTGTAATGTTTTCTTTTAAAAGGATAATCAGAATTCAGCCTCTTGGATTTTGCTCACGCCATCAAGGATGGATGGAGTTGTCTTGCCAACCTGAATGTCGGCTTTACAGCCCATCTCCTGGGGTTTGAGGGTGAGGTTCCTCTGGTGGAGAGTTTATCTCCTCATCACTGGGCAAGCTCATCAAACATATGGGCTCTTAAGAGTCATAATGCCTTATGGGAAATCTCTATAATCATCCCAGCCTTCTGTAGCAAACTACCCATTTTACTTAACTGTACTTGTGATACAGACTGAGGTTGACCATTACAGTCCTCATATCACAAATTAGAATTGTAGTGGATTATAAAAATAAGGTTCAGTGTTCTCAAAAAGGGTGCCATGGTATTCTAAAGTAGTAAGTACTTTGTGCAGATGACAAAGAGTCCTTTTGTGGTTATAGTTCTTTTTAACCCTCTGTTTAATTCTTACCTGCATCTACAGAGTCATTGTTTACCTCTTTTTTTAAAAAAAAAAAAAATATATATATATATATTTTATTTATTTCAGAGAGGAAGGGAGAGAGAAACATCAATGATGAGAGAGAATCATCAATCGGCCGCCTCCTGCACGCCCCCCACTGGAGGAGATTGAGCCCACAATCTGGGCATGTGCCCCTGGCCAGAAATGAACCCGGGACCCTATAATCCGCAGGCCAACGCTCTATCCACTGAGCCAAACCAGCCAGGGCTGTTTACCTCTTTTTTACATCCAAGTCCCAAAACATGGCATGAGAATATGTAAAACTGAGGCTCCCCAGAGCATGGAAACTTGCTGGTCTAGCTTTATATAAGAGATGTGTTGGCAAGTAAGGTGGAGCTTTAATGTCTTAAGGTATAAAACTAGTAAAAAATTTTTCTGTAAAAATCTGGAGATAGCTTATCTCCAAGTATGCCTACTTTTTGTGGTCTCTACACATCATCCTTTTGTTTTGTTTTTCCAGTCTTATTGAGATATAGTTGACCTACAGCTCTGTACAAGTTTAAGGTGTAAAGCATAATGGTTTTACATATATCCTGAAATTGTTACTGCAGTAAGTCTAGTTAATGTTCATCATCCCATTATAGATACCAAAAATGATTTTGTTGGTGATGAGAAATCTTAGGATTTACTCTTTAAAAAAAAAAAAAAAAAAAATATATATATATATATATATATATATTGATTTCAGAGAGCAAAGGAGGAGGAGAGATAGAAACATCAATGAGAGAGAATCATTGATTGGCTGCCTCCTGCACGACCCCTTCCCCCCCGGGGGGAGGACTGAGCCCACAACCGAGATATGCACCTTTGACTGGAATCGAACCTGGGACTTTCCAGTCCACAGGCCAAGACTATCCACTGAGCCAAACCAGCCAGGGCAGGATTTACTCTCTTACAGTTCATATACCAAACTGCAGTGTTAACTCTAGTCATCCCTGATCTCTCACTTTGGGTAACCACATCTGATGTCTCTTTGATGCGTTCGGATTTTATTTTAGATTCCACATGTAAATGAGATTGTACAGTAAGTTTTTCTGCCTGATTTATTTCACTTAGTATACTGCCTTCGAGGTCCATCCATGTTGTTGCCAATAGCAGGATTTCCTATTTTTTAATGGCTGAATAATATTCCACTATGTATATATACACATCATTATCTTTATACATTCATCTGTCGATGGACACTGAGGTGTTTTCATGTCTTGGCTGTTTTAAATAATGCTGAGCTGTACATGGGGATGCAGATATCTATTCAATATAATGTTTTTATTTCCTTCAGAAATATTTCCAGAATATTTGGGTCATATGATTTTTTCCCCCCCTTTGGTGTGTGGGTGTTTTTGTTTGTTTGTTTTTTATTCTAGAGAGACAGGGAGGGAGAGAGAGAAACATCAATTGGCCGTCTTCCACATGTGCCCCAATCCGAAGATAAAACCTGCAACCCTAGTAGGTGCCCAGAATTGGGAATCTAACCTGAGACCTTTCTGGTGCATGAGACGCTGCTCCCACTGACTGAGCCACTCAGCCAAGGTGTAGGGTGGTTCTACTTTTAATTTTTTGAGGGAACTCATTGGGTTTCCATAGTGGCTGTACCGGTTGACAGTTTCATCAACTGTTCACAGGGGTTCTCTCCTCTCCACATCCTTGCCACCTTTTGTTTTCTTTTGATTTTTTTGATGCCAATCATTCCAACAGGCTTGAGGGTATATCTCATTGTAGTTTTGATTTGCATTTCCCTAATGATTAGTGATATTTGAGCATCTTTTCATATATCTGTTGGCCATATTTATATCTTTGGAGATATTTTTATTCAGGTCCTTTGTCCATACAGCTGTGTTGTTATTTTTTTACTATTGCTTTGTATGAATTACTTATATATTTTGGATATAAACCCCTTATCAGATACATGGCTTGAAATATTTTTTCCTGTTCCATGGGTTGTTTTTTCATTTTGTTATTTTTTTTTATTCTAGGAGCTTTAAGATTTCTATTCTTACATGACTATGACTTCATAATTTAGCTTGAAATCAGGAAGTGTGATGCCTTCTGCTTTAATCTTCTTAGGATTGATTGCTTTGGCTACTTGGGTCACATTTGTGTTTTATATAAATTTTAGGATTGTTTTTATACTTCTGTAGAAAATGCCACTGGAATATTAATAGGAATTGCATTAAATCTATAAATGGTGTTGGGACATTTTAATAATGTTATTCTTTCAATCCATGAACATGAGATACCTTTCCATTTATTTGGGTCTTCGGTTTCTTTTATCAGTGTTATGTAGTTTTCAGTGTGGAGATCATTAACCTCCTTGGTTAAATTTATTTCTAAATATTTCATATTTTCCATTCTATTATAAATGGGATTATTTTTATTTCTTCTTAGATAAGTTATTGTTAGTGTATAGGAATGTTATTGATTTTGTATGTTAATTTGGTATGCTGCAACTTTATTGATTTTTTTATTATTAGATTGAATTTTTTTTTGGTGTGTTCTTTAGAATTTTTTCTATATAAAATCATGTCATCCTCAAGTAGGAACAATTTTACTTCTTCCTTTTATTTGTTCTGGTGCTTTTTATTTCTTTTTTCTCACCTGATTGTTTTGGCTAGGAATTTCTGTTCTGTGTTGAATAAAGGTAAGAGTGGGTACTCTTAGAAAAAATGCTTTCATTGTTTCTTCCTTGAGTGTGATGTTAGCTCTAGACTTGTCATGTCTGGTCTTTATTATGTTGAGGTATGTTCCCATTTTATTAAGAGTTTTTGTCATGAACAGATACTGAGTTCTGCCAAATGCTTTTTTCTGTGTCTTTTAAAATAATCATTGGATGTTTTTCTGCCATTGTATTAATGTGATTTCTCACATTGATTGATTTGCATACATTAAACCATTCTTGCATCCCGATAAAAATTCCACTTGGTCATCATAAATGACCTTCTTAATATGCTGCTGAATTTAGTTTCCTAGTATTGAGAATTTTTGAATCTGTATTCATGAGGGATAGTGGTGTGTAATTTTCTTTTCTGAAAATGTTCTTTGTCTTTGGTATTAGAGTAATGCTGGCCTTGTAAAATGAGTTTGGGTGTGTTCTCTTCTCTTTGAGTTTTTGGAAGAATATGAGAAAATTGGCATTAGTTCTTTAAATGTTTGGTAAAATTCACCTGGGGAGCTACCTGGTCCTGAGCTATACTTTATTGGGAGATTTTTTTTATTACTGAGTCAATCTCCTTACTAGTAATTGGTCTGTTCAGATTTTCTATTTTTTCCTGTTGTCATTCTTGGTAGTGTGTTTCTAAGAATTTTTCCTTTTTTTTCTAGTTTATTAGAATATGATTATAGTATAGTAGCCTCTCATGATTCTTTGTATTTTTGTGGTATAAGTTGCAATGTCTCCTTTTTCATATATAATTTTGTTGATTTGGATCCTTTTTTTCAAAGAAAACCAACTCTTAGTTTTGTTTATCTTTCCTGTTGTTTTCCTATTCCCTATTCCACTAATTCTCTAATCTTCATTTTTTCTTTCCTTCTGTTAAATTTGGGATCTGTTTGTTCTTTTTTCTAGTTCCTTAAGGCATAAAATTAAGTTGTTTGAGATCTTATTTCTTAATGGAAGTGTTTATTGCTATGAATTTCCTCTTAGAACTGCTTTTGCTGCCTCTCGTAAGCTTTGATATATTGTGTTTCCATTTTCATTTATCTCAAGATACTTCTTTGTTTTTCCTTTAATTTCTTCTTTCATCCATTGGTTATTCAAAAGAGCGTTGTTTAATTTCCACTTATTTGAATTTTCCAGTTTTTCTTCTATTATTGATTTCCATTTTTATACCATTGTGGTCACAGAAGATACTTTGTATGATTTCAGTAGTCTTCTTGATTTTGCTAAGGTTTGTTTTGTGGCCTAAGATATGGCTTATTCTAGAAAATGTTCTATATGTACTTGATAAGAATGTGTATTTTGTTGTTATCTGCTAGAATGTTATATATATGTGTCTGTTAGTCAATTTGTTCTATAATGTTGTTGATATCCACTGTTTCCTTATTGATTCTGTGTCTGGATGATCTAGCCATTATTGAGAGTGGGGTATTAAAGTTCTCAACTATTATTGTATTGCTTATTTTTTTATCTTTTTAGTTCTGTTAATTTTTTACTTATATATTTGGGTACTCTGATGTTGGATGCATAAATGTTTTCAATTGGCTCATTTTCATGATGGATTGATTGATTCCTTATTACATAATGTTCTTCTTTGTTCTCTTTTTACCATTTTTAAAGTTTATTTTGTCCGATGTAAGTGTAGCTGTGCCTGCTTTCTTTTGATACCATTTGCTTAAAGTATCTGTTTCCATTCCTTCACTCTCAATCTATATGTATTGTTAAGGCTTAATAAATTTCTTGTAGGCATTTTGGATCTTGCTTGCTTATTCATTCAGCCATTCTTTGTATTTTGGTTGGATAATTTAATCCACTTACATGTATTGATAGGTAAGGACTTACTGGCTTTCATGGTTTTCTGGCTGTTTTGTAGATCCATTGTTCCTATTTCAGACACTGTGGTCCTTTTTGTGTTTTGATACCTTTTGGTATCAGTATGCTTTGACTTTGTGCTCTTTTGTGTAATTACTACAGGTTTTTACCTAATGTTACCATGAGGCTTACATAAAATATCTTAAATGGGTAATGCTTCCAATTAGTTGCCCTTCCTGGTGCAGTGGGAGAACCAGCTCCAAAGCTGTCAAGCCTCTTTATGATCTTGACTCTAGAAATGAGGAAATTGAGATTTAGAGAAATAAAACTTCTAAATTCTGTAGCTTTACCTCATTCACTTGGACCTTCTTTTGTTAAGCTTTGATGTCCTTTGTCTCCTACATGGAGTGGAAATGCCTCCATATGCCCCATGTTGAGGTACTGGGATTGGGTCGTCTGGTGACGTGTAAAGTATAGTCTTTGTAGGAAATGGTGATAGCCCAGTTGTGTTTGAAGGTGGTAGTAATAAGAAAGAAGAGGGTTTTTTTTTTTTTTACCAGTTCTTACCTAAAAACATATCCACCAGAAATTTGAGCTAAAATTGCAGTCATGTTCTTGTCTCTGCCCCTTTCTGTTGGAGCTGCTGACCATTTTGAAGTAAGTGGAAGCAGGCATTGGTGCATTAACAGGTTAGTCTCTGTGTATTTTGATCTATGATTCATCACAGTCATTTGAGGCTTTTAAAAGGGATAGCTATAATTGAGCCTAAACCAAGTATAAAAGATGAACCTTTGGCTACTGCTGTTACATCCTGTCAGTGTGGCCAGGTGACGGTGGGACTTTGGGGACAGGAGCACTCCATACCTATGGAGTGGAGGATTAGCAAGGAGGCAGTGCAGGTTCCTAGGGAGGCCCTGACGCTGTGCAGCCCTGGATTGCCTCTGGGAGCTGTTGGACCCACTGGCAGAAGAATGCTGAGTGTGGCACCGGGGCATTTGGATTTATAAATTCCCCAATTGTTATCAACGGGCGGTTTTGATTCAGAGAAGATGAGACCCCGAGTCCCCTCTCCCCTCTAGCCATTGTTTTTACTTGCAAATGATTTATTTGTGGAAGAGATTTGGGGTTGTCCAAGGTTTCACTGACTTCTTAACAAGCCAGGCCCAGCATTGGTGCCCTGTGGCAAGGCTAGAATAGAATACTGCGCTGGAGACAGCAGGAATAACCTGCATCAATGGAGCGTGGTCCTCGGGCTTCGTGTACGACAGTCATCTTTTTCCCAGCGTGTTTTGTTGGCTTCTCCTGAGAAAGCAGAAGTTCCATGGGAGGAGGACCAAGAACCTCAGGAAACCAGTTCGCAGACAAATTAGACCTTGGAACTGCTGCTGCTGCAGCGTGCGTGCGTGCGTGCGTGTGTGTGTGTGTGTGTAGAGGGAACATACTTTGGAAACAGGTAGACTAGACCCTGGCATTGTGCCTTTGACCTTCTTTCTGGCCATAGTTAAAAAAAGAAAAGCACATTTTTCTTTATAAAAGGATTTCCATTAGAAATAAATCTGCAGAGTGGCAAGGCCACCATCATAGGCCCCTTTGGACAGTTAGGCCCGTAGAACTGGTCCAGCTCCCCTGGTTTGGAGGCAAGCCAGCACATTCCTGTGATTTAAACCATGTGGTTTCAGGACCCTGTGAGAAGCTAGTGAATTTCAGCCACCCAGAACTTTGCTGGGGTCATGCTTCAAAGGACATTGAGTCCAAACTTACCTTAAAATCTTACAGTAAGTGAAAACACAGAGAGGTACTAATAGGAGAGAACTGAGTAACTGTAGCTGAATTAGGCAGGACCTCCTCCACAACACCCAGGAGCAGGTTTATCTTGCACTTGACTATTCTAACAATTTGAACTTTCTTGCTGAGCCCCTCCCTCTCACCCAAGCCCTGCATTCTAGTTTTAGGGGGGAAAGTGCTCTTTTGAACAGCTAAATTTTACCTTGAACATCATTTCTCATTAAATTTAGGGAGGTCTTTTTGTTTTGAAGACAAGTTTGAGTTGAAGTTAAGCCTCTGGCCTAAGTTTCTGACTTAATTTTGTTAATTGGTTTCATTTGAATTTTAAGCAAGAGATGTGTGTAAGCAGTGGTGTACGGAAGGCTTCACTGTTGTCCTACTTATGCGCATAGTGTGTTATGGTTTGTAGGAAAGGGCTTTCCCCCTCACTTTAAGCAGGAATCAGTGTGGTGGGTACCCTGGAAGTACTGGTGAAATAGAACTTGCCAGTTTACTGGAGAGCTGTGAAGAGAGGGTAAAACGAGAAAGAATGTTCATGACATATTGGTATCTTTGGGTTGTGGGTTAGAGAGCCAGGCCAGTTTAGGGAAGGGTTAGTACTATTTAGTTTCATCTAGGAAGGCCTGTAGCAGAAGCAGACAAGAGCTTCACTGTGGTAGTTTAAAAATTTCCCAGTTTGGGGCCTTATTCAATTAGCTGATTTCATATGATTTTCAGTATTCACAGTCCTTAGTTTTAGTATAGGTGTTTTGAATACCAATATTTCAGGTAATACCTCACTAGTGACAGATTCTCTCCTGCCTTCCAAGAAGCCTATCTAATAAAGAGGAAATATGCTAATTGACTCTCACACCATCACAAAAGAGGGCAGCACCCACAACCAATAAGGAAGGAATATGCTGATGACTGCCACACCCTCAAAGATGACCCAGTCCACTCAGCCCCCACCATGTGCCTGCCTCCAGAATCCCCCATTCCCTAAGCCCCCCAGGGCTGGCCTAAGGCACAGGTAGCCAGAGTTGGCTGAGGCTTGTGCTGCCTGCAGTGGCAGCAACAGAGGTGTGAATGGGCATTGCCTCCCACCCTTGAGGGCTCCCGGCCTCTAGTGCTATATGTTTGTTTGTCATGGGAAAGAGTGGATTAAGAGTTGAAGAGTAAGATTAGTCATGCCCCAACACTTCTAAAACTGGGTGAGGATGCTCCATTCACTAGCAGCTGGGCGTCTTGGTGATGTGGCAGGCCATAGGGAATGTGTACACATATTCCTAGCACTAAGCACAGTTGCTCAAAGCTCCTAGAAATGCCAGGTTGATTCCTCTCACCGTGTCAGACAACAAGAAACCTTGTGTATTGAGATAAAGAACTCGAGGATATTAGCCAGTCTGCTTCATCCTCAGGAATGCTCCTTATGCCACACAACTCAGGACCCAGATGCATGGGTTACTGGGGTTTGGGGAACCTCAGAGATGAGAGCAGTGAGACTTACACATTGGTCCCATAGAAGGCCCAGAACAGTGTTTGGCAAACTTTGGCTCACGAGTCACATGCGGCTCTTTGGCCCCTTGAATGTGGCTCTTCCACAAAATACCACGGCCTGGGCGAGTCTATTTTGAAGAAGTGGCATTGGAAGTAGTTTAAAAAATGTGGCTCTCAAAAGAAATTTCAATCGTTGTACTATTGATATTTGGCTCTGCTGACCACTGGTCCAGCATGTGTATAAACATTGGGTCTAGCGAGTTTGAAGCTTAGATATGATTAACTGGAGTTGACTTTGATTTTCTATGTTTTTAATTTGTAATTTTGTTAGAGGTAGGAAACAGCATTCAATGTTCGATGTCAGCTTCATCTAAGGTTCACAAGGACAGGTCTTCCCCTCCCAATGGAGGGTTTGCTTGGTAATGAAAGAAAAAAAAATGGCTTAGTTCATTTTTGTGGCGCCTGCAAACTGGGACAGTATAATGTAAGCAAGAGGAACAAACAGACCTGATTTTTCATATCCCAAGTTCCCAAATCTAGGCATTCTTCATTACTGCCTGTGAAGTGACAGAAAAGGCAGTTTTCAGACTGTAATGAAGTTGGTACCCAGCTGAGTAGTCCGTGAGAACATACCAAGTTCATCAGCACCAGGTAGGCTTTGCCCCTTGCATATCACTGGTGACCATCAGTGTGGTGGTGGCTGGATGACGGTGGCCCAAGGTAGGCAGGAGAGGCAGTAAACCTTCAGGGGGTAAAGCCCTTAATTCCAGGGCTGACCCGCCAACCTCTGGTGCCTCTGAATTGGAAGTCACAGATGGGCTGAAGCCAGAGCCGCATGAACAACCTGTCCTGGAGCCACTGGTATGGCCGCTGCAGCCCGGGGAGAGCGGACGCCTGGAACTGAGCACTGCGGTCTCCCCGCTTCTGGGGAAGAGGGGTTGGTGAGAGTGTATAGAAGAAATGCTTTTATCATCTTGGCTATCAGTGCTTGGTTATCAATTGTGTTTTAAGTTAGCAGGCACCATAAGTGACTACAGGTTTCAGATAATCTGAGGCTGTTTTGTAGGCTGAGGTGGATGTGGAGTCAGTAAAAGGCATCAATAAAGAAGTTGTGCACTTACCAGGAGCGCCTCCAGCAGGTCAGGAAGGGCCATGGCCTAAGGCATGTGTCACTCACCTCATGGTCACAACAGGGCCTCTGTGGTAGTTATTGTCTGGCTCTCCCAGCTCTGTTCTCTCTCTGGTCTCTCTGCCCTGGCTCTGTCGAGATCTTAAAAGGTGTACAGAAATCTGCCTGCTGGTCCCTGGCTGCAGTGTGGTTTGCTCTTGGTTAATCTTATAAAAAGAAATTTGCCAAGCAATGGTGTGACAGCTGGGATAAGCACTTTATTTTTTAAAATGACAATAGAAAAGTACCTATAAACAGTGTATAAAAGCATAAGACTGTACGAAAGTTGCTGCTTTCCTTAGAGACAAGTGTAGAAGTCTCACCGAGCCAGGCGTGCTGAAGGCATCCAGGGCTTGAACACAGCCGCGAATGCCGCTGTCAGTGCCCTTGGCCTCATTTATGAAGGTAAGAGGCCTCTTTCTGGTCCTTCTTGTTTTTTGTGTGATGACCTTTAAAAGCTTGACATGTTTATTTCTAATGGAAAACAATAAAACAAACCCTAACCCAACCATATAATCATTAAAACATTGAAATCTGTAGCACAACATGAGCAGGTCTGTTAAGAAAGGTTATGATCCATGTTTTGGCATGAAATTCTTAGGTCAATATATGTTTTTACACCTGGCTCTTCTATAAAAAGAGGGGAAACTGAGCTGTCAAGACTCTGGAAATGTGTCAGCTTATGACGCAAGACTGGCTTGTAGAAGTCTTAAAGCAGTATTCCTTTCAAACGCCTGCTGACTGTGCCATCTCCATGGGCTGCTGTGGTGCAGCACCCCAGTGAGTGCATAGGGTTAAACATCATGTTTCGAATGGCTCATTGGCATGGTGCTGCCACCACCAGCTCAGCCAGGATTTTGCAATATCACTTAGGAGACATGAGCTGCCCACTGCAGCTATACAGGATTGGCAGAGCCAGCTTCTGAGGCAGCACTGGCCTCCTAAGAGTCAAGGTTTCCCTTCTCAGTGAGAGAGACTGTGTTACCTCTGGAGCTGCCAGGGTGGGTTCTCTAAGGGACACCTCTGATCAGGGAAGGCTTCTTTGCCCGCTGTGAGCGTGTCACTGTGGTAGCAGCTCCTGGAGGCTTGCAATGGTCTTGCAGGGGGTCCTAGACCTGCCAGTGCACACCTTGTACTGCAGACAGCACAGCTCTTTCTAACTCCACGTTTCTCATTCACCCCGGACACAGGTTTCTATACATCAACAATATGATTCCGGAAATTTTCTATTTAAAAGCATGCCTCAAATATGCAGCTTATATTAGAAAAAATAGGTATTTTTAATTACAGGCATTCAAAACGCAAGCACAAAAATTGTGATCCAACCCAGTGTAAGATCATCCTATCATATTTCAATGTTTGGTATAAAAATACTCACTCTTGGTTTATGTTGACATCTTTTATGTTTCATTTGAAAATATCTCCAAACTGTACAGAAATGGACGTCAGACCATGCATTCACAAATAACACACTATTTCTTACAATTATACAGTGTAAAAGAGTAAAACATTTTTATTATATTTTTTTCTTCGAGAAAAACAGATGTGTGATAGAGGCTGTGGCAAAGTCTTGAAGGGGTCAAAACTGGGCAAGGTTTTTCCAAGCCTGAAAGAGAGAGGAACGTGTGAGGAAAGCAGGTCTCACAAGTGTGTGCACCAATCCCTCCTGCGGGGTTGTGCTTGGAGACACGTCATGAAACTTCCACCCGGGGAACTTCTTGGTGATTCTCTACAAAGAGGTTTGTCAGCGTACAGTATATTTGTTGACTCGCCAAGTAAAGACATGACAGTATCGATGGTCTAACCTTAGATACGTAGGTAGTATATTTAATTTCCATTTATCTCTTACTAGAAATTCCCAATACCTCCTTCCCCTGCAGTTGCAAGGAAAATGCTCATACTTGTTTCGCATTGTGGGGCCTTGGGACAGTCATTGAGACCTTTGACTGCTGCTGGCAGACCCTCCCCTGGTCCCAGGATGTTATGAAGTGTATCTCAGCTCCTCTGTGTCTATATTTAGTTAACTATGTTAAAGGCTGCATTGTGAAACCTCTGATTATTCTGTCATCATAATTTTCTTTCTCCAAGTATCTCGTTTTCTTGCCATCATCTTACCAGAATGTCAGACTCATAAATTTGTGGTTGTAAAAAAGGTATATGCAAGCGTAAATCAGTATAACTGGAATTTTGTACAGGAAATGCAAACACTAAAACATAGCTAATGGCATGATTTTGGTACATACTCCTTCCCTACCTAGCTCCTGCCTGCAACCTTTACTTTCTCAGCAGAATTCTCTGAAACAAGCACGTGTCCAGCAGTTAGAAGCCACACCTTCAGGAAAGCTCACTTTCTGACTCGTGCTTCCCTGGTAAAACACAACAGCCGGAGCAGCCCCTGCTCACCAGATGGTGGCCAGGCCTGTTCACGCCCTGTCTTTGGTGAAAGTCAGTGGTCGGCAAGCTCATTAGTCAACAGAGCCAGGTACCAACAGCACAACAATTGAAATTTCTTCTGAGAGCCAAAATTTTAAAACTTCTAACGCCACTTCTTCAAAATAGACTTGCCCAGCCGTGGCATTTTGTGGAAGAGCCGCAGTTTACTGACCATGTGTGTGGGTAAACATGTCCTATGAGGCTTAGTGAGCAGGGCCAGCAAAAGGACCCCCTCTTGAAAGCTACATTTCTTCTGTTACCCTCTGGTCCACCATCTAGGTGGTGGCAGGAGAGTGAGTGCCTGGGCTGGGCATCTTCCCATGGGGTAGTGCTGCAGGCGGCTTATGAAGCCAGGCATCACCCTGGAGGCTGTACTGACTTTTCCAATGAACCCATACCCTTCCCTTAAGTCTGAAGAGGCCCACACACCAACAGCGGAGGTAAACCAGCTTGAGGAACTGGATTCAAGGTCAGCTTCCTCCCCGCCACATTCAGGCCTGGAATGACAACTTACACGTCATCCCAGATTGACCATGTGCCAGGAGCCCAAGCTGTGTGTGCTGATTCCAGGAAACCATTTCAGAGGAACAACAGTCACTCTACGGCTGTTCATACTTTGGAACAATTCACAGAGGAAGGCACTTGGCTGCTCTTAGACTCTTGGAATGGAAGGGGCCTGCACACTGCCAACGGCCGCTTACAGAGCATGGCTTGGAGAGGGCCATCTTGGGAAAGCAGCCAAAACTGGATGTGGTGACAGAGCACTGAGACCAAGGGTCGGAAGCCAAAGCTGCCACACTTTCAGAGACTGAATGAACAGGCAAAGGAACATCGGGCTACATGTCCCTGCATCTGCTCCAGCCCTTGGCTGTGTATAGTTAGGGCCTGGCTGACCTACTTCTTCTTTCTTCTCTGTGGAGTTCACAACCATTTTTGGGCAAATGGATGTTTCTAGTCCTGGATAATTCTCCCACTCCTATCATTTCAGCCCCTGACATTGCTGCCATGACCTCAAAAGCAACATGTCTCAACTCAGATTTACCAAACCTTACCTAAACACAGCCCCTGACCTCTCTCCCTGTGTCTTTGTCCCTGACACAGCCCTGCTCACTCCGGTCATTCTTTCACTTTTGACATCACCCTCATGAGCTCACTTTCCTGGTGTGTGTTTCTAACATGATTCTTCATCCACTTTGCTGTGGGCAGCAACAAGATGACAATGATTCCACACCCTCTCCTCCCCTCAGATCTCGCCAATACCTTCCCCCAAGACCCTAAAGGCCCTTAAAAGCTTGTTCCTATTCCCACTTCCTCGCTTCTGTCCAATTCCCCCTCCAATCCTACTCTCTCTCCAAACTCAGAATAAGCCCCAGGTCCTCCAGCCTTTCTCCTCTGAGCTCTCACTATCCCGGCCATTTGGTTGTCACAGGATTAGTTTGGATAGCTTCCTCCCTAAAACTTCCCTCTTTCCCTCACTCCAGATGTAGTCACTTGCATATAGCTATAATTCAGACACTTGGACTACAAGAACAATGATACAGGAACAATGGCCGTGGCCCTGAAACTTGGCCCCCTAGTCTTGATAAATGCCTAGGGACTATGTTGGGCTCTGAGCACCCCTGAGCAGGAAGAGGGGTTCCTACTTAATTCTGGTTGATCTTTTGAAGTGCAAAATCTAGGAAAGAGGGATGGGAGTCTATTTCCTGGGCTTTTCTTTCCATAACTAAGTTGTGTAAATGTAATGCTCACATGGGAAAAGAATGTGTCCCCGTGGCCATAGATGTTCCCAGACTGAACAGAAGGTCAAAATGTGGCTATTTCAGTCCCTGTAAACAAGGAAGGGGTTTTGCTAGGAATGGAGTTCAAACCTTGGAATGTATTAACAAGGACATTTTAAACAGAATGCAAAGACATCCGAGAACACAGAGCACCCAGGGGGGAGAGGGTCAGGCTCCTCCTGAAACTTGCCTGAAAGGGGAACAGCTCCAGCATACTTGTGATGGGATAAACAAGGAAGAGAGCACATGTTTAAAACCCTGAGGTTTGAAGACAATGGCGAACGGCACCTGGCATCTTAAGCACATTACACAATTCCAAAACATTTCACTTCAGTTGTCCTTGATCCATGTGTGTCAGTCCTTAGAGGCAGCTGACTCGGCTTTCTCTTTGGTAAGTTGGAATCTGTCTGTCCAACTGCTTGGTGAGCCTTTCTCCCAGCAATAAGAAAATTTTCTCTATTTTCCTCCCAATCCACCTACAGATACAGACACTCCTGGACTTATGATGGGGATACATGCCAAAACACATTTAATGCCTAACATCATAGCTTTGCCTACCTTAAATGTGCTCAGAGCATTTACATTAGACTTTAGAAGGGCAAAAATCATCTGATATAAAGCCTATTTTATAATAAAATAGAGGTAAGACTTCAAAAAGGCCCAGAAGAAAAAAACAAGCAGTAAACTATGACATTTCTCAGCAATATTTTTGAGTAGATCTTCTTGGACAAGGGAAAAGTAAAGAACAGACATCAAACACAAATTTCTGCACCCAGCTAACCAACAAAGTGAAAACACAACCTACTGAATGGAAGAAGACATTCACCAATGAGACATCCGATAAGGTGTTAATATCCAATATAAAGAACTGGTACATCTTACTAAAAAATGGGCAAAGGACCTGAAGATGGCCAATAAAGATATGAAAAGATACTCAACGTCACTAATCAGAGAGATGCAAATTAAAACCACAATGAGATATCACCTCACACCTGTCAGAATGGCTCCCATTAATAAACCAGCAAGCAACAAGTGTTGGCCAGAATGTGGAGAAAAAAACTCACGTGCAGTCATTGTGGAAAAACAGTATAGGGGTTCCTCAAAAAATAGAAAAACTAACCTATAATCCAGCAATTGCACTTATGGGTATTTATGTTAAAAAATCTAAAAACTAATTGGAAAAGATATGCATCCTTATGTTCATTACAATAGCCAAGATAGGAAAGCAACTTACGTGTCCATCAATAGATAAAGATGTGTATATACAATGGAATAGTACTCAGCCACAAAAAAGAATGAAATCCTACCATTTGTGACAACATGGATGGCCCTAGAGGGTATTCTGCTAAGTGAAAAAAAGGCAGAGAAAGACAAATGCCATATGTGGAATTTAAAGAATAGAATAATAAATGGACAAACATACTCAGATATATAGGGATTAAGTATAAATTAATAGTTATAGTCATGGGGATGTAAACTACAGCATAGATAATATGGTCAGTATTGTAATGACTATGGTGTCAGGTGGGTATTAGTTTTGAGTGATTATTTCATAATGTAGTGTATAATACTGTATGTCAGCTGTAGTTGAAAAAGATGATGTGTTCAATATCTCATGTAATTTACATCCAAAGAATGCTGTCAGCACACTGTAGAGTATCGGTTTTTCCCTCACAATTGTGTAGCTCACTGCCAGCATCCCAAGAGTGTCATCGTGCCACATATCGCTGGCGCAGGAAAAGATCATTGAGAATCTGAAGATTTCTACTTACCGAGTGCATATCGCTTTCAAAGATGGTAAGGAACGGATCAAGATGCCCCCCTACCAGAGTTTCTCTAAGGATATTTCCCTCCATCCGACTCTCAAAGACGGGATATCATATGACAAAAGTTTTAAATGAGTGATTTAGTTTTCATTTTATACTTGTCAGCTTGATTTATACAAAATCAAATGCTGCCCTAGCTGGTTTGGCTCAGTGGATAGAGTCGGCCTGCAAACTGAAGGGTCCTATATCCGATTCCGGTCAAGGGCACATGCCCGAGTTGTGGGTTTGATCCCCAGTTGGGGGCATGCAGGAGACAGCCAATCAGTGATTCTCATCTTTGATGTTTCTATCCCTCCCCCTTCCTCTCTGAAATCAATAAATTTTTAAAACATCAAATGCTAACATTAATTTGTAATAAAAAGGCTAGTTAACTTTTAAAAAGGCACATGCACACTCTGTAATCTCCAGGGGAACAGTCCCTGTAGTTAGAGCCCCCTCTTATTCTAAAGACGCTGCCCAGCCCAGGCCTACCTGCTCTCTAAGGATGGCCTTACACATGTCCTCAGACTTGGGAAGAGGAAAGCCTCTGCCAGGCTTGTCCTTGTAACACCCGGATGGCCCGCAACTGGTGAGCCCAGAGTGCACCTCGAATGTGGCACGGTCCCCAAGTTACTGGTGTTGGAGTTCCTTTACCGCACTAAGAAAATAAAATAATTCCCACCTGCTTCCAAGAAATTATATGTGGCTTTTAACTGGCCTTTAAGCTTCCCCAGAGGAGGGGGAAAAACAAAATCTTGGCTTTCAAAGAAGCTTTGCTAAGTGACAATATCATGAAGAATATTGTAGGCATGTTACTCTGATAATCGGAAAACCTAATAAATTGGCTGTGGAATCAGTGGGAGTGATAACCCTACTGCCCTGTCACGTGGAAAAACATTGGTAAGTTTGGTTAGTGTAAGAAACAAACGTCAATGGAAAAAGACCCTAGTGCAGGCTGCTGGACAGGCACCGAATGGTACTATTCTCAACACACAGTTACTAAGCACCAGAAGTGTGGTAATGACCTCCCTGGCCAGAATTGCCTGGTTCTCTGTCCTTAGCAGGAATCTTGCCCCTTTTCTGACTCATCTTTAGAGGCCCCTCTCGGGGATGAAATTTGCCACCTTATTTGGGCTGAGACATAACCGCTGTCAGCCTGTCCCTGGCATTCCTGCTGCTCTAGGCCAAGCTTGCCAGAGAGACTGGTGGGCAAGTTGCCTCTTGGGAATGATACGTCATTGTTTTAAGATCACGTACTGCCAGAAATAGATGAACGGAGGAGTGACAACTGGTATTAACTAAAATCACGGACAAATCCCCAAAATGATCACCCACTGGAAAAGTCTGGATCATTCAGTTATGCCCAAGGGCATTCACCCTGTTTCTGAAGAGGCTCACAAAATTGTCCCTCAGCCGTCAAGAAAGGGCTGCATTATATTCCACATAATTGAATTAGTAAGTCAGAGGAGCAGACATACAACATCTAAAAAGATTTCCACCAAAATGGTTAATTTCCACCCTAGCTGGTTTCACTCTGCATAGCGTGTCGGCCTTCAGACTGAAGGGTCCCAGGTTTGATCTGAAGGAGGCAGCCGATTAATGATTCTCTCATCACTGATGTTTCTTCCTCAGCTTCTCCTTTCCTCTATGAAATCAATTTTTTAAAAAGGACAAAATGGTTCATTTCCCAGAAAGAGTTAAAGGCTTTAGGGAGCGCTTCCTCTGGCTGTGATTCACCGCAGTGGGACATCTCATTCAGTGCTGCTGTGGGTGAGCAGTGAGGCAGTGTCAGCCCACCCAGGCTGGCTGTGGTGAGAACCAAGCATTGGGCGACTCGCTCTGAGAGAGTCTGCAAAGCTCTCCGTTGCTTTGCTGAGACAGCCGTCCCTATGCAGGCCATGGAGGAGATAATGAGCCAGCAGCTGGCCCTGAGCACTCCACACCAGCATGTCCCAACCTCAGCTCCCACTGGCACAGGTGTAGCACCCAGACTGCTGAGCCTCACATCCTGGCACCTGGGCCTCCCAGGTGACGCTGGGTGATGGTCCTGGCCACACGGGTCTACACCATTGGGTGCCCTGCCCCAGGGCACGCTGCTTCTCCGGAGGGCCTGTTCAGCCTCTGCTTTGGCACTCACCAGCATGCTCCAGTTTTGTAGAACAGCTCGAGAACAGTAGCCACCACTGAAGATGCATTAATACCCACAAGACAGATTGCAGCCACCATCACACACCTGGAACCTGGTTTGGAGAAAGATCACGTATTAATTAAACCCAGCAACAGTGCGGTAGTTTCCACTCACAGCCTGGCCTGCTGCTAAGGTTCCCTGGGACTTTAAGACCAGCCTATTCTGAGAGCAATGAGCTGAGAGTCTAAGGCAGTGGTCGGCAAACTGTGGCTCGCCAGCCACATGTGGCCCTCTGACCCCTTGAGTGTGGCTCTTCCACAAAATACCACGGCCTGAGAGAGAGTATTTTGAAGAAGTGGCGTTAGAAGTTTAAAAAATTTGGCTCTAAAAAGAAATTTCAGTTGCTGTACTGTTGATATTTGGCTCTGTTGACTAATGACTTTGCCGACCACTGGTCTAAGGCAAAGGGAACAAAGGCCTCTGCCGTTGAACTGACCACAAGTGCCACCTGAGAATGTATCTGTGGCATGAAAAGCTCACAGCCGCCGAGACCGGTTTGGCTCAGTGGACAGAGCGTCGGCCTGCGAACTGAAAGGTCCCAGGTTCGATTCTGGTCGGGGGCATGTACCTTGCTTGTGGGCACATCTCCACTGTGGGGTGTGCAGGAGGCGGCTGATTGATGTCTCTTTCTCTCATCAATGTTTCTGACTTTTTAAAATCAATAAAATATATATATATATAAAATCAATAAAATACATTAAAAAAAAAAGAAAAAAGCTCACAGCCAGGACCGCCGGCTTAGGATGTGGAATGAGGGAGGGAAGACCTTCAGGGCCCAGAGTAGTGGATGTGGCTCCCAGGGACACCTGGCAGGGGGCGTCTGAGAGAAAGCATCTGGGAAAAAGTGCTTCGGGCGATGTTCTCCAGTTCACTCAAGAACCGGGGTGTAAATCGCCCAAGGCAGAGGGACACCAGGCATTGCCTCTCATGGCTGGATCCCCAGGACTGTCCGAAGCCCTGTTAAGGAAAGGCACCCCCCAAAAGAAGGCCGGAAACCACACCAGTCAGGGCCTTTAGACCAGTTACAACCTTGATCAGCCCAAGGCCACACAATCATTTCTCCTGGAGAACCCCGTGGTGATAAACTACTCCAAGCGCCTACCGGAAAACAAACCCCAGGAAGCATTTGTGAACACATCCTTCTGTTCCCTAGAGTCTGAGAATTTTGAAAGAAGGTGCAGAGATGCAGCAAACTAAATTGCTGATCCTCTTCCTGCAGCATGGCTCTGAGCCAGCAGGTTTCCAGGAGATCCCGGTGCCCAGGACGGAGGCCAGTGGCCCCTTTCCCCACTAGTTCTATCAGCCGGGTCAGCCCTGCTCCCTCCGCAGATGGGCAGTTTGTGGGTGCGGCTCTGTGCACAGGAATGCACAGTGGATGGGCAAACGCTCTGAGTTCCCCGCAGGTCTCAGGTCCTCCTGCACAGGAAGCTGGCCTTTCAGAAGGAGACCCCGTGGCACTCGAGGTCCAACTGAAACCCCGCCTCCGGGATTCTGGGTCAGGTTGAAGAATGTGTCAGAATTAAGAAAAATGTTTCCCTCAGAATTTCCCTATAAAAATAAACAATGAGTTGATGTGATTCTAGTTTCCTAGTGAAAGTAGGGTTATTTCAGGACAGGAAAAAGTCATCCCTGCAAACAAAACTTATCAGCTTACCTATCTTCACTACCCTTTAACAGCCAAGAGCACTGGAGGGAGGGGGAAAGGGGGAGCCCCCCCAAGCAGCAGCGGACCTGGGGGTCCTCCACGGCCGCCTGGCCGAGGCTGCATTGGTAGGATGCCTGCCTTTGAGGAAGGCTGCCGGTTCCTCAGTCTGACTTAGGACGGTTCAGTCACCGAGCTGCTCTGTCCATTGTTACATCAGCAAGTGTCCACCCACCTGTGCCCAGCGGGTGGGCAGAGTCTGCTCCACAGAGATCCTGGGAGGTGACCCCAGAGGGAAGCCTGAGTGCGTCCACGTTGAACTTACAGCGAGCACAGGGCCTGTGGAATGTCCAGGCCAGCCCCTGGGACAGATGAAGTGTGTGTGGGGCCAGAGGCTCCTGTGGGTGGCCCTGACCGTGACTGTCCTCCAGCAGCTGCTCTGAGACTCAATCCCAGGGCGGAACACATGGCTGCCCCCTTTGACCTTTCTCCAGGGACCAGGCCGGCAACTCTCGGTGCGTATCACACGTGCTCAGGGGTCTCCCAGATCTCCCAGCCAGACTCCGGCAAACAGGTAACGGCAGAAGCGGGGGACCCGGCTCTGACTGCATTAGGCTGACAGTCTGGTGTGAGATGAGCACAGTAAGTGCTCGTGTGCTCCTCAAATTGGAGGCGTCGTGCAGGACTGGGCAGTGCAGGTCGGGGCACCCACCACAGGTCCTAGTGAGGGCGGGTTCCAGGCTGCTCGCGCTGGAGAGCTCACGGACCCCGAGGCTCGGCGGTCAGAACCGGGCACCTCACCGGGCACTGGAGAAACTCAGGGAGGGGCTGAGCAGGGGGGCCGCACAGGCCGCCGGGCGTTCCAGTTCTCTGCAGCACTCCCCTCGCCTAAGCCTGCTGTGCCTCAAGCTGCTTGCTTTGATTTAGCTAAGGGGGCGGGGGGGCGTCAGAAGAAGAGGAGAGTGAAGTGAAATCATTCTCTAACCTCGAATAACGTGCGGTCTGCTCTGAACTCGGAGCCCATGTGAACCTGGGGAAACACTGGGTCTCTGCGAAGGGGGTCAGGCTGACCCCGACTCCTCTGCCCTGTGAAATGAAGTGCCTGCCAGCCCATGACATCTACCCTCTTACTTCTGTGCTCTTTTCCACCTGGCCCCTCTCCCCTCCTACCCGAGTTTAGTATGTTACTGCCCCTCTCCTCCAAGAAGGGGGGCTCTGTCTGCGTCTCTCACTGTCCCCAGCGCCCAGAACAGTCCCTTACAGCTCAGGTGTTCACTGAATGTTCAGGCGTTAATGCACTGAAGTGTGCTGGGGAGCCCTTGGTGAACAGAAAGGGGAATGGCCAACCCGTGATTGAGTGCCACCTCGGTTTCTGGGCACGCTGCAGCGAGAGAGCCTGGTGCCTGGGTCCCTTCTAGGGAGAAGGCGGTGACTGGTGCCGCAGCGGCTGTCTGGGTCGCGTGAAGACCTAGGACCGCTCCGGCTCCGCTCCAAGCTCGGCCCTGACTTCCAGCACCTGGGCACGCCCGCTCACAGCCGAGATCAGCCCTCCTGCCCTGGACTGAAAGAGGAAGAAATCCTGGCTTTCCTCTTGCCACGGCCCTCCAATTTCATGAGGCTACAGCTACACGTGCTTATAATTTCCATGCTGTGGTCCTTGGTTCACGTCCAGGGAATTTTCATGAGTTCTTAAAAAACCCCTCCCGGAACCACCCCCAGTCCTAACACCCCTCTTTTCTCCCTCCCCTTCCCAATTACATTTGCATAATCAACCAGGAAAGCTGTGTAACTCTCATTCCTTGTAAGAACTGCAGCATACCTGGGAAACGGGTCATTTTCAATCATTACTGTGTGCGGATTCTCCGCCTCCAGGCTGGAGCATTAGCAGACCTCTAGTGCTGGGCAGACACAGCTTGTACCTGACTGAACACCACCCATCAAGGGAGACACGGAACCAATAAAAATACTAGTGACAGCTGCCCTCTGACAGGCTTACGTCCGCCACTCGAACACCCACACCGGACTGTGGAGCGCCCTGAACAATGTCTCCTTTCTCGCTAAAAGGAGTGTCCGTGACCCCTGCCTATAGGAATTGAAGCTTTGGTGGAGGAGCCTAGTTTTGCACATTTTAATATCTAGCATGTAGGAGACATGTAATGCGTGTTTTTTTAAAAAACAAAGGGCGTATTTACTTTTATAGTCACTGGTTTTTCTTTAGAAATAGCAAGTCAAAAAGGGTCAATGAAAAATTCCCAAAAACCTCTGGCAGAGCAGGCCCAGGACTGCTGAGTGTGTGGAAGGACGGCACCCTGACGCTCCGCACATCGGAAGGGACGGCCAGCCTGCATAGAGGGTCTCATACCAGTTGTGACTCCTGCTTGTCATCTGTTCCGGTGCCACCATTCCAGGGGGAGGATAGCCCCTCCGGTGAACAGACGGCCATGTGGTTGGCACCTACCCTTCATTTGTCTTTTCTGAGACACTTGTTGGCTCCAAAAGGTTTCTATGATTTCATCGGCACCAGTTTTCAATTCTGGTGTGCATTTCCCTGCGATTGCGTAGCCTGAGTAATTAGCTCTCTCAGAAGGAACCTGATCCAAGAGTCTAGAAGGAGCCGGAGTGAAGATCCACACCGAACTGATCTCACCTCCGGTGGGATGCGAGACCGGTGCAAACCCCACTGCGCGAGGATGAGTCCAATCACCCACCCTCCTCCCTCAGCAGCCCCCTCCTCCACTCTCCAGCCCCCAGAACAATCAGTGCCTCCCGGGGGGTGCTGCATCGTTAGGAAGACCCTGCAGTGCTTCCTCAGCGGTGCTTCCTAAGGGGGGGCAACCGCCAGCCCCTGGTGGCCACCGCACCTCTAGATTTCTGGCCCTGGCAGGCGTCAGTGGGGAAGGACAACTTGGAGAGATGTATGTGAGCCCGATACAAATGAACAGCAAGATCTCTGAGGCTGGAACCCACGCCCACCCCACTGCTTCCTAATCACGTTTTCCCTTTGGCTACATATATGTTTCAAAAAAATCCTTTCCTCAGGCCACCAGTTCTTAGCCAGCCCAAACCGCCAAGTTCAAAGGTACACTGTCCTCTCACTCACTGTCTACTGTAGTGGGCACTGCTGACCAAGCAGCTCAGCGCTGCCTCGCCGGCTCCATGCCTCATCTGCTCCTCTGGCCACTCTTCCCTCGGGGTTCATCATCTCCTGACCCAACATCTAGGTGAACCTCCAGGTTTTGTCCCACTAACCCCTAGTCTCATGTCATTACTTTCTCAGCCATCAGCTTTTCCTGAGGGCCAGATCTACATTTCAACACACATGTATGAACTCTTTGTGAGCTTCAGAAGGTCAAATTATCTCATCCTAGACAGCTCTACTAATACTGACCGGCCTCTGAACTTTGAGAGAAACACACAGTCACAAAAGAGGAGTGCACGTGAACAGTGCCTTCTGGAACTACACGATGCTACAGTGCTAGACTTATGTCACCTGGCCATGGAGGGACCCACAGGGCCAAATGATTAAGGCTTTTCTGAGTGAAGAAACAAGGGCCAAGGATCATAACTTAAGTTTAAAAATGACAAGTGTATGGCCCTAGCCGGTTTGGCTCAATGAATAGAGCATCAGCCTGTGGACTGAAGAGTCCCAGGTTCAATTCTGGCCAGGGCACATGTCTAGATTGTGGGCTGGATCCCAGTGGGAGGCATGCAGGAGGCAGCCGATCAGTGATTCTCATCATTGATGTTTCTATCTCTTGTTCTCTCTTCCTCTCTGAAATCAATAAAGAATTATATCTAAAATCAATAAAGAATTATATCTATAGTATTTAAAAAAATGATGTGTGTATGGATATGGAGCATGAACTTAGAAAATCCTGGACCTAACAGATTTTATATATTAAGTTTTATATATTACATATACCTTGAAACTTAAAAGTGGTACTTCCAGGAGGAAAACATTTCTCCTAAACTGTGAACTTTTAGATTTCCCAAAATAGTACAATATTATAAAGAATACTTGGGTATCTACCAGGGACTGCTAACTTTTCTTTGTGAGAAAGAACAGTTAAAATGCAATTGTCATTTACTAACACTGCCATTTCACTTAAAACAGGTACTTAAACATATACCCATAAGAAGCTAATTTCAGAATTAGGAACAAATAACATCAATTTTGTCTTGATTTCCTCTATCATAATAGAAAAGTGAAAAGTAAATCAGATGACCACTGGCAAGACATACACGGGTGGGGAAAAGTAGGATTATGGTTATGAATCCATAAAATACAGTTTACTCTTATATTATTAATTATTGTTTTTCCCCCCATACAAACACCTGTAAACCTACTTTTGCCCACCTGGTATATAGGCGCCATTGGTGTAGGTTTTGGTTAAGAGGTTAGTGCAGTTTCCCAAAGTGTGATCTATGTAAAACATTAGTTTCCTAAGATTCAGCGTAAAAAATAAAGGGGAGGAGGGGATTCTCCTGGTCTCAATTAATTTGAGAAAGACTGCATCCTAGAGTTCCCTAATCTTCTGGTAAAAAAGTAACTGTGTTTGACATTGGATAAACGTATGTACTCCCCCTACAGTGATCTCTAAGGACCAGTTCTTTGGCCACACTGAGAAGTATGTTGGGACAGGTACAATTATAACTTACTGAAGTTGCTGTTTTAAGCAGAAATGTCACCCTCCAACTGATTCATTTTCACCACCAGAGAAAGAATCCTGACGGCCGGGTAAGGGTCTACTGACTGGCCACCCTGGTAAATATTTTGTGGGTGTCTGATGCGCTCCTCCCCATCACCCTTTTGTGGGTGTCTGATGTGCTCCTCCCCATCACCAGTCCCTTTCCTGGTTGGCGAGACCCTTCCTTCAGAACAAAGAAGCCTTCTTTCTGACCTAAGAGCTCTCAGGAAGTGCCCCGGCTTAACATGAAGGTGACATAACCCATCCACTGAGACTTCAGGTCAACAGGGCACCTTTCCTATGGAATATAAATCCCCGAGCTCTCCTTCCTCACGAAGAGGGCACTGACCCGATAAGGCCAGCTCCAGCATCTCCCCCTTCTCTAGTCTTTCCCCTGTGAGTGACTCCAAGGCCAGTTTCCCCCCATGAACCCTAACAGTCTCAGTGGCCTCACACGATCTAACAAACACACCCAGTATTAACGGGGGGAGAAGAGCACCAGTTTAACTGGGAAGTATGTTTGCCTCAGAAGAGACGCTTTCCAAGAAAAGGACCATGCCTCTAGTGTCAGCCTCAGGGACAAAAGGACTGGCATTCCCAGGTCCATCCCTAGTCTCACTGTTCTTCCGGTTTTGCGAAGGAATAATCTAGACCAAGGGAAGGTTGGCCATAGAACCCTACCATTTACAAGACTCTACTCTAGGGCAGACGCCCCAAATTCACACACCTAATTAGGGTTGTATTTAACAAAAATGCAGTCAGGATACTGAGTCTAAACAGGCATTTTAAATTTTTATAGGAATTTGACATTTATAGGGAAAAAAATCACTTGGCAGTTCTCTGAAGCAAGGTCAGGCCTAAGATAAAACAGCGCTAAGATGACATGAGGTTACCGTTTCCATCAAGAGCAGAGGCTCTCAGGAAAGCCCACGGCCTGCCTTCAGAGACCAGAGCTGGGGAGGAGAGGTGGTTCCAGACCCAGCCTCTGGCCCACCCACACGCTAGATCCAGGCCAGCAGAGAGAGCACCTCCTGCACATGCCCTCCCCTCAGACTGTCCAACCGACCCTTCCTAGGGTGCCATAGCTGCTCTAGGGCAGGCTCCTTTATCTGGGGGTGGTCGCACCAGTCCCTCCAAGATATCCCCAGTATTGTCATCATCCAAGACATGCCTCATATGTAAGTTCTCTTAATAAATTAAGACACGCTCTAGCTGAAACCAGTTTGGCTCAGTGGATAGAGCATCGGCCTGCGGACTGAAAGGTCCCAGTTCGATTCTGGTCAAGGGCATGTACCTTGGTTGTGGGCACATCCCTAGTAGGGGGCGTACAGGAGGCAGCTGATTGATGTTTCTAACTCTCCCTCTCCCTTCCTCTCTGTAAAAAATCAATGAAAAAAAAAGACACGCTCTAGCTGGTTTGGCTCAGTGCAGCAATTCTCAACCTGTGGGTCGCGACCCCTTCGGGGGTCGAACGACCCTTTCACAGGGGTCGCCTAAGACCATCGGAAAATGCAGATATTTACATCACGATGCATCACAGTAGCAAAATTTCATGGTTGGGGGTCACCACATTAGGAACTGTATGCAAGGGTCGTGGCCTTAGGAAGGTTGAGACCATTGGCTCAGTGGATAGAGTCTACTTATGGACTGAAGGGTACCAGGTTCAATTCCAGTCAAGGGTACATGCCTGGGTTGTGGGTTTGATCCCCAGTGTGGGGTATACAAGAGGTAGCCGATAAATGATTCTCCCTCTCTGAAATCAATAAAAACATATTAGAAAAAAATTAGACATAATGCCGAAGTTGTCAGCTTCTTTCTTGGGTCTCAGTCTGGGGAGATTTTACACACATTATCTGAAGTTAATGCTGATAGTCTAAGACTCCCATAATGAATCTCTGTAAAAAATATATTTGTTTAATCCTCATCCGAGGATACCTTTTCCATTTATATTTTTAAAAAGAGGGTGGAAGGAAGGGGAGAAAGAAACATTGGTTGTCTCCGGGGCTTGGTATCGAGTCTGCAACTGACTGGAATTGAACCCTGGACCCCTCAGTCTGCAGGCTGATGCTCTAAGCACTGAGCATCTGGCTGTGGTTCCCTGTGAATTTTACATGACTTACGCCTGTACCGTGAGGAGGATTTGTTTGGGGCTGGCAACAGGCGAACTACGATGACAGTAAAATCCCGACACCTGTCCTTCCGAACTGGCATCGATGCAGCGGAGGCCAGGCTCAGTTGTGGCCAGGCTCAGAGGAACATGCCCACTTCTCCCGTGACCCCAGGGGCAGGCGTGGAAGGAGCGCTGCCGCGGACTTCTCCCATGTGGGAGGTGCGGGAGCCCCAGAGGGCGAGAGCTGCCCGTGTACTGACCGTCTACTATGAACCGGCACGTCCCGGGTGACACTCACGTAGTATTCAGCAGAACTGACGGGACTTCCAGCCCTGAGAAGTGGCCTCGGAGGGAGGGAGCCAGCGCATCTGGAGAGAGAGGTGAGAAGGCCGTAAACCAGGGCTCCCGGCTGCCCGCCACTGCTCAGTCAGGGTATCCTGCTGGGCTCCACCCCCCCTCTGCTCCATGGAGGTGCCCACTCATGGCACTTCTCCCCCCAAAACTCTCCACGTGCCTCTGTGAATGCAGAGGCCGCGCTTGCAGGAAAACCTCCCCTTCCAGGAGCCCCGGTCCCCCTTTCAGCAATGAGGGTGCTGAGCTGAAGTCCGGTCCAGTGAGCCCCTCCCCGCACTCGGCAGCGCCTGGGCTTCAGGATGGCTGCTAATGGTTCCCTCAGAGCACGTGAATCAGCTCTGAGGAGGAAGGGACAGGTCAGGACACCATTGGTCCAGTGGTCTGGTCAGGACTGCAGATTCTGTTACTGTTCTTTCGGAAAAGGGGTCTGGCTTCTTGGCACCGTGGGGTGTCTGGCACCCTGTGTTCCCGGCTCAGAGGGACCTGTAGCCTCAATTCCATTAATTTTCCAAAGAGGAAGGCCAGCCCACACGAATGGATGGAGTGAGGCTTTGTCACTTGGCAGGATGTTCCTGGTCCTATCTGGAGGACAATGTTAACAAAACAAACAGAAGGCAGGTGTGCTGGGGCTGGAACAAATGTCCGCGGATTGGCCATGTCCGTGTGTTCCTGAGCCTGGGACAGCGGGGAGAGGGTCTGTTTGCATGAGGAGGGACAGCCTTCCTTTCTCCCGATGAGCACTGGCAAGCACGGCCGGGAGCAGTGGTGGCAGGGCCGGGTATAACGAGGGGGAGGGGGGCAAAGAGGTGCCCTTGGAGGTGACCGCCGCCAATGTTACCCGGGTCTGGCCCAGTTTCACCTGAAAACGTTTCCAGAGTATGATGGGATGCTGGGAAGAATGTAACCCTGACACATCCACTCCAGTAGTTCAATAAAACGCATTTGCACCGGAAACCTCCTTCCCATGGCATCTGATCGCCACGCCATGGGCAGGAGCTGGGGGCCGAGGCCTGGGGGCAACGGCAGAAGCCAGGGCCCGTGGGACTGCGGAGACCCCCGCCTCGCCTGCCCTGCTCCACAGGCAGCAAGCCCGCCGAGTCCTGGGCATTCTCCGCGGTGCCCATGGTCCCCGGCCCGCCGCTCTCCTGACTTTAGTCTGAAGCTGCCTGGCTAAGAATAGCACCCCCACCCTTTGCCCCGGTCCCCACCAAGTCTCTGGCGTTTCCTTCCACACTCCCACCCCCGGGCCTCCCCCCAGAGTGGTTTTTCCTGCCTGGCTGTCAGCGCTGCACTTGGGGACACTCCCAACCCGGGGCAGAGGCATCTGGTCTCACTCAGGAAGTGGACTTAAAAGCCCATTTTCTGCCCTGCCTACCCCTTGGGGAATCCTTCAGGCCAGCTGTGCTTAGAGACCCTCTGAGGGACCAGAGCACATGGACTAGAAATCAGATGAGCAGTTTGACTAGGACCCCCGGGGCCCCATATTGTGAGAGGGCGGAGACCCATCCTCAGAAGCCACCAGCAGGCACTGAAGCTCAGGTAAGGCAGGGCCAGAATCACCTCAACCCACAGAGCCGTTCAGGGACCGAGGACCGGTAACTTTGCATGAAGGCAGGCTAAAAAACGTGTCAGGTTGGGAATTTGGGGATGTATACAGAGCAAAGGAGGGAAACGAAGAGGGCCAATGTGGGAGGCAGGAGGGCCAGAGGGAGAGGAAAGGTAGACGACAAGGGAAGGGGGGGAGGACAGAGGGGAGGAGAGGACAGACACCAAGAAAAAACGGTACCTACCCATGGCTATGGCTTTGTGCAGCCGAATCCACTTGCTCACTAAGCAAAGGGCAGAGCTGGCGCTGCCTTCCTGGGACAGGTGGCAAAGGGGGGGACAGGACACAGCCCTGAGGCAGGCCAAGGGCTGGGAACCTAAACACAGTGCGAGGGGGAGGGCCTGTGTGCACCTGGGTTGGGGGAGCAGATGTGACGACTGGTGCTGCCTGGGGGTGGGCCCAGGGTGCGACCCACGTGGCCAAGGGCTGGTGCTTCACAGAGGAGCGCAGAGTGGATGGCAGGGCCGTTCAGTGCAGGGGGCTGGGGAAGGAGCCCTCATCTCCACGCACCCCCTCCAGCCTCTCCCACAGCCTCTCGCACTTCCACCCACACAGCACCGCACTCATCCTCAGACACGCCGGGCCTACAGTTGTGGGACCAGCACTACATCAGCCTGGTCTGGAAGCCCCGAGCCCGCCAGGGTGACAGGCAGGCTGCTGCGAGCTGGGGGTCAGGGGAAGCTGGGCTCAGCAGGTGGAGGTGGAGTTGGCCTGCTGGCCGGTTCTCGGGGCACGTGGCGGCGAAGGAGTAAAGACAGGCCTGGAAATTCATCCCTCTGCGCCGCAGGCTCTTCTCACCACCCAAGCCCGCCTCCTCTGCCACCCTCCAGCAGAGGGCGGTGTTTCAGAGGCAGCAGGCTCATGGGGAGAAGCGGGGGGCGGGCGCTGCCCTAGATGAGCAAGCTGCTCTGTGCTCCTCACTGCTGTCCTGGGGGGAGGAAAGGCTTAACCCGGACACCCACTCGGGCTGCCTGTTCTGCTGTGGTTCCGGCCCCGGTTGCTCGTGGCCACCGCTGCCCACTGTCTAAGCCTTCGGGTGCTGTAGGGGCACACAAACACGGGACACCCCACTTCCCTGACTCCTGCTCCGCGGACCGGTCAGCAGGGACTGGTCTACATGGTCCTTCCATGCACAGCAGCGGTCCGTCTGCAGAAACTCCCACTCACAATCCTGCATACGCCTCCAGGGCTTCAGGAGTCCTCGAAAGAACCTCCAATGTAGTCTCTCTCGCCCAGACGAGCCCTGATTATTCCTGCTGAGCCGGAGACTAAGCACAGCGCAAAGCTGGGACATCCCGAGTGAGTAAGCGGCACCAAGGCCCTGGGACACTTCTCCCCTAGAACCCAATGCAACAGCAGCCATTACCAGCACAATCCAGAAGCCACGCGGCTTGGGTTCTACCATCGCATTCCTCAGAAACGTTCCTCTACAACGGGCACGCTGGGGTCTCCACGCCCCTGTGACTGTGCCTGGTAAAAGGAGAGCACCCAGAAAAAAAAAAAAAAGTGGAATGCTAGAAAAAGTAGCAAGTACCCATAAAAATAATTTCCATCCTCTTCCATTTATAGATAAGGACGCCAAGGCCCCGAGCACAAAATACATACAGATGTCGCTTTCCCAACAGCGCTGCCAAGGACAGGAAGACCCTGGCCGGCCTCCAGGGGGAGCCCCTGCCAGCCCCCCCCCCACCCCCCAGTCACTGTTGGCACTCTCCTGCCCCCTCTCCAGTGACTGACCCCCATCGTCACACTTGCCTTTAGGGAGAACCACCGCAAGTGCTTCCCAGGTACGGGGCACAATTACGGCACCGTTATTAAGGAATAGCCCTGGCTTTGCCGTCTTCTCCGTGGCCCTCACAGTGTGGTCCGCAGACCATCAGCGTCACCTGAGAACATGCCAGAAATGCAGAAACCGGGGATGTGGCCCACGCACCTGCATTTAACAAGCTCCCCAGGACAACGGTGCCTGGGCTCCAGACTGAGTCCGCTCTTGGATGAGGTTGACAAACATCAACCAGAAGAGACGCCGTGCAGTCAAACAGGTTTGGGAGAAACAGTCTCCCCTCAGCAGGTCCCACACACCCGCACAGCAGAGGCGGACAGTCCCACAGCAAAGAAACCGGCCTGGCGTGCGCGAACCCTGGGTTGTCCACGTTTTCCTGACCACAGCATCTTCTCACTGGGCCAGCTAGCAGTAACCGTGGGCCCTGAAACATGGTGGCCTGGAAGGCCCCTTCTGGTGGTGGCATTTAGTGGATCCTAACGACACTAATTAGAGCTGTAAGGTCAGCTCCCCATTCAGAACCAAGCTCGGGGCCCTGAGACTGCTAAGGGTCGGAGCCAACTGCTCCAGCCACTCACACTCAGCCAAATCTGTCTCCCTCGGCTTAGGGACTGTCACTGTTCAGCACGACAAATGAAGCCCGTCAGCCCCACAGCGAACTCTGCTCAAGGCTGTCGGGCTGAGGGAAAGGCCACCAAGCCAGATGAAGACATACTCTGATGCAAGAAACTCCCTCACCGAACAGACTGATGATCTGTAACACAATGAAGATGAAACGCTTTGTGGGACTAATTATAGGGTTCGTTTAAATAGCAACCCTCCCCGTTTTTAATACAGCATTCACCCACCTGGAAAAACACCTTGGGAATTTGTTTCAAGAAACGAGGCCACTGACGCTCACAATGTAAGGGACCTTCCACCCCAACCCACTTCCCTCTGCCCCTTCTCTCACAGACACGGAGGGCAGGCAGTGCGGTCACCTTTCTTCACTCCTGGTCTGGCAGGTAACAGTCCTTGCCTCGGGCCATTAAACGAGTGGCCACTGTCTAGGCATATTGTCACGCCTTACATGATGAACTGGTTCGAAAGTTATCTGCCACCTTATCCCTGGCTGACTACACACAAGGCCCCGCTGTAGCCCAGCCCTGTCTCCTGCCAACCTCCCCGTCTGAATGGGGGGACCTTGCTGAGGTCTGAGCCCGGGCAGGAGCAAGATCCAGACCCCAAATGCGAGGCCGAAGCCTGGGAGCACCTGCTGAGACCGGTGAGGCTTGCCGTAATTAAACACAAGCCCCCGGGGATAACTTTCTCTGCTGGGCTTTCAGACTCTCACCGGGCTCTTCTTTCCAAGCAGGCATGTGAAATGTGCTCAGACATCCCAGAAGTTCATGCAAGAAGCCGCTTGGGTCGAGGCACCCAAGCATGTAACACCCTGTGTCAGATCAAGTCCATCGTGGTTGCCTGTCATCCATATTTAATTGCGTCAGTCTGTTAATTTTTAACTATGTTTGGGATTGAGGACCATTAGAGGTCTCCAGGAGCTGAGCTCGGTGAAGCGAGACGAACTCCGAGCAGAGTGGCTGAGGCTTGAAGCTGGGGTGCCCCACTTTCCCACCCTTCTCCCAGCCTGGCCTTTCCCACCCGCAGCACGGCCTGAATAAAACATGATCCCATTGGGAGCTGATTTCCCTTTGCCCCTGTCACAAGCGGTTATCTTCAAGGAAAAGTTCCCTTTCCTTTTATGAAGGATATGTTTTATCATGGCAAAGTTTCTTTGCAGCTTTGGTTTTGTTGCCAAAGCAGTCAGCATGCCATCTGGGTGCCTATTCCTATAAAAGGAGGCCTAAAACCCTCTGCCTGAGCCAGCGCCTCCCCTCCACACACACCTTAGCCACACACCATCAAGTTCTGACAAAAAGAGCGACTTTAATCATTACTATATTAGACTACGCCAAGCATTGTACTCTTTCCCACAAAATAACCCCCTGAAGTAGGTGTTTATGCTTCCTTACCAATGAGGAAACCGAAGCTCAGAGCAATGTAAAAGAGCCTGCTACAACCCCAAAGTTAGCAGAATGGGCGGAAACCTCGTTAAATGGGGCTTTTTGAAGTAAAGGGCTGTGACCCTATGAGCTCTGCACTGGGCCCGCTGAGCTATCCTGTGACGGGCAGACTGGCCTCTGTTAATAACCCCCACCTGTCAGAGGCAGGCTCACCAATGTGCTTGCAGGCGTGGCTCACTGAGACTCAGAGATGGCTTTGGTGGCCACTGAGGTCAGGGGACAGACCAGGGATCTAAGGAGGTCAGCCTCCTAAAGGACAAGGCGGAACCTGCTCAAGAAACCTGGACACCATGCCCCGATGGAGGCCACCCTGATGCCCTGCAGGGGGGGTCCACTGTGAGCTATTCTGGCACCTGGGATCAGCGCCTCTGGACAGGGCCTGCCCCCGGGGCCTGCCTCGAACAGGAACTGCCAAAGGCTGTCCAGTGGGGGCAAGTCTGGCCTCAGGAGCCGCAGCTCAGCCAAAGGCACGGCTCCAACCACGCTGGATGGATGTGAGGCCAGCGAGGCAGGGCTGATGCCGAGGTCTCTCACTTCCTCAGTTCTCCCCACACCAAGCAGAGGGGAAGGGGCACACGGGACAGACAGGCTGCGAAGGTCTTTGCTGGGCGAGGAGTGAGATCCTCTGGGTTCAGCCACAGGACCCTGAGGAGAATTACAAGGCCCAAGATGGAACCCCACCCACCTGGAAATGAGGCTGGGGGAGGGGAGAGGAGCGGGAGGAGAGTAACTGCAGGAAGAACAAGCCAGAAGGCCCAGGGAGGAAGGTGGCGACCTGCCGGCTTTCTCTAATCCGGCCTCTGATAGAAAAGCAAGATAAGGCAGCAGCTGGAAAGTTCAGGGCCAGCGGTGTAAGTAAAGCAAAATACACCAACTGCTTGGTTTCTGGGATGTCAGCTGTTTCCTGTTCTTGATCCATTTCCTGCGGAGCCTTTTCTTCGGGCAGCGCGGGGCCTGGCTGGGGGGAGACTCCCCGGTGGGACAAGTCCTCCTGGAGGTTCCACACTCAGCAGCAAGCACGCTGCTGGCTCGGGGGCCGACACCTCCTCATCTTGCTCCGTCCCTGTCATTCTTTCTACCTCTGGTCCTCCTCTGGGCGAGGCCTTCCTGCTGGTGCTGTCGCAATGTGCGGAGTGTCCTCAGGGTTGAACTGGCACAGCCTCGTGGTGCTGGTCCCAGGTTCCCTTCCCTTTGTTGAAAATCCGTACGCTCCTTAAGGCTAATGTTACTAAGCCCTTACGAGCCAGGCACCCTTTCGAGTCTCACAGGAGGGCTCCCCATTCCCACAGCCGGGAACTCTGCGGCTAAGGCACCTGCTCAGTCAGGTTGCAGAGCTGACCAAATGCAGGGCCTGGGCTGACAGCAGCCCGCAGCCCGCAGCAGGGGGCGGGAGAGGCCGGGGCTCTGGGCTCCTGCGGACCGGGAGGTGCCCGCCCTGAGCTCACACGGCCTGGCCCACCTGCCCGCCTCCTAGGGGCGTTAAGGCAGATGCTCCTGGATGACCAGACACTGGACAATATCGGACATTCGACGAAGCTGGCACCCTCAGGGACACCGAAGGGTGCGTTCTCCTTGCAGTCTGACCGTCAGAGCTGCAGGTTGAGACAGAAAGTAGTGTCAGAGGACCCCTAGTTTCACGTATGTCTGAACCATGGAGAGCCTCGAACAGAACAGCTCCCAGGTTCCTTCAGAGCTGTGGTCGCCAAGCAGTGCCAAGTCCCGGGTGGCAAGAGGCCCACACCCCTTTGGGAAAGCCAGGCCTTAAGGACGAGGACACAGGGATTCAGGGCTGATGCCATCTCCGATGCTCGTAAGTCAGGCCCAGACCTCAGGACTCCTCCCTCCCTCACCTTTGGGGGGCTGTTGGCCGGAAGTACCGAACTCTGCTCACTCCCAGGGGCGCTTCATCGACAGGTCCCCCTGCAGGACCAGCCACCGTCACAGCATTGGATACGCCTCTGAACGGGCGGGGAGCTGGGAAATGAGAGTCCTTCTGTGAGTCCCAACAGGTGGGGCTGCGGTGCACGCCAGTAGCTGCCAGGCCGCTGGCGGTGTGCTCCCCGGAGGCCACTCACACCTGCCCTGCTCCGGCCTCTCTCCAGACACGCCTTGCCGGTGGTCTCTGTGCTCAACTCACATCCCACCCCAGACCAGACATTCTGTGTCTGCTTTACCTCTGTGTTCTCCACAGGGCACCGTTAGTGACAGAGAAGATGCTTAATAACATTGTTTTTTTTCAAAAACAGCTTTAAAGGGGGTGCTCAGAAGTCTGCAGTGCTGCCGAGGAAACGCCGGGACACGGTGGTGGCGTCAGGCCACCGCATGCCATGCCTGGGCCCTCCCCCCGCCCCACGATCTCACCTCCCTATTTGCTGTCTCTCTTTTCCCATGGTCCATTTTCGTATTTATTTTGGATTTAACCTTTAAATTTTTCCAGTGTGTCACAAGAGATCTCCCAAGGGGCATGTCTTACCCCCGGGAAGTCCGGGCTGTGATTTTAAAACCTTTATGTGCAGGTGACGTGTCCGAGTCCAGCGCCATGGAACAGCCTGTGAAATCTGCTGCTGCTCAGGCAGAGGGCCCCGGAGCACCAACAGGCACCAGCACCTGCTTTCTCAGCCCCTTCGCCGCCGAAGGTCTGGCCCAAGAGCACGCCCCTGGTCTGGGGTACGTGGCCTTGTTTCTGGCCTGTGGTAAGGACCGTGCTTTGTGGACTTTCTTGCTGCCCCATCAGCAACAAGGCTAAGAGTGAAACTGAACCCAGACGACACACTGAGATGTGTGGCCACGAGGTGACAGGAGCAGCTGGCCGTCCTCTGCAGAATGTCGTGTTCCTGAAAGTCATGATGAAGCCTCCCTCGCCTGTTCAATGACTCACAAAATGTAGCAAATACATTTCAACTACCAATGGCCTTGGAAGTAAACAGGATGATCACGTCTAAAAATATTAATGATCTTCTCAGAAGTCAAATGTTTGCTGCACCAAGTAATTTTTCATCTCAATAAAAATAAAGCAATACTGAGGCCTACAATACCACCACCATATGCAATGATTCTTTAGGGACGGGATATGATGTCAGTTTAAGAGATGGAGACACCAGACCATGAACTGAAGGTGCACAGAGGGCTGTGTGATGTGACTCCTTTTCCTTGACAATCCCATCTCCTGGGTCCTCCTCCTCCTGGACAGGGTGGATAATGGAAAACACATTGCTTGCTTCAAATGGGCTTCCACCAGCTACATATACCATCCTGCTGAAGCCAGGTCTCCCGGTAGATGCGACCCCTGATGCTCGAATGGGAATCTTCCAATCCACAGCTTTTGAGGGTTCGGAGCCTGAGAAGATGGAAGAGGTGGGAGGAGTCCCGAGATCTGGGCCTTACTTCTGAGCATCATAGATGGCATGTGGTGCGGACTGTGCTTTATTGACTTCCTTGCTGCCCCATCAGCAACAAGACTGCCTCACCCCTAGAGGCTCAGAGTCCTCCCATGGAATGCACACTTGGAGTCACTGGGCCCACTTCTCCCACAATCTCAGCCGGAGGTAACATCTTAGCTCCAAAATCCCATCATCGTGAAAACAAAACGCTGCAGTCTACTTGAGATTGTTTTTGCTCTGATTAAAATTTTTATTGAATTTTCTCAAATGTTACCAAGAAATAGTTGGGGGTGGGGGTGGGGTGGGGATTGCTAACAAGCGAATTCAACCTGGGAGCTCCCTCTGCTGGTCTGCAGTAGGCTGATACGTTACAAACACATTCCCAGAGACAAATCTAATTTGCTGGAGAAGTGGACAAAAGACAGGTGTGTTGGGCTTTGCCTCAGGACAGAAACACTAGAAGAAAAAAAAAATCCATGTCTCAAAACAGAGCACAACATTGCTGAGAAAAGCAACATATTTTAAAAGCTTCTCCAAAGACATATAATAAACCTCCAAAACAAAACAGAATTATCAACTAAGGGGATGCTCCGTGTTGGTCTCCCACTGCTCTACCTCCAGGTAATAACTCTCTTAGGCCCTTTGGTGAAGCTTAAGTTCTGATCCCCTTGTCTTTGCTTTCGAGTGTCTTCTTCTAGACTTCTTATCTACTTAGAGGAGAAAGATCCAAGGAGTCACTGGAGGGAGGCTTTTTAAAAATTCCATCAGAGAGTAAGTTTGGTGAGCCGGCACTGTGGCATGGAAAGAGCCAGGCCGGGAGTCAGGTGACCTGGATCTCGTCATGGCAGAGCCACTCGTGATTTTGGGTAACTCTCCATCTTCTCCGGTCTGTTTCCTCATCTGGCCAGACCAGGTGAGCTGGAAAGCCTCTGCCAGTTTGTTCTATGATGCTTGCATTGGACAAAGACATTTAAATGACCATATCTGTTCATGAGTCTTTAGGATACAGAGCCCACACTCGCACTGGGAATGACTCGGAATAAGAAGTGGGACTGAGCACAGGACCTCCCTGGAACGGGATGAGAGTTCTACCACCTCTAGGGCCGATGTGGCAGAGCCAAGGGGATTCCAGGTTGGGGAGGTCTCCAGATCAAGGCAGAACTCACAGGGAAGGTGCCGCCTGGGCAATATATCCTATGAAGTCAAAGGGTGGAGTCCATCTAATTTTGGCGCTTCCTCTCCCATCCTTTCTCACAATGGCCTGGGCTTTCTAATCTCTTATGGCTCTTGAGCGCCTTTTCTCACCATATCTCCACGTACCATTTTTCATTTCATCTGTTACATGAATGAAGGAAGGGCAAATTACCCAGATGCCATGGCCAAAAGCCACTATTCCATCCTTTCTGGCCATTGTCAATCCCTGCTTGTCCAGAGCAATGGTGAAAAGCTTTGGTGCTGATTAACCAAAGCCATGGATATTCAGACGACCATGTGATCTTGGCACTATTTCATGGTATTTATTAACACTTGCCTCAGTTGTCAACTGATCCATATTCTAGGCAATCTAGCAAGAGGAAGAGGCATTCTAGCCAATGGTATTGGTGGGGTACATGGGCACAAAGAGAGGGGGCACTTTTCCCGTCATCTCCAAGTGATCTCCAAGCCCACTCCGAGCAGGATGATGACTCAGCAGAGGATACCCACAGGTTTATGTTCTACCCCGCCCCCCTTCCTCGACCTGCCATCTCCAGGTGACCAAGCACAGACATGGACAAAGATAGAAAAAGCAGCAGAAAGCTCAGCTAATCTAGAAAAGGGGAATTAGTCTCAGAATAATCCTGCTACTTTATTTTCTGGAGCAAGTGCCATCTGCATTTTTCTTCATTACTTTCTGCCTCCCCTGCCAGCACAGAGGTAACCACTGCCTAGACTCCCAGCTGTCTCTCAGCTCGCCTGCACGAGGCCCGGGGAGCCGCGTTGCCAGCGCCCGCAGGCAGCATTAAGAGCTGGGGTGAAAGAATGGAAGGACAGGCAGCGACAGCACGTCTGGCCCCGCGGCCTGTGGGAACCTTCGCTGGGACTGCTTGTAGGGTCTTACACAACACGGTGAGTTCTGTACGACACGTTTCAGTTGGAAGGAAGAGTATTCTGGGAAGCTGTTTATTTCATCCAGCCTTGGAAATACACACTAAGCAAAACAGCCAAACAAAAACCCCTCTCCAAGCCAACGTGTCTTAAAAAGCCAGGCCTTCCTGCTTCTGGAGTTACACATGCAGTGGACAAGTGAAACCTTCACTGTCCTATCTGTTGCTGCTGATCATCACCATGACTCTTAACACTGACTATTACTGCTTGCACTAAAAGCTTTTCTTTCCAAGGAGAGAAAGGTTTGGTAGGTAGACAGTAATTTTTGTAAAGAAACAAGGCAGTTAATAAACCTCAGACTATTCTTTAAAAAAAAGAGTTGGTCAGAACAAAGGCCTCTACTTTGACCTGCAATTACATTCTAGACACTATTTCGTACTTTCTTTTCTTCAGGATTTCCTGAAAATGGGAGAAAGAAACCCTTAATTTCTTCTGTAACATATTCCTCGAAGCTCCCAACTTCCCCTTTGGTCACTAGCTTTCAGAGAACACGAGAAAAAAATCTCCCAGAACGCAGAAACACACACAGACACGTAACTCCTACGACAAGCACACACCTCCCCTGCAGCTCTTCCGCATGACAAGGCACACACACATCTATGCTCTGGTGACACCTCTAGCTGGCTGGGAGCTGGCGAGGTCACCTGGGCCCAGTCCCTTGTGGGTGACATGAGGGTGAGATCATTAAGGAAGAGAGAGGTGTTGTTTGGGCAAACATCAGGCAGTGGGTGATATCATTGCTGTTCGGATGGTCCTCGTAAGTCCTGGAGGAGTGTCAACTCGATTTAGAGGGGATCAGTAGTCTCTCAAAGGTGGGTCTGTTAGCTGGTAGGTGTTAGTGGTATGGTGTGCTCTGGGAACCAGGTCTGAAAGGGCTGGTGGAGGAGTGAGTGCAGTCGTGGCCGATGGGTATAAATTACCTGGGCATGCAGTGAAGCGGGATAGGTGAAAGCAGGAGGAGGTAGAGCAGGCGCTAACTCCGCTGGGTACAGAGGGTACGGGGCCCACACTTCAGGGCTACTGGGGTAAAGTGCAGGCACTGTGAGCTCATCTGCAAGAAAAGAATAAGGGGAGAGTTAGTGGTTACCAAACAGCTGGTTTCAAATCAGAACAAAACACCCAATAACCCCGAGCCCCAATCCATGTCAGAAGTCAAATTGCTCTCATTCTTTTAATAACCTGCTGGCTTTGGCCGGCAATTCTAAGCCAGGGAATGGGAAACACACAACGAGAGAAAGCAACACGCATCGGCTGCGGGTGCCTGCTGAGAGGCCGGGCAGGCTCCGCCGGGGCACTCTGATGTCTTTCCAACCGGAGCTGGGGCACCCAGAGCGGTGGGGATTTCCTGTACAAACAGCGAATGTGGTCCTCGCAGGAAGGAGGAAGAGAAAGCATCAGGAGGAGGTATCTCTTGAAAACTGCTGAGAGCCTTTGGGAGAACAATGGCTTCCTGGCACAACCCCAAAAGACTGGAAGAACTGAAGGACTTGTCTGCTTATCAGTATAATTAATAGACAAATAAATTATGTTCATCAAGCATTTCACATTTGGCGCTTAGAAGCGCAGGACCAGATGTTGTACCTACACAGCATTTAAGTTAAAAATGCAGAGAATGGAAGTGGAAAGCCTCAAGTATCCTGATTAAAGTTAAGCTCCACAAAGATGCAAATATGAACATTCACAAATGCCATTTATACTGACTGTATTTATTTTCTAGGGAAAAAAGTGCATCAAGCGGCAACTGACTGGTCTAAACCATCCTCCTGCAGCTCCGATTCCACTCGGGTCAAGCTGCAGTTTTCCAGACTGAAGGGTAAGTGCCTGGGCCTCAGAATGCACCAGGCAGCAACCCATTAAAGTAACAGCAAACACCTGAGGGAGCACCCGGCCAAGGCAGAAGGAACATCAGTCAATAGTTATGAATCTGGACCCTGTGAGGCAGCAACCTCAACACGCGCTTTTACCGCCTGTCAAATCTGAGCTAAAGTAGGTCAAGGCTGCTGCCCAGACCTGCTCCGGGAAAGGTGGCTGATAAAGCCATCAGTGACCCACCATTCAGCACTTTCCAGGTCTACAGTGTGTGTGATCCAAGGAGAAGAGTCACTGCCGGCCCCCATCTCAGAGGCCACCCAGCCTGCTCATCCCAGGTCTCCCTCATCCTCGCCACCTCCAAATTCCGGCTCTGAGCAGGGTTTTCAGTATGGGAAGGGGCTAGAAACAAAACTGCTTGCTGAGTGTGAGCTGGTGACTGCTCTATGGAGCCACCAGAAAGCAGTGAGTCTGTGGGTGCATGTGCACCTGGTGGGTGGGGGGTGGGCAAGGCTGTCCACAGCCAACCACATGGCAAGGGCTTCTGCCAGGATGATGGAACCCAGAGAGGACTGATGACTGTCTATTCAGAGGGCAGCTTGGGGATCCCAACACTCTGTGCTCTTTAGGGGGGCTGATGGGAACATGATTGCCTGTGTCCAGGCTGAAGAGCGTAGGCCCAGAGAGTGGAGTGTTGTTATTACTGAGGGAGGCAAAGAATAGGGTCACTGCCACTTTAAAAAGATCAGGTGGACAGCACCAGTTCTAGGGCGTAGGTGTGTCTAGTTTCTTCTGAAGGAAATTCCGCAAAGGGGGCGATTTGAGGGAATGCTACCAGACCTTGTTTCCTGTCTCGAGGAGACCATAGGATTCCTGTGGGAGCCGCTCCTGTGGGAGCCCTGCTCGTGGAAGCTCACTGCTGCTAGAATAATGCCCGAACTGGAACGGCCATTCTCAGGAACAGCGTGCTATTATTGTTGGTATTTTAGCCACCCTGCTATTTTAAGATATTTGGAATCTTTCTGAAAAGTCAAGAGCGTCTCAAGCCCGGCACACTCAGTTTCTCAGCCGTGCTCTCAGCCCGCTGGGACAGCGGGAGGGACCACCAACCAGAGGGGCTGTGCTGGGCTGGGACCGGCGGAGGGCGGGCTTTCACATCATCAATGGGTGCTTCCTTTAGAGGGTTTTAACACAAATGTCTTTTAACATATCTGATCCTAAAGAGAAAACTAATGAAGATGAGGGGAGTCAGCGTTTCAGGCTCAGCCTGACTGATGGAGTTGATGATTGCCGGACACTGCCATTTTCATCCCAAAGCATCACCACCCACTGGGTCTCTACTGATGCTCAGAGACGATTCACTGAGTAACATTTGCAGAAAACCTAGCCCTGCAGAATGAGGATTTGGAGGCAAACTCAAAGCTGCTAAATAATGGGGTAGTCAGGCAGTGAAGCAGAGGCCTAAGAGATTAGGGTGAACTCATACATGGTAAATCCCATAGTGCCTCCCTTCTCTTGTGAAGGAAGCACAAGGAGTTACTGTAAACGTCCAGAGACAAGTAGCACACAGCGGTGGTCAGGAGGAGGATGTGCTCACAATGGTCAATGGAGATGTGTGAGCTGAGCTGGTGACCACTGGGAGAGGAGAGGAGTGAGGATAATTCCTAACAAGTTTTCAAGGATCTGGGTCTTACTCAAGTCTGCACCCCTGGGCCAGCTGAGACTGGCAAGTAGTGTGTAATGCTGCTTGTTTATTGAATCGTATCCAATGGAAAATCATAAAAAGTTTCAAGATATACCACCGCTTTCTTCGTTAAAGGAACTTCTAAAATATTCATAGAAACTAGATCACTATATCTAAAACTTCTCAATCCTTGCAGTATTTCTCTCTCTCTCTCTCTCTCTCTCTCACACACACACACACACACACACACACACACACACAAAAGGGCAAAAGAAGGCTCAGCTGAGAGCAAATGTTAAGAGCTGTAATTTGAAAGTTAAAAATAAAAGCCATGAACCCTTTTCTTGAACTAATTTTCCCAGGACCCCTTTTAAATAAAAGTACAGCTATTGTGGTTCATTTGGTGGTGGAGGGAGACTGAAGGACCGCAACCCTTGTGACAGTCCCTGAGGTACCAGGTTCCAGAGAACGCCATCTGAAAGCTGTTTTGACAGCAGCTCTCACCCAGAGACGAGTTTTTAAAGTAAGCTCCTCTTTGAGGTCTGCGCTCATTCCTGCCGCCCCTGGGACCCTGTCTGGGAGGGCGGGCCATGAGCAGCCAGTGCAGGGGAAAGACACAAAGGAGGATGAAACAACTGGGATTGGAACAAACAGGTCTCCTTCCTGACATGGACTCAGAGCCCGAAGTCCCTTGCAGCCCATGGAGACCATGAGCTTTTATGGCCTCACAAAGGTCAGAAAAATCTGACCCAGGAAATAAATATAACAGGTAAAATAACATAAAAAGGTCAATAAACCATTTGGAGCGATTTCCTTCCTCCTCCACACTCCCACCTTCCTGTCTGCACTCGGGGACCACAATGCACTCACAGTGAACGGGACCAGCAGCAGCCCCAGAAGCCTGGTAGAATGACACTCCTGGTTCCAACCAGACCCACTGAATCAGAAAGTCTGCTCTCCAAGGGATTCTGAGTAATACTTTAGTTTGGGAAGCAGCGCTGTAAGTTATTTATCTTACTTTTCTTATTGTATTATTAGCTGATGGAGCACAAACTGTTATACATTTGCTTTCAAAAAGCTTAGTTTAGTACCTGTTGAATGAATGAACAGAACACTGCCGGAGAGAAAATGCAAAGGAAAGCAATAATTCTAGACTTGTTTTGCGAGAGAAGCTAGCTGGAGGGTTAGAACAGACCCAGCGTACACTCCTTGCTTGGCTCAGGGCCACTGTGACAGAGCAACAGAGGACACTGGGGCAGCCCGACAAGTCTGGACTGCACCTCCAGGAAAGCAGCCCTCATGGACAGCTACGTTTCAGTATGAGGCTAAGGACTCGGAAAACCCATTTCTCCCCTTTGATGAAAGAGGGTAGTAAGCTGAAGGAGCTTTTTGCACTTGTATACTCTTATTGGTTGCTAAATGGTCTTGAGAAAATTCTAATGTTTAGAGACAGGTTTTCTACAGCAGGAGCCCATCATGTGGGTACCCAACTGAAGGAGTAGCAGCAGCAGGGAGCAATCTGGCTCAGAGTAGTTCAACCTTCCTTACTCACTATCCATCCTGCTCAAACTTAACAAAATGGGGAGGCTGATCTGGCTGCTGTGGCTCAATTTGGTTGCAGTGTTGTCTCATACACCAAAAGATTGCAGGTTCGATTCCTGGTCCAGGCACATATTCAGGTTGTGAGTTAGGTCCTGGGTCAGAGCGCATACAAGAGGCAATGACGTTTCTCTGTCACATCAATGTCTTGTCCCTCCCCTCCGTTTCTCCCTTCAGAAAGAAAGGGAAGGAAGGAAGGGAGGGAGGGAGGGAGGGAAGAAAGCAAGGGAGGAAGAGAAATGAAAAGAAAAGAAAAGAAAAGAAAAGAAAAGAAAAGAAAAGAAAAATGAAAGGGAGGGAAGGCTAAAAAAGAAGAGGTTTGCTTCCCTGGCCCAAATGTGGTGAAATGGGGTTCAGAGAGGGGATAAGATTCCTCCTGAGAGGAATGTTGACTACCCTGCTACAAGGTGTGCTAGGCCCGAGGAAGCCAAAAGAGATCAGCAGGCCAGGGCTTTCCCTTGCACCAGATCCAGCTATATACAGTGGTACCTCAAGATACGAGTTTAATTAGTTCCGTAACCTTGCTCGTATATCAAGTTGCTTGTATCTTAAAGCAAATTTCCCCATTGAAATCAATTGAAATACCGTTAATCCGTTTCAGCCCCCCAAATGCCACCCCAGTTGTTCTTGTTATGTGTTTCTGAATAAGAAAAATGTATTTATAAATGACAAATATTGTATAAAAACATAATAAAAGAGAATGTAATGGAATAAACTGGTTTTATAAAGTGTATTTATCTACTCATTACACTCTTAATGCTACACTTTATCCTTAAACTGAATGTAACTTAACTAATCTTCACTGAACTTAATTGCTACTGGTCTTTGCATTTTTGGCCAATTTCAAAAAAACACGTGTCCAATGAAGTTTGCCTCTTCCTCCCTTTCAGAATGTTTCTGAAATGGGTGAGGCAAGTTTCACTGAACAGCTCCGATGCACAACCAGTAGCAACTTTTTCGGGGTGTTTCTTTTCCACGAAGTGTGACACCCTCTCCCACATTCGTAAGATTTCCTTTATCTCACTTGTAGAGATCTCCTCCACCTCTGGCTCCTCCTTCTACAACGAGGTAAACAAGCACACTGACTGAGGCGTGGGAAACTATGAGACGCTCAAGTCGCGGTAAACTGGTGGGTCGTGTGCAGCCGGCCGATCCGTGCGATTACTCGTATCTCAAATGTTGCTCGTATTTCAAAGCAAAAAATTGCTGGCTCGATGGCTCGTATCTCAAAAATCTCGTATGTTAGGGCACTCGTATCTCAAGATACCACTGTACTTTCTCCTTGTGCACCTGAGGATAATGTTACTAAGGGCTCACAATATACAACCGAATAGGCTTTTCTCTTAGCATAAACATATGCAACCAAAAGAGCTCACACTGGATTCAGACAAACAAGAACTAAAACTTCTCCACCCTCCATCCCTTTGAAAGAAAGAAGTGCAGTCTTGAGGAAGGTTTAAACCCAGGAATTCATGAAGGTCATCTAGACTACCTTTTACTTTAGATGAGGAAACAGAAGTGCAAAAGGTGAAGCACCAGTTGAAGAGCACACTGAAACAGATAAAGATGAAGGACTCTTAGAAACAGCAGGAAAAGTCCACTCTTGGTGGACTTCATTTGAGTGTAGTTGAACACAAGGACCAAGAACTTCAAACCAATTTTGTATTTCTTCTGCTCATTGGAAATACTGCACAGCAATCTCATGGTCAACATGTCTGAAACTAAACACATTCCCTCCAGGGGCCTGTCCTCCTTGGTTCCCACTTTCAGCCAAAGATGCCACTCCATTACCCATGCCAGAGACCTGGTGGTCACCTGATTCTCCCTCAAATTCAATCCTTCACCAAGGTCCTGGTTAATCCATCTCCTCATCCACCTGCTCGTCTCCCCGACTGAACTACTGAAAAGGCCTCCTTTGATACTACACTGGCCACTACACTGTAGCCAAGACAACTTTTAAAATACACAAGTCAATAATGTCATTTGCCCACCTAAAACCTTTCTGCTTGTTGGACAGTGTCTGAACTCTATATATCACAACCTAGAAAACCCCACAGGACCTGGCCTGCCTCTTTCCAGCCCTACTCTCAACCAGTTCTCTCTCAAAATCTAGATCACTTTCATTGCTCGACTACCCCTGGTCCTCTCCCACCTGTAGGCCTTGCACACACACTGTTCCTTCTGCCTGGGGTGTTCTTCTCCCCTCCTTTCACCTGGCTTAACTCTTACTCATTCTTCAAAGGATTCCCTCCGCCCCCCCGCACTTAGGTGGTGGAAGGGAAGCACCTTCTCTGTTCTGCTGTATCTTGCACCTCCCACTCACAGCAGCAACATCCAGAATTTAAATTCTTATTCTTTGCTCACCCCAGTGCCTAGCACCGTGTATAGCACAGAAAATAGCAAGAAATCATGCATTTGCTCTTCTTGAAAAAATGAATGAGGAAAAAAAACATGCTTCCATATTGCCCTTCAGAGGAGGAAATGATAAAACTGTAGGTTAATTCAATTCTGTGCGGGAGAAAAATATGCACAAAAAGAGCAAGAACATGAGACATGTAGATGCGATTCTTAAATAAGATTACATTCCTACCCTGGTTTAATAACACCTTATATTTGCATACATTTTTATACACAGCCAAGAACTCGCACATCCATTATCATTCGGGAACCTCATTAAAGCAGGGGCTTGGCACAATGGGTTCTCATGTTAACAATGAGAAAACAATCTCTCCAAGATCTCATAGCTAACTTGCAGTGTCTGAACTGGAATCACAACCCAAGCCACAGGCTCCGCCCTATGCACCATTCCGCCCTCCCTGCAGTGGGGATGGATGCCCCATCACTGGAGGTGGTGGCCAGCTCCAGGAGCATAGGTGGTCTGTGTCTCTAGCTTTTGTCTATTCAATATATTAGAATAAACCCAGGGGCAGCGTCCTACAGGGCAGCTTGCCTAACAGATGCAGAATACGGGCAGAAAAAAACAGCAATCAACATGAAAAGCTCATATAGGATGACAGATTCCACTTTTTATGGGGAAAAATAAATTTTGAAATAAGAAAAATAAATCAAGGATTCTGTTAAGCAATCAGCTCCCACTCACATACCTTAGCAAGTAGTTGATCCATGTCTGTTAGGAGACATTCGAGGCCTATTTTGGGATCATCGTTAGGGCATGCTCTTCTGGAGTTACAACTAAGAATGTACATGGGTCATGCCCAGCTTTGCGGCCCAGCAGAGTGCGCTGGCTTCTGCAGTGGTTTAAACAGCGTCCTCCCAAAATTCACATTTACCTAGAACCTCAGAATGTAACCTTTTTTTGAAAACAGCAATTTTGCAGGGCTAATTATTTAAGTATCTCGAGATAAAATCATTCTGGATTTAGGATAGGCCAGTGATCGGCAAACTCATTAGTCAGCATAGCCAAACATCAACAGTACAACGATTGAAATTTCTTTTGAGAGCCAAATTTTTTAAACTTAAACTTCTTCTAACGCCACTTCTTCAAAATAGACTCGCCAGGCCGTGGTATTTTGTGGAAGAGCCACACTCAAGGGGCCCAAGAGCCGCATGTGGCTCATGAGCCGCAGGGTGCCGACCACTGGGATAGGCCTAGAGAGAGGCATGGGATAGTTTCTCCCACAGAGCCTCCAAAAATAAATACTATTTGACAACTTGATTTCAGACTTCTGGCTTCCTAAACTGCGAGAAAATAGATGTTTTTAGTCAACGAGATGGTAGTAATTTGTTGAAAAACTACAGTTCCCATTGGTCACACACCTCCGCTGGTTCCCCAAGAAGATAAGTATAGAGGAAGATGCAAAAACTTTGGCTAAAAGCTCAAAGAACATGCTTCAGCACCAAATTACAACTGGAATTTTTGTGTTCTGCACGGAAAACCAACAGTGCTAAGTGCTGGAGAAATTAAGTCTGTGCTTAACCCTCCTCTACTTCTACCTGGTCATTATCACATTGTTGGCCACTTCTAATGTTTCAATTATTCTATTTAGGATAACTCATAAATCTACAGCTTTGATTTCTCCTCCAATGTAGACATCCTAAATTCATCAAACTCAACTCACCTAAAAGTAATTCACTGTTACTCATAAACTAATTCCTCTTCTTACCTCCCCAAATTTCCTATACCTAAACAACTGCCAAGTCCTAATAACATTAAAGATGGCAAAGCTACTGATAATAATGATCCTCATAGCAGTAATATGGTGGCTAATGTTTACTGAGCACACTTTAGGTTTGTACCATACACTGTGCTAGAGTTCCCTGTGGAGGTGCTAACATTAGCCCCTTACATTATGATGAAGCAGAGGCATAGAGATTCAGTAATTAACCCAATGACCCACAGCAAGGGATGGAACCAGGTCAGTCAGATTAGTCCAGACCCCGCAACACTTCACTTCTCTTGATTACGTTTCCTCTATGCCTTTCTATTTTTCCTTTCAACCCCTACTTCTACCACCCAAATGCAGGTTCTCGCCTGGACTGCTTTAACAGTCTCTTGACTTTAAACTGGCTTCCTAACACTTCTACCCTCTTCCCTCTAATTTTTTTTTCATAACACATATTCCTGAGCAACTCCTTAAGCTTACTGCAGGAAGGCAAACACAAAACAAGTATGCCAAGGAAATTCCAAAATCACTTTGGTCTTGATTCAACCGGCCAGAGTCCGCCCCTCCAGTACATGATTTTCTGACTTGCCTCTGTCCAGTCTCAGAAGGACTGGATCTGAGAGCTGAAGGGAACCCAGAGCATTAGCAGGAAGAAAACGGTTCCTTAAGTGACTGCTGTTATCTCCTCTTATTTGTCACAACAGGACATTTTCATTCCTCTTCCTTCCCGAGACTAGCAACTGCAGGGTTGAGGGTTCACCACAGCTTTCTCAAGCAATTTCCTTCCCTGACATAAGCAACTGAGCTCTGAGGTATTTGCCAGCCTCTCTGAGAGCTTGGAGTTCCTAATGACTGCAGACAATGGTGTATGTTTAACACGTGTTCAAGTTCCAGAAAGCAATGGTTTTGTATCACACACACAACATAAAAACATTCGCCCAGCTCCCCTCTGCTAGAGACCTTAATAAGCTTCGTGAAGGTAGGACACTGTTCAGTGGCATTCACTAATGTGCCCTTTCCACAGTGTCTGGTACAAAATAGGCACTCAATAAATATGTCCTGAGTGAAAATATTGTCCCTTTTGCATAACACACCCTCACACCTTCTTATTTTAGTCCAGAACTGTAGTGCCCATTAAAGTGTTTCTGCCTGTTTTGTGCCTTAACAACCTTTTCCATCTGTGGTAGATAACTGAAACTATAAAGGGATTTCAGTATTGTGCATCAGACTGGCTGTGTGGCTCGTCTACAGGATTGTTGTCCTGTCAAATGGTAATATAAGGATACTTATATGTGCATACTCTATGCAAACTGCTTCACAACTGTAACCCATTTACTGTCCAAAACACCCTTATGAGGCAGGTACTGGTATTACCTCCTCATCACAAATGGAAGACGCTGAGGGTTTGGAGAGAGTAAGTGGCAGGTCCAAGGCCACGCAACTAGGAGTGAAGCCATGACTTGAATATAAGCTGTGTGGCCCCAGAGTTCATGCTTTCTCTTTCTCTTGATTTGAGAGACACAGAAAGACTCAGAGAGGGAAACACTGACTTGCTGTTTCACTTACTTATGCATTCACTAGTTGATTCTTGTATGGGCCATGACTGGGAATCTATCCCACAAACTTGGCTTACTTGGAAGACTAACCACTAAGCTACCCAGCCAGGGCTTAAGAGTTCATGCTCTTAAACCACAGTGTTAAGATGGTACTTTTGTGTAGCCAAAGCTTAACTTCCAAACCAAGGTAGAGAAAATGGGACACTGTCTTCAAATAGCGAAACAAATACTGTTTTAGGGTGGATGAATAACACAAGAAGCTATTCTGCAAACATGGCAATTCTGATCCGCTTTTCCAGGCCATGATGATATGTAATTATTACTTAAATTTACTTTTAAATTTTGTAATAAAAAGAAGAGCATATCCATAAGATAAATTTTGACACAAGTTCTACAGAAACTAGTTGGGAGACATATTATTTGCATATGAGCACTAAGTAAGGGAGAGAGAAGCATGAAAAACTGCAGGGTTGGACAAGAGATGATAGGTGAGAAATGTCAACAACTTGTGCTTTACTGGAATACTGGTGGGAGTAGAAAGGAAGACACAAAATAATGATGACATCTATTCCTCATGGCACTGTGGTGGCCATCACTTGAAATAGTATTTTAAAAGTGACCCAAATGCCTGATGACAATCATCATTACGTAGAAAAGAAATTCGTACTCAGTATCAGCTGTGTTAGTACCATAATGCTGATGGATATAGCGAAGACTGCCAGACATTTCTCTGTGCTAGGGTGTTTTAATATCTCTTCTAGGGAGACTAGAAACCAATCCCTTAAATATAAAAGTCTCATGCTGCCCAATTACTGTGAGCTATGAAAAGCCTGTAAGAACAAAGCCATCAGTAGATCCAGAACTTTTAGTCCACAAGCATACAGAAACTCATATAAAACCTTCTTTCCCATCTCCTCCAAACTCTCCTTCCTTGATTGGGTCAGTTTTATAATCTGGTGGCTTCTGATTAAATCTTGAGTACAAAGCAAACTCCATTCCAGGTACATTTGTTGCTGTCTAGGGCTGCTTTCCTTCACCCCCAACTCACCACTGAAGGACAATCCCACCTGCACACTCTATGATGGAACTGAATAAAGTGTTTTCTGAGAGTGCTGAACCATGAGGCCACAAGATGGGTGAAGTAACTGGGCAGTCTTCAGGCAAAAGTAACAAAAAGAGACTAAGCTAGCTCTTAAACTTAAATGCAGCCCAGGGCCAGCATGCACAAATAGACCCCCCAGTATAAAAAAATGTCAATTTAGTCAGAATTATTCTCTCAAATTTATCCCAACCCTGTTAATGTCTAAGTGCCTATTAGGAAGCAGATGCCAAACAGGGGGCAGTGATGCAGAGCCACAGAAGGGCCTCACTATCTATACGCTTGAAAAGTAAATCCTCTTTAATTAAATGTATCTTGATGATTCGGAATGGGGTAGGGAGCAGAATTTGAAAATGAAAGTCCTTATTCGTGTCCTGAAAGTGGGCTATCAGGAAGATGTGATTTGTCATCTGGAAAGGGAGTCAGCAAATGATCACTGAAAAGGAAATGGACAAGAGGAGAACAAATGACCTTGTGTGAGTATTACATATGAGGTAAGTCCAGAAATGTGGTGAAAAGTGACTCAGTAAGTGTCACCTGAAAGTCAAGCCAGTGTTTCTTTTTTTTAAGTATTTTGGTTGTAAATGTGCTAGCTGTGCAAACTTGGATAATTTACCTTATTTCTCTGAGCCTCAGTTTCCTCAGATACAAATACAGACCATCACACATGTTAATTATAAAACGTAAATGAGAATTTGAGATGCACATAGTAAGTGCTTAGGATCATGGTGTTAGCTAACAGCAATGAACACTGACATACGAAAGACGCTGAGGACATGATCTGGGGGTGTAAATGATGTTGGCTGTACTATAGAAGATCTCTCTTATTACAAGAAAATTCCTCGGTTCATTAAACTGTCTGGGCTGTACCTGCTAGGAGGCAGCGGCAGGGAGTGGTGCTTTGGAATGTGTGCCACTTCTCATGCTTAACGGTTTCTTCCTCATTCTTTTGTGGCCCATTCTGCTTGTTCAGCTCTTTTTACTGGGAACAAACTGATGATCACTCTAAGATAAAGCTTTGGTGACTACATGGTGTGCACTTCTTTATTTTTAAAACAACATGCTCTTTTGAGAGAAGGCTTCCTTTAAAAGAAGTCTCACGACCCTTCGGCTTCTCAAGGGGAATCTGATCTGCTCAGAGAACCACTTAACCTCATGAATAAAACTGGCCCAGGACCTTTGGAGACTCCAATCTCCACTTCCCTGACCACCATTCCACCAGCTACAGATTCCCAAGTTACAACAGCAACTCCAGGTGTCGCTGCATCCAAGCCTCCCGACTGGCCATCCTTTCTTCCATCTCTGTGCCTCATAAAATCAGAAAGATTTAACCACAGAACTTGATAACAACCATAACAAAGAGTCTAGATGTTCACTGTGCAGGATGTTAACAGTCATGTTGTTGACTTTCCAGTAAGATAAACAGTGAAAACTTGGCAAGTGCTTAAGTATACACCACCACCCCATCTCATTCTTGATGATGATGATACACTCACTCTTGGGATGTGAGTGACAGGAAGAGGTCACTTGAGAGAACAGGGCATTCTAACCTGGTCAGAAGCACTGAAATACCAAAAGAAAACCAGACTGGATTAGGCTGCTTCTTCATTTGGGGAAATAAGCAATTCTTGTAGCTCATGAGGCTCTGGGGTCTGTACTGAATTGATTATCTGCAAACTCTAAAACGCTGCCTGTTGGTGTAAGTCTTTTTCCAGTTGCAGTCTGACATGCATCACTAGGGAAATCTGGGTGAGAAGCGTCAGCAGGAAGCTGGCTGGTTGTGGCATGACTTCTGAGCCTTGCTGAGCCATCTACACAGGAACCCAGGAATTTGTGGGGTTGCTTCACCTCCCAGAGCCAGTTACCAGAATGTTTTAGAGGAGAAAGAGCATGCCCAAGCCATCCCAATGCCTTAAGATCCCTCACAAATCTGGAACTTTATGAAGATGGTTATATGAGATTGCTTTAAAAAACAAAACAAAAAACAACAACAACAAAAAAAACATACACACAACAATTGAGGAGGCTCTTAATGTTCTTACCTAGAGGCTAGATAAATGATAAGAGGGCATATCATAGCTACTGAAAATGACTATGTGGGGAAGCTCTATTTACAAATATGGAAAAATGTTAACACTCAATGAAAAAGAAAAGTTTGCAGAACAACATGTGTAGTATAATCTTACAAATACATACACACATACATGCTTTGCACAAGGAATTGATACAATGCTTTGATAGGGAACCATGAGTTTGAAACACTAATATGACTTACGTGCCTGGGTAAGTTAGCAACTTCACAATTTTAATTTTACCAAATTAAAAAGACCAAATTGCCCTAGCTGGTGGATAAAGTGTTAGCCTGTGGACTGAAGGATCCTGAGTTCGATTCCAGTCGAGGACACATGCCCATGTTGCAGGCTTGATCCCCAGGTATGGGGTGAGCAGGAGACAGCTGATCAATGATTCTCTGTCATCACTGATGTTTCTATCTCTATCTCCCTCTTCCTTCCCCTTTGAAATTAATAAAAATACATATATTTTTAAAAGGCCACGTTTTCTAATCTGAAAATTATTGGAGAGAAAGGGGAAGAGAAGGAAGAGAGCACATGTTCTCTTGGGGGTCATGAGAATTAAATGAAATATGTCAAGGATTTAAGAAAACTCCTTGACATAACATATATTTTAAAATATTATTGTGGCCGAAACCAGTTTGGCTCAGTGGATAGAGCATCGGCCTGTGTGTGGACTGAAGGGTCCCAGGTTCGATTCCAGTCAGGGGCACATACTTTGGTTGCAGCCACATCCCCAGTAGGGGGTGTGCAAGAGGCAGCTGATTGATATTTCTAACTCTCTATCCTTCTCCCTTCCTCTCTGTAAAAAAATCAGTACAATATATTTAAAAAAATAAAAAAATATATTATTGTGATTATCTCTGGAGGACCTCACATACTCTTTTTATGCTCATTATGCTTTATGAATTTCTATCATGGCCATGTATTATTCCTACAGGTTTTTTTTTAAGGGATTAAAAACACAAAGGAACTTAAGGGGCCTTTGGGGGATAAAAAAGAAAACATTTATTCTTTCAATGTTACAAAAACAAACAGAACTAAAAATTTTCTTCATTTCATACTTGTGAAATTCCATGTCAGTAAAAATATATACAAGAAAATATCTAAACCCCAGCAAATGAGCCATTAAAAAAATAACTACTGTATATTGTCTTAAATTAACCCTGAAGAGTAGATATTATTCCACCTTAAAAATTGAGAAAACCCAGAGTGAGAGAGGCTGCATAATGTGTCCCACAACTCCATGAGAAACACATGTATTTCAAAGCCCAGGTATGCCTGATTCCTGCAAATACTATGCTAACATGTTACAACACTGATGAACCCTGAAAACAGTATGCTAAGAGAAAGACAGACAGACATTAAAGAACACATATTTTTGTTAAATATCTGGAGACAGAATGTAGATTAGAGACTATTGGAGGCTTTTGGGGGGAGGGAATAGGGAATTACTGCACAATGCTTAGCTTCTATCTGAGGCAATGAAAAAGTTTTGGAAATAGTGATAATTGTTGCAAAACATTGGAATATAATTAACGTCAGTGAATTGTACACTTAAAATGGTTACAATGGCAAATTTTACGTCATATATATTACAATTTAAAAAAATAATGTAATGTACAAAAAACTGAATTGTATGGTATATGAATTATATCTCAATAAAGTTGTTTAAGAAAATAAAACCACATTAAGCTCCGTGGTCAGACAGAAGTGGCTTTAAACCCAGATAGGCAGCTTACCAATTATGACCCTAAACACACTTTTTAAACAATCTGGGCCTGATATCTCATTAGAAAATGAGGATAATAATAGTATTTTTGTAATAGGTGGTTGTTAAGAATAAATGAGATAATGAATATAAAGAGCTCAATGAATATAAAGAGCTTAATGGATAACAGTTGCTGCTATTATCATCACCATTATTTTCAAATGTCTCATACCTGATGCTTCCCACAGGTCAAACATACTCTACCTCCTGACTCCGGATTTTACCAGCTCTCAGACCTAATGACCCACATGATGGGAGGAAAGATTCAGCAAATGTTCTGGCCCCCCATCTGGAGTCTCTCAGGAAAATATACCTGCAAGAGCTCCACTGTCCCACAACCTACATGTCCATAAACGGAGCTCACCTCTCTCACCATCAGATCTCACAGCAAATCAGAGGAAGATAGAAAATAGGGAGCAATATCCTCCCGAAGAGACTGAGCACCTCAGCTATCCATCTTGCACTGTAATCTCCTACACAAACAGTCCATCATTAAACAAGGGAGAACATTTTTAAATACTTTATGGATATTGTAACTGATTAAAATGAAACAAGCAAAGGGACTTCTGGTTGTTCTCTTCACCTTTACCATGTCTTACCTTTTCTCAGAACTAAACCCACCTAGGTCCTTCACCCTTTTCTTATAGTAGCTCCTCTTTCTGATCTTTCAATCATTTCTTCATGTTGGATTTCCTCCAAGTTTTTCTTTTCTCACAGTGCTGGGGCCCAGCACGAGATGCAGGGGCTGGGAACAGTCTGTTAAACAGATCTGAAAGTCCCCTGCACATATACTGTGGGGCTCAGATGGTAAATTATGAAAAGATTAGGCTGAGATATGTATGTAACCAATGGCTGCAGGCCAACCAGTGGGTGACGTGATCGGAGTTCAAAAACGTCTCACAAAAGGAAGAGGAACTCTTTGGAGAGCTGTCCTGAGACCTTTCACAAAAATTTAGGAAAAGACGTGAGAATGGGTAGTTCAGGGACCTAGAGAATTGTGGCTGGGGGCAAGAGAACAAGCATCATTCAGAGCGAGGCTGGGAGCCCCATAAAAGGCCTCTTGGGGCAGCTGTGAGATCCTGGCTAGGGCCAGGCCTCCACGGTGTGGAGACTCCACACTAGCTCCCAGGGCTGTTCCAGCTGTTAAATCCTGTCCCTGCTGCAAATATAGAATGAGGGTTTACAGTAATTTATCTCAAGGTTTTGTTGGAAAAGTTATTTTTGCCACTCTCGAATATCTTTAGATGAGAATCAGGTCCAAGGGGCAAATGGTGCTGGAAATAAATGGAGGTAGGGATGGATAGCAGCACTGGGAAAGTTTCTTAAGAATATGTGTCAGAAAAACAGGCTAACATGCCTTTTTAGGATGGAGCTAAATAGGATTATCTGAATCATCACACTGACAGTTTTGGTGATGCATTCTCAACAATTTAAATTTTTTTTTTTGTATGACAAAAGGCCTAAAACAAAGTCACATCTCTTTCAAAACTCATTATCAGATCTTCCTGAAAATGTAATTCCCTTCTTACAATCTTCAATAGCTCTCAATTTCTTCTGAATCATAGACAACTCCTAACTGTAATAAGAATTTCCATTTATTCCTTCTTCCCATATCTGGCCCCTTATCTGGAGTCCATACCTCATACCATCAACTCACCTCTTGTTGCATAAAATTAGTTATGATTTCTTAAACAAAGTTATTTTTGTCAATGAACTTCAAAACCTGTTCTTCCTCTTGCCTGGAATGTAATTCATCTCAATCAAGGGGCAGCCATCTAGCTTAGAACGGCTTTCCTAAGGCTGTGCGTTTCCAGAGCGAACTTCAGGGCTTCCCAGCCTTCAAAGTTGTTAACATAAAATCAAGCTAAAAAATTTGATCTCAGTAGTGTCACTTAAAAAAAAAATACATTTGATTGATTTTTTACAGAGAGGAAGGGAGAGAGATAAAGTTAGAAACATCGATGAGAGAGAGACATCGATCAACTGCCTCCTGCACACCCCCTACTGGAGATGTGCCCGCAACCAAGGTACATGCCCTTGACCGGAATTGAACCTGGGACCTTCCAGTCCCAGGCTGATGCTCTATCCACTGAGCCAAACCGGTTTCGGCAGTAGTGTCATTTTTAAGAACTTCTTATAACTGTTGTCCTACTTGAATGCTGTCAGTATTTATGCTTTATTTCTCCCTGCCTTTTCTCACACAGTGCTGGGGCCCAGCACAGGATGCAGGGGCTGGGAACAAAAACCTAAGATCTTTGCCTACCATTCTCTAGGAGTAAGCTACCCTTTATTCCTCTAACCCTGACAACTGTTCTGTTAGCAAGTAAGGATGGATGCTCTGCTTGGGTATAAGAAATCCTCCCAGCCCTAGCTGGTTTGGCTTAGTAGACAGAGCATTGGCCTATGGACTGAAGGGTCCCAGATTCGATTCTGGTCAAGGGCATGTACTGCAGTTGCAGGCTCTTCCCCTGCCCAAGCCCCGATCAGAGTTCAATCAGGAGGCAGCCAATCAATGTGCTTCTCTCGCATTGATTTTTTTTGGTCTTCCCTCCCTTTTCTACTTTCTCTAAAAAATCAATGGAAAAATACCCTCGGGAGAGAAAGTAAGAGAGGAAAAGGGGAAGAAGGGGGGAGGGGGGGAGGAAAAAAAATCACTCCTTCTGGAATATCTCATACTTTCTAGGTAGCCATTCTGCAGCAATCCAGATTCTGGGGCTATCATGTAAACGTGGTATTAGATTTATTCTTGAGGCCCGGGGAGTAACAATAGGTCAGTGAGTGGAAGTTTCAGGGTATCCAGGTTTTGGTCAGTTAATAGCAGAACTGGAGCAACGATTAATTTAGCAAGTATTTTTTAAACATCATCTATGCATCTAACACTATGCATAGCCCAGTCTTATTACTCAAGAAATTTAGAGATTACAGAGGGATATGGAGAAGTTACTGGCAATTTCAATACAGTATGACATATTCTCCCTAAAGGAATCAACAGCAACCAGCCCAGTATGGCAATTCATCCACCTCTGGCGAGTCAGACAAGCTTTCCAGAGGAGACAGTTAAGGTGACTTCTAAAGGATAAGCAGCTAATTTGCAAAAGGATTGAATTTACGGCAAAAAGCTTAGGGGCAAAGAAGGCACATGATGTGTCAGCAGAGTCTCCCGGGAGCTCAGGACCTACAAAACTGAACAAAACTGGTGGCTAAGGATGAGGAGAGAAGTGCAGATCATGAGAGACCTGAAAACGTGCAAGGAGGTGAGATTCTCTCCTGAGGGCAATGGGGCTCTTGGATCTGCATCTATTAAACACTAGAGGCCCATCCAGCCCTCGCAGCCCCAGCTTCCTCTGGAAGGTTGTCCGCTGTCTGGTCTAATTAGCATATTATGCTTTTATTATTACTGATACTTTTTCATCAGAAGGAAGTCTGTTATAAACTGCCGTTAATCTGGGATTTAAATGCATCAATATTTCACAATAATTCAGTACATTTCACTGGTGATAAGGAACTCTCACACACTGCCTATGGTATTCAGAGGAGAATTCCAATAGGGAAGTGGCCCGAGGCTGGGAAGCCTGAGTGACTGGGCAGGGTTCAGAAGGCCAGCTGGAGGGGATGTCACAAGTGGCAGAGATGGGGGCTCTATGTGGGTTGGTTCTGAGACCAGCAGCTTCCCTGGCCTGAAGAATCTGTGGCCCATCAAATACCTTTTTTTATACCAACATCTACTTACTCACAGTCCCCTCAAAGAATTTCCATTCTCTTGAACTAAAATCTCATTCTGATTCAGTTAAAGGAATGACACAATTCCTTCTAGAAACTGGGGCGGGGGGCCCCCCGGGAATGCTTTTGTGGTTCCATTTAAGGCACTTCATGTTTCTCAAATATAAAGTATCACTCTTTTATCTGATGGTTTGTATTATGGCTCCAGAATTTTAGATTACTTCAGAGAGGAAGTCAGTGAACTTTGAAAGGACATCATTTACATTTGTTTGCTGTATCAGGTAGCACTTAAAACATATAAATAGGGAGGTGGGGGAAGAAAAATAAAGACTTCTAAAATTTCCACAGGATTATTGTAGATCCTTTTGATTTTGGTGGATGAGGGCCAAGTGGAAAATGACTATATGATTTAAAAAAATTTTTAAAGGATCACATAGTTTCCTGTTTGCATATCTTTTTTGGCATTTATTAATATCAGAGTGTGGGTCTTTGGAGAGGCCAATATATTTTAGACTTTTAAAAGTCCACTTAGATTTAAACTAGAAGTGAGATACTGCTAATTGCTAAATTTAGCTTCTGAGTAACATTACTTCATTCAAAATTCAGTTCAACCTTTGAGAAGTAACTATTTGCCAGAAATAAAATTAAATTGCTATTTTAGGAAGATAACTTAAATGAAAAAAATTAGAGAAATGATTATATAATAAAATGGCTTTTGAAATACCTTTTAATGACAAGGTTTATCAAACACGTCTAGATTAAATTTCTTCATAAATATACCCACTGATAAATTAAGACAGAAGTGCTAGAAAAAGTGGCTTAATGTTTAGGTGAAATGATGGACTAAACTTGGAATGTTCTCACAGGATTTGAGCTCTGATACTTTTTATAATATTAATAAATAGTCCTTAAAGGGCATGGGAGAAGGTACTATAAAAAAAAAAGTAGTCTTTCTGGCAAAGTTTGAAATTAAGATTTTAAAGCCACTGGTGTACACACACACACGCACACACACACACACACACACACACAGGATCAGGCAATGAATTAGTAGACTTAAGTAATGATAATCAGTGGCTATATCATAAGCACGAGAGCATCAAAATGACAGCAGAAACAGGAATGTTGTGGAAACATTTTGTGTCTAACTTTCCTTCTCACTGTTCAGTTCCTTTCTTTTAGTCTCTCACTTTGCCTTCCTTATTTCTTACTTTCTCCTAAATGAAGATGAGCAATGACCTGGGGCTGTGGTAAAAGAAGAGAAGGAAGCTTGTGTGATATACAAAATTAAGGCAACACTCATATTAAACTCTGGATATTGCAGTGTATGATTTTGGATAACTTTTGATTCTTCTTTAGTCTCAGATACCTCATCTATGAAATACAAAAATTAAAATTTGAATTCTCTGGTGCATAGCAGTTGGCCATGTAAATTGGTATAATCTATAATAATAAAAGTGTAATATGCTAATTAGACTGGACAGCTGAACGAACTTCTGGATGTCCTCCTGGACAAAGCCAGGGCTGAGAGCTGAGCCCCTTGCACAAATTTCATGCATTGGGCTTCTAATCTTTATATAAGGCCATTTGGCAAATACGTAAAATGACTTAAATTTCATTAACTACATTAAAATAGCTAAGAAAAGTAAACAACTAAATATAAAAAGGAACAGGCAATTAACTAGCAGATCTAGGTAAAGAGAATTGATGGCTGCTGAAATTACTAAAAAAGAGACAACTAACTAATCATTATGTGCCTCCAGTACATGCTGCCCCTCTCCCCCCAATTCTAACGCAAATTTGAACAAGCTTTTAAACAGGAACATGCTAAACACCACCACAGAGATGCAATAAAAACATCTACGCTACAGGAAGTTAGAAGACAAACAATCTGGGTCCCTCAACAAATACAATGTAAGAGAAAAAAATAGAACAAAAGGAACACAGATTAATTATTAGACTCATGAGACCAACGAAATACAGTGGTATCTCGAGATACGAGTTTAATTCGTTCCGTAACCTTGAGGCGTGGGAAACTATAAGACGCTCGAGTCGAGGTAAACTGGTGGGTTGTGTGCAGCCAGCCGATCCCCGCGATTACTCCTATCTCAAATGTTGTTCGTATTTCAAAGCAAAAATCGCTCACTCGATGGTTTGTATCTCAAAAATCTAGTATGTTAGGGCACTCGTATCTCGAGGTACCACTGTATAGAGATGGTATAGATGTGAATCTTGATTCAAACAATTAAAAACATTATGCTAAAAATCTCTCTACTTTTGTATATGTTTGAAACTTTCCATAAAAAAGTGTTAAAAATAAGAAATTACAAAATCACCATTGAAAATTATAACACTAAAAACAAGGTAATAACCTACTTGTAAATATAAACTCTCTTTTCTTGTTCATCTTCTTGGTTACTGATCATTCTCCCATTTACGAGAAAGCAACGTGCCAAAAGACAATTACATCACAATTTCTGTCTGTATTAAGTGTAATGCAATTTATGGACTTTGTAAGAGCTTAGGAATCAAGAAAAGCAAATGGTACTTGAGGAACTGCATTCTGAAGGACACTCCAAATGAAGCTGTGTTTAAGCCTTGAGCTTCAAGTCCTCTGGCGTAGCAATACCATTTGCAATGTGCCATTATGTAGTGCTTAATATATTTCAAAACATATCTCATTCTCACTGCAGCTCAGTGAGGTCAATCAGAACAGAGAGTTCATTATCATATTAAAGAGAAACCAGCAGCAGTGAAGAACGCTCATATTATCCATTTTATAGGAGAGGAAAAAAGAAAGCTACCGGCTTCTCCTTTAACCAAATGATGAAGAAATCATTCACTGAAAATTACCACACCAGTCTAGCTCCATGGACAGATAGTTAACCTGCAGACCAAAGGGTCCTGGGTTCGATTCCGGTCAAGGGCATGTACTTTGATTGTAGGTTCCTCCCTGGTCTGAGCCCTGGTAGGGGCTGGTGCAGGAGGCAACTAATTAATGTGTTTCTCTCACAAGGAAGGATATTTCTGTCTTTTCTTCTCTTTTCCACTCTCTACAAAATAATGGAATAATATCCTCAGAGAAAATTAACCACACCAGTCAAGAAAGCACTGTTCTTACACAGATATATCCATAAGAAAGGAAAATAAGAAATAGGAAAAATACCACTGTCAAATTAAGTGGCCAATGAGAATATGTAAAGAAATTAACTTTATTAGAAAACCATTAACGCCATGCCATTTCTGCCTACCAGACGGAATGAATCAGTTCACATAGGATGATATATCTAGTAGAGGGAGAGAGATAGAAAAATAGACATTCTCATTCCAAAGTGCCTACTAAGTTTCCATCTCTGTGCCCGGCACCAGAGTGTTGATGGAATCAATCTCCTCACTATAAACATAAGATGAAAAAGACAAGTTCAGCCTCAGACTCAAGTGTCTAGTCTTCCTGGGGGGAAAAGTTAATGAGCCCAAACAGTTCATAATGAAATGACAGGTCCATACTGTCTTGATTCTAGAAAGCCACCAAATTTTCAATAGTATTTAAAGAGAGTGCAAAGAAACAACTAAATGGCTTATACAACAAAGAGAAAATGTCAAACAAACGCACCCATATTGCTGAGTGTTTTCCCATCTACACATTCCATTCCAGGGACCAAGGTCAGATGTTAAAACAAGCAGAGGAGACGTGTTCCAGGAATACTCCATCAATGGCACACTGCTACAAAGCTAACATTCCACACTAATCTAAATATTTAACTTTCTGCCCCCTGAGCTTATTTTAAAGCATCTAGTCAATATCATTGCACAGTCTGGTTTATGTTTATTTTATGTGCATAATTCAAAGACACTCTTTATGAGATAAATTTAATTTCCTTTTGATGACCATCCTGGCTGTTACATGTCCCACCTTTCCATTTTTAGTCTAATTTCATTAAGGGAAATTACTGGATCCAAACTATTTTTCATTATTCTTCTGCTTAAATATTCTTAAAATTAATAAGAAAATAACCAATTTTATGTAACCTCTAATAATCAGTGTCCTACTGCAGCTCCTAATTAAGGAATCTGAATAACTTTTAAAAAAACCAACTTTTTCATTATATGAAATGCTAAAAGGCACTCTTAAAGAAGAGGAAGAAGAAGGTAAAGATAAAAATTATGAACAACAAATACATATTATCAATGAGTGAATCTAAAAATCTGATGAACAGAATAAACTGGTGAATATAATACAATCAGAGGCATAGAAAGGGAGTGGACTGATAATTCTCAGGGGGAAAGAGGTGAGGGGGTGCAGGGAGAGACTGGACAAAAATTATATACCTATGGATGAGGACAATGCCGGGGGGAGGTAAGGGCAGAGGGAAGGGTGGAGCTGGGTGGAGAGGAGCTATGGGGGGTAAAAGAGGAACAAATGTAATAATCTGAACAATAAAGATTTATTAAAAATAAATAAATAAAAAAACAACTTTTTCTTTCTAAAATCCTTATCCTCAGCAAGGTTGCAGAAATGGTCATTTCTGTGGATAAAAAAGAAGCTGTGACCAGATAAACAGCCAAAGAAATGCATTATACTCCAATGATGACAGGTTCCACTGAGCACTCAGGGACACTACACCAGCCTGCACCTCCAGGCCACAAAACCCCATCATTCTCCCAAGTGAGGGATATTCTAAAGCTTTGCCTACTAAGGCAGCTCAGGAATTTCCTTCCATAAAAAAAAAAAAAAATCCACCCCTTCCCTGTCTCTAGGATTCAGAAAGAGCGGTGGCTGCAATACACTGAAATACCTTGGGGAAAAAAGAAAAGAAAAGAAAAGAAAAGAAATATATATATATATCATAGGGAAAACTAATGGGGAGAAAAGTAATAAATAGAAAATCCCACAAAACAGTGATAACTAATGCAGATAACCAAAATTGGCAATGAAAAGGAAAGAACTGCACATTAATTTTTTTTGGGTGAACTAACTATACTATCTTAGGGTAAACAAACAGAAAATGGCCATTTTTTCAACCCCTAATCAAGCAATGAGATACAGATCAATAGATGAAACCATGAAAATGAAGGTCTGTGCCTTAAAATGGATGCGTATGCCATTACTGCCTGAATCCATCTTAACATCACCTAACTTAAAATAACCCAACCTTTAGTTACTTCATGAAGCACACAGCACCACCTAGTATATATTCTTGACAAAAAAGATGAACCCGACTTTAACCAACCTTTCAAATCAAATCATGCCTTTCACTCTGCAGTAAGTAGAGGGGACATAGGAACAGCAAAAGCACGCCCTAAAAGGAAGCAAACGGAAAAACCCAGGAGGGTCTGTTCTCAGGAAGGCTGACACTTTTTCCAACAAATCAATGGTATAAAAAAGGGAGAACTGGGGAAAGGGAGCAACTCTACATTAAAAGACACTTAAGAGACATAATTAAATATATCGACCTCAGAGGAACAATTCAGCTGTAAGAAGACTAAAGAGGAGAGAGAGAAAGGAAGAGGGGATATTTAACAAACTAGTTGTACTGAAATCCTGATAACTTAAATATGAATGATGGGTTTCTGGAGTTGATTACACTCTTCTCTTTATATTTTGGTATGTTCGATAAACAACAGACAGAGGAAGACACACTCAACTCTAAGCAGAAAAAAAGCAAAACTTCAAGATACCAATATCTTCTGTGTTGTGGTCAAAACATGTTTCTTCTGTAAAGTTGGCAAGCAGACACCAGCTTCATGAGGAGATGGGGTCCTAAGCTGTAGGTGACTGAAGTTGTCCAGGATATGTTTTCATCAGCATTTTGTTATACAAATATGCACCCCCTGCCCCCCATCATGGAGGAATGATAATGAGACTTTTAAATAAAGGCTTTCCTCTCCATCTAAATTCAGGCTTCTGGGAGTGGGACAGTAAGTAAGCAAAACCACCAGAGAATCTTTCTCTGCTCATCTCATGAGGAAGAGAAAAAATAAAACAGTATTCCATGTATTCTCTGTGTATTCCTTTTCTCCATCTGTCAAAAGAGGACAATATTGCTTTGCACAGTTGTTATTAGGGGTCAACTGATAAGGTATGTAAGTTTGTTTGTATTTGGCACATGGCAGGGGCTCAATTAAGACAGTTTTAAAAAATCATATTCCTTACCCTACTGCCAACAACCTCAAGATCCTGAAATCTACCACAACCACATGGGCCAGGGACATGAGATGCAATTGCAGTCCAGCCAACACACTTATTTCAGCCTGTGAGATCACACGCAGAGGATCCAGTTAACCTGTACCTGGAATTCTGTCTGACCTGTACAATCTGTGAAATAACAAATGTATGTCATCTTAATACACCTGATCCAAACCCACGCTCCTTTACCACTTTGCTTATTTCATAAGTGCTTATCTGAGATGACTAAGTATGCTTGCTGGTGAGAGAGAGTCTGTGATGGGAGCGGAAAATTTGAACCAGTTTCCTCCTATTCACAGAAAAAAACCCGTCACCTGGCATCTTTGGGTTTCCTCTCTTTGGCACATTATCCCCGCCAGTGTTGTTGCCTTCTGCTCCTTCTTGTACTTCTTTGGCCTCACCAGATCATGGGCTCCTTCACAGTTTTGAAATTCATGTAGGCCAGCCTCCTAGGGATTACTGATATCCTTCTCCAACTAGTAGGTCAACAGACCTCCAGGAGGTCTTTTTCCATTCTCTCCATAATTACCAGCTTCATCATTATCTATACCTTCAATTTAGCACTTTCTCTGCCTTCTATTGTAGTCACAGGCCAGTTTCCCCTACTAAAACTCAAGAGCAGAACTGTACCCTTATTCAGCCTTTTATCACTCCCCTTTCCTCCAATGTTTGCTAAACTCAAGAGAGAAGGGAACAGGAAGTCACCATAATATCCTGACCTGTTAATGTTCTACAGGTTCATCTCCCTGACCTCTTGAGAGAGATTTAATTAAAAGACAAACACACACACACACACACACACACACACACACACACACACACGACCGACACTTCTCAAGCCTCAGCCACTAATTAGATTACTTTGTTCTTTTGGTTCCAGTTTCATCCTTTCTCTAAAATCCTAGGGGCTGCACAAACTAGAGAATGAAAAAGGGGATGACAGAGGACCTGCATTTGCACTGACTACCTTCCTCCTCAAGTCAGGTTTTTCACTTTAACTTTCCAATTAACCTCCACTTCTAGTCTTTTCCCCAAGAAAAAGAGCCTTGATTACAGGGTCATATATCATTGTACATCAGGTATACATTTACTGATCTGCAAAAGTGAGGCCTAGAGCTTAGAATGAAAGCTGGTATCCATCAGAGCAGCATGCAATAGACAACCCCATTCATACAAACATTCAGTGTGGGTGCCTATTTGCATGGCTGTTCATCACAAATGTTAAAATGCTTATCTCTGGGTGGGAGAGAATTTTCTAAATATATAGATAACATGTTAAATAAAAACAGTAGTCATATTAGGAAAGCAATGAAAGATAAAAATTACACATGTATATTTTTAAAACTATGTTAAACTACCTTAAACCTCTGTATCTAAAAGTGTTTTATTTGTAAAACTGTATGTTAAAAAATACAAAGAAAATGCAATAAAATTTAGTAATGTATGCCTTTAGGTTTAGGAAGGTATAAGCATTAATTTTTCTATCTTTTCCAAGTTTCTTAAAATAAGCTTGTTACATCTGGTAATGGGGGATAACGAGGGTGTGGTGGAGTAGTAGGGGAGGATTAGGCATTCTTGAAAGGTACTCATCCAAGTACATTCCCCCAAACCACCATATATGCAGTCATTCTTGGGCTGGTCTCTAGAAAGTACAAGTGGCATAAGTAGATGCCCCTCATCAAAGGTGAGGCTAGCACATGAGCATGCAGGGTCCCAGACACTGTTTTCCTGCAATCTAGCTCTGAATGGCTTTAGCTGCAGTAGCCAAACTAAATCACCGCCCCAAATCTATGGTAACCCCCTGATAAATGCCAATCTCTATGCCTATCCTATTCAACCAGGAACAAAATAACTTTAAGAATGTTTAAAACCAGTGGATTTTAAACTTTATTTTCATTACCCTTTCACACTAGTAAAACCTATTGAACACCAAAGAAATTTTAGTTATATAGGTTACATCAGTTGGTAATAATTTACCATATTAAAAATTAAAACAGCCGAAACCGGTTTGGCTCAGTGGATAGAGCGTCAGCCTGCGGACTGAAAGGTCCCAGGTTCGATTCCGGTCAAGGGCATGTACCTTGGTTGCGGGCACATCTCCAGTGTGGGGCGTGCAGGAGGCAGTGATTGATGTCTCTCTCTCATCGATGTTTCTAACTCTCTATCCCTCTCTCTTCCTCTCTGTAAAAAATCAATAAAATATATTAAAAAAATTAAAACAAAAAATTAAAAATATATTTAATTCATTAAAAAAATAAACCCACTACATATTAAAATAGCACATGTTTTTATGAAAAACAACTACATATTCCAAAATAAATAAGAAAAAACTTTAGTTGTACATTTTGGCAAACATCAGTAGTCCCCTCTTATCTGCATTTTCCCTTGCTGCAGTTTCAGCTACCCACAGTCAACTATGGTCCAGAAATATTAAATGGAAAATTCCAGAAATAAACAATTCTTAACTTTTAAATTGCATGCCATTCTGAGTATCTCACTTTGTCTCATCATGTAGGCATTGTATCATCTATCTCATATCATCTCTTATTACAGTATATTGTTAAAATTATTCTATTTTGTTATCAATTGTTAATCTTACAGTGACTAATTTACAGATGAAACTTTATTACGGGTATATGTATAGTACATATAGGGTTCAATACTATCTGTGGTTTCAAATATCCACTGGAGGGCTTGAAACATAACCCTGGTAGGTAAGGGGGGATACTTATTGTATCTGGTTTAACAAAAGGCAATTGGATTCTCATATTTACTTCTAATTCAGTCTATTGCAATGTATTGTATCAGTTGCAGTAAATGGGGGAAAAAGCCTCATAGAGTTATGTAGCTAGTGAAGGAAGGAGTATTTTAGTATCTTTTATAAGTAACTGTGGCTAGTCTTTTTTTTAGGTTACACCAAAAGATTTGTTGCCGTGAGGAATCTGAAACCGTTTTAACGATGAACTTTTCATACGGTCACATTAAGTTCCATTTTATACTTTAGATGGATCTTTTACCCACGCATGATTTTACAACATGATGCACTGAATGTACTCATCCAAGTACATTCCCCCAAACCACCATATATGCAATCACTTGGAAAATATTGGTCCACTGAATTATGCTGATCTTACAAATGTTGACTTTTTTATTCAATAAAAATTTTTAAATATCAATATCAATCTTATCAGAAAAGTCCTTGTGTTGGAAAGTTGTGAGATTCATGGTTTTTAAAAAATCTAATTTTTGCTTTAAATCTCAAATTTTATTACTGCAATAGTATTCTTGTTTTTCTATTTTTTAATATATTTTTATTGATTTCAGAGAGGAAGGGAGAGGAAGATAGAGACAGAAACATCAAAGATGAGAATCACTGATCGGCTGCCTCCTGCACATCCACAGCCCAGGCATATGCCCTTGACTGGAATTAAACCCAGGACCCTTCAATCCGCAGGTCTATCCACTGAGCCAAACAAGCTAGGGCAATATTCTTTTTTTTCTTGAAATGCTATGCGCATTTAATCAATTTTCAAGAAAACGTCTACCAAATATACAAGTTTGATTAACCAGTCTGCTTGTCAGTTTTTCTTTAACTAAAAATGGCATTCATGAAGAAAGCAGCTAGTTCAACTCACAACTTAACTGCAGAGTGCTTTATGTGTACTCCCCATTTTATAAAAAAAGAATTAACAGCATGATTTGTATTCAAGAATTGAAATAAAACTAATAATTTTTACTTCTTTTTTTTTTTGTTAATCCTCACTGGAGTATATTTTTTCCATTGATTTTTAAAGACAGTGGAAAGGAGGGAGGGAGAGGAAAAAGGAGTGGGGAAGGGGTAGAGGGAAAAAGGAGAAACATCAATTGGTTGCCTCCCACATCCACCTGGACAGGGGTTGTGGCGGGGGTTGGTGGGTGGTGGTAAGGGGACACACACATACAATTCAGGTGTGTGCTCTTGACCAGGAATGGAACTTGAGACAACTTTGGTCTTTGGGCAGATGCTCTAATCACTGAGCCATGCTGGCCAGGGCAATAATTTTCATTCCCCCCCACCCCCAATTTTCACTTCTTCATCAATAAAAGTCTTAGGTGAATCTGGACTTTGTGAAAACAGAGTATGATAATACAATGATTACTAGCATGGTTTGATGCCACTGTCCTGACAGTGTATATGGTGCCAGTAGTTGTGCCCACTGTTGCACACTGAGGAAAACAAGCTTTTCTCATGAAAATAGGTTAGACCTTGTAGACTCCCTGAAAGGGCCTGGGAGACAAACCAGGGGTTGGCAGACAAATACTCTGAGAACTGCTGTACAAGAAAAAGCATCTCTTTATTTGAGGAAATAAGAAATGCCTTTCTTTTAATGAGCAGGTGAGGAGAGAACATGGCCTTAAAGAATTAGTCTATGGTTTCTTCTGAATTTAAAATTTACTGTCCCCGTAAATTAACTCCCTTTATTCTTTCATTTCTCTGCAGAGGTAATGAATAATTGGAGTTTACAAACCACTACAATTGGGACAGTTATTTGCATTACAAAAGATTTCTGTGCTTTAACTTCCTGAGTTCTTAGGGATTTATTTATAGCTGGTCAATTATTAGATAAACAAGAAATAAAATCAAAGCAAAATGTTAATAGCCATTGCTAATCAAAGATAGACTAGTCATGAAATCAAAATGTAAATCAAGTGGATTAGATTAGCAGATCTACATGATGCTGCAACAACTTCCCACATCAAACAAGATGTCTATATAAAAACTATTCTTACCACCCTAACCAATTTGGCTCAGTGGATAGAGTGTTGGCCTGTGGACTGAAGGGTCCAGGGTTTGATTCCGGTCAAGGGCATGTACCTTGGTTACAGGCACATCCCCAGTAGGAGGTGTGCAAGAGGCAGCTGATCGATGTTTCTCTCCCATTGATGTTGCTAACTCTCTATCCCTCCCCCTTCCTCTCTGTAAAAAAAAAAGTCAATAAACTATATTTAAAAAATCCTATTCTTACCAAATCCATTGTCTAAAAATACTTTAATATTATTAAATTTAATTTTTAAAGATTATCAAAATTATACACATCAAGCAAAAACTAGGAATGTGTGCAGGTGTGAGGACAGAGTGAATGAAGATAGGCCTCTGTAAATATTGGCTGGCTTAGTAAATGCTTGACCCTTCTTTTTAAAAGGAAAAAAGTATTTATGCTTTGTCAGAGTGGGACATATATGGAAATAAACATTAGTTTAGGCCGCTGGTTTTTTAAGAGTATTTTGCTGTCTTTATTGACCGCAGTTTTGTTTCATGTTTTTATGTATTTCTCAGAATGTCTGGGGCCAAAGCACACGATAGATATCTTTATACATATCTTGAATGGCAAATGCGGATGTGTCCTAACTCTTGACTGTGGGCTTTTCTTTGTGATGTGACAATGGGGTCCACAAACGCTTAGTTGTATCAGGTGAGAGGCTGTCAGAGACCGCTCACTGGGTTACTCAATCATCACGAAGTCTGGATACACAGAATGAAAATCATTGGCATGTTTCTGAGAACATCACTTCTGGTAGCTTCACATTAGTCCACAAGCACAGAATCCCTAGATAGTCCCACTGTGGAGGTGCCTCAGAGGGAATGCGCATGAGTCGAATGCGTACAATCCTGCAAGCTCAGCCTCCATACTTTGATGTACTCATCTCCTTTACTCTCAAGCAGCTGTCTGCCTCTGGTCTCCCCACTGTGTCCATCTCCTGACCTTTTTCCTTTACTACTGCCCAAGGTCTGTGACTGCGCAGAGTCCCCATCTTTCTCCAGAACTTCCTTTTCACACTTTGGGCTCCCCCACCCATCCAGGGTCAGTACTGGATAAATGGGAAATTCCAGTGATGTCGCAGGAAAACTAGGAAGTGGTCTAATGAGTCATAAACGGCTATGTGCTTATAAGGTTTTAAAGAGTCTCCAGTTACACTACAGACCATGACCTTTCTGTACAATCAAATGAATAATCTAGAACAATTTTATATAAAATAAATTTCTACATCTCTTACTTTCTTCTTTCTTCTAGTATTTTCCTTACTTTATTACATACAAGAGAGTACAAAAAAGGGAAGCTCAAATTAATAAAAATTTATTTAGGGAAATGTACTACTTTCCTGGGATTCTATGTGAATTTTATTAATCCTTTCTCCTAATTTGCAAAGACAATTGGCTAGTCACACAGCAATGATACCTCATAAGATCAAGACCTACTTTTAACTATTAGGAAAGAAAAACAACTCAGTGTTTTTAAAAAAAATTAAGATTGCCCTGGTTGAGTAATTGTTGATTGAAGCATTGTCCTACATACCAAAAGATTGTGGGTTTTATTCCTGGTCAGTGCACATACCTAAGATTTCAGGTTCCATTCCCATTTGGGGATCAAGCCAATTAATGTTTCTCTCTCACACTGATATTTCTCTCTCTAAAACCACTATTTTTTTAAAAAAGGATTGTACTTTACATTTGCCTAGTACTCTACATATATTACAACCATTTAATCTGCATCACCACCAAATGGTATTTTATTTAGCACTATAATCATGAGAAGGTATTATTCCCTTTTTATAGCTGAAGAAACAGGAACACAACAAGGTTAATTTTTTTAAGGTCACAAAGCTTGACGATTAACTGGCAAAGCCAGAACTCTCACTGACATCTTCAAGTCTAAGGTCAAAGTTCTCCACTGAGGCCACCATCTCTGCCTTGGCAAGGTGCAATACCTAGTTTTCTAAATCTTCGTACTTAGCACAAATAGAGCCGGTACTCAGCAAATATGATGGTTTGATTTGGAGCTATCTAGACTAAACTGCAAGGAATCTTTTACAGCCTTTGTACAGCCGAATTTCCAGACAATTATCACCAACCCCTTGGGCTACAGCTTTTAAAATATGTATTTTTTTATTGATTTCAAAGAAGAAGGGAGAGGGAGAGAAAGGGATAGAAACATGAATGATGAGAGATAATCACTGATCAGCTGCCTCTTGTACACCTCCTACTGGGGATTGAGGCTGAAAACTGGTCATGGGCCCTGACTGGGAATCAAACTGTAATCTGGTTCATAGGTTGACATTCAATCACTGGGCCACAATGGCTGAGCTCTTTTAAGGCAGCAACCACAGACCCCTCCTTCCCCAGTGTCTAGCATACTGGGTGCTCATTTAAGTTCAACAGATACTTGAGAAATGAATGTTCAAGTAAATTTTGCTATCTAATCAAATAACAGAAAATTCTTCCATTAGTGGTGGCAATGGGTACTTTAGAGCCACCACCATATAAAAACATCAACAAAAAGAAGCATTTATTAAAAAAACCTCTCCCTAATGGCTTATAATAGAGACACCTATAGGGTTTTTCCAACTCCCAAAGTCTATGATTCCATGGCAAGTCTATTCCTGACAGGCAATTAAACTGTTCACCTAGAGCTGTGGTCGGCAAACTCATTAGTCAACAGAACCAAATATCAACAGACAACGACAGAAATTTGAGAGCCAAATTTTTTGAACTTAAACTTCTTCTAATGCCACTTCTTCAAAATAGACTCCCCCAGGCCATGATATTTTGTGGAAGAGCCACACTCAAGGGGCCAAAAAGCCGCATGTGGCTCGAGAGCCGCAGTTTGCCGATCACTGACCTAGAGCACCAATTATGTGCAAATATAACTGGACTCACAGTTCAGAGCCACCATAGTGTTCTTAGTCTGCAGTATGCTTCTGGAAAAGCGACACTTCTGTGTATATGACAGGGAAGTTACCAATTCCAGAGGGAATGGTAATAAATGATAAGGTCGATCTGAGTCACAGTGGAACTGCTGTTTGTCAAGGCCTCTATGTCGTAAAAAGGAGCTATATTAAGAAAAATCATGCTTTTATTTTCTCAAGAATATACGGCTGCTTGGATTTCTTTTTTTAGCTTCAAGTTCATTGTGCCATGAGCAGATAGGCAAGGGTTTTTTTTGTTTTGTTTTGAAGTGTTTTTATTACTTTTAAAGAAGAGAAAGGGAGAGGGATAAGGAGATAGAAACATTGATCAGCTGCCTCCTGTACACTCCCTACTGGGGATCAAGCCCACAACCTGGGCATGTGCACCAACCAGGAACTGAACCAGTGACTTCTTGCTTCATGAGTCAATGCTCAACCACTGAGCCACCCCAGCTGAGCTGACAGACAAGTTTTGACCCCCTCATAGAAATTATCTGAGTACTTCTGAGTTGTCCTGTACACAGGGAAGGGAGGTAGGCAGAGGGGGCCAAAGCAGTGTCTAAACTCAGCTAAGCTCTTCTGTGACTTCAGGGATTTGTGGACGTTCACATTGCTTCTGTGTACCTTGCTATGAACTGGCTATCACCTTGCTGGCTGTTTCACAGAGCTGCTGTAGCAGACTTAGAAAACATTTTGACCTCTCAGAGAAAGCACTGCATAAAGAACCAAACGGGTCAAGTATGGCCAGCATTCCACCTCCTGTCTGAGGCAGGCAATTTCTCCAAAAAGTAAAGAGTTACTCTAGGTTATCTTTTCTAAATCAAAGTATCCTACAAATACTCTTTTCTGATGCCTTAATTAAGAGAAAAATTTTTCAGAAAAAAATGTCATACAAATAAAATAATTCTGCAAATAGCTAAATTAAAATTTTTTAAATAAATCTTTATTGTTCAGATTATTCCAATTATTCCTCAAAAATTTTTTTATTTAATATTTATAAATTTAAGCAATATACAAGGTACTGAGCTAGATGCTGTAGGGATATAGAATTATGTAAGAAATGTCCATACATACTCCCTTAGGACCCCTACAACTTAAAATGAAACTTTCATTTAAATTTCCTTCCCAAATAAACAAAGATTTTGTTTCCCCTAGAACAGTGGTCGGCAAGCTCATTAGTCAACAGAGCCAAATATCAACAGTACAACGATTGAAATTTCTTTTGAGAGCCAAATTCTTTAAACTTAAACTTCTTCTAATGCCACTTCTTCAAAATAGACTCACCCAGGCCATGGTATTTTGTGGAAGAGCCACACTCTAGGGGCCAAAGAGCCACATGTGGCTCTCGAGCCGCAGTTTGCTGACCACTGCCTTAGGACATGGAAAAACAATTTTTTTCCCTCTGTTATTATTTTGTGGCTTCACAGAAAAATTCTAGAACACACAGGGGGAGAAACTTCTTTATCTGTTAGTTTCCACCGACACGAAGCAGCTTTCTCAAGAGTGACTGAGCTACAGAATGACTACAACTTCCAAAGTAACCTGATTAAATCTGACAGGCACATGACAGGGGAAGAAAGGAACCCATGTGACCTTCAATTTCAATAAGAAAAGTTGAAACATATTGTCAGAGAGTGCAGGAAGGAGATGAAGATCATGTGGTTTGGGAAGATGAGGAACGGCAGTATAGGAATATTCCAAATAACAGCAAGTCATTTGGGATTCCTGAATGCCCTGCCACAGTCAATCACATACAGCTACGCAAAGAAAGGAAAAGTTAAGGCCATCTCACGCCTCACTTCTGCTAGTGATTGAGCTTGAGAAAGAAAATTAAGATAATCTTTTCAGTCAAACACAGAAATTGTAGCCTGGATATTTAAGGAAATAAACTCCTGAGTGGGGTAAAATACTTGTTTAGCAATTAGTCAAGTGTTCATACCCAATTAATTTAAAACAGAAAGCCCCAGATTTTCTTAAATCTTTACTAGTATTTGTTTGTTGGAACTGATTGTTCCGATATATAAATGCTTTGTGTGTGTTTACTTTTCCCCCAAGATTTATGGCCAAACTGTTCTCAAAAATAGAATAAACTTAATATCCGTTTCTTTCACTTTTAACATTGTATTTTCCCCAAACCGCAGAACTGATGTTCTTCAACGAAGTGATTGCTGAGAACTAACTCTCATGTCCAAGAATGGGGAAATAAAAAAGGGTTTTCAATCCAACGCAATTAGGGCATACTCACGATAAAGTCAAGACCTTTAAGAAAATCTACAACACATCAAAATTTTGTAGAAACAGCTCTGATCAAGCCAAATCATCTTTTGAGACAGCCAATCACAAACAAGACAGCCATATCTGGAGTTCAGACAGCAAGAGCAGGCAGGCACTCCACGGAACTGGACATAACCCTGAGCCAGCTCTGTCCCATGGTGCGTTCTGACATGCAGCACATAAGCTAGTCTTAGTGATCTGTTTCTTTGTCGTCATCCCCCCGCCCCCTTAAAAATGAAAAGTAGATCCACTTACATGGCTCTCTGGCAATGAACTGAGGTACAGTGTTGGGCAGAGGAGTACTGGGGTTTGGAGTCCCTACTAGTTTGTTCTTGGCCATCTTCGTGTTTGCCTTAGCAAACTCTAGTCGTAGTGTTTGCGGAATTTCAGGATCGAAGCGGATGCCCTTTGGAAATAAAAGAACAAATGGAAGATGTTTTCATTTCCTTAGAGTCAAACCGGAATGGTGACAAAATAAACACACCAGTAAATCCTGGCCTATCTGAAAAAGAAAAAAAGTCAGCAGGAGCTCTCATTCTCGCTACTTGCACAGAATGCATGAAAATTCACAACCCAAAAGTCCAGAAAGCCAGGGAGATTTCGTTTATTTCTTTTTTAGTTACATGGGTTTTCAACTCTTCTTCATAGCTTTTCCTCTTGGACAAAAACGTTCAAATTCAAGTTTTAAACTTAGACCAGCAAATTATGAGCACAGATAAATGCTTTAATTAATGGTTACCAGTAAGAGTAAAAAGGTTAGTGTAAAGCCCATTAGGAAGTCTAACTCCTGAAATAATAAAAGGCCCAGGCTTGACCCGCGTTCTGACACTGACACTGACTTAATGCAATTCTTCAAGGCCTCAGTTTATAGGGGGAATTCCCATCCCTATCTAACTGGAGAGCTTTTATAACAGTGACACATGTACTCAGAGTTATTAAGACAGGAATTAAACATTTTTAAGATTTCAATATAACAAGTGTCATTTAATTCCAGTTGTCTTATAAATTTACATAAAACCCAAATGTCTTGATGTGTTTAAGTCCTGATCTTGATTATAGCTGGCTTATTAGCTACACAGAGAAACAACAGATTATATGGGCCAGAGAGAGAACAGTCATTTCAATTATCCTGATCCCATTATTTCAGTTTACCTGTAACAAAACATTCAATGAAATCAATCACAAACACTATAAAATACCAGATTTCGGGCAAGATAAGTGTATGTTGAACCTCCCCACCGCCATTCAAGAATGCCTCCATTGCTAAGCATAACAAATCATTTCATGACACCTATGTGCAATAACGGGGATTCTGAATCCAAACCACAGCATCAAAAAGATACCCCAGTGTAGTGTATAAACGTGCACCCAAATCAGATTTAGGTCCCAGGTTTGTCTGTATATGTTTAGGAAGAGAAGTTCTGAAAATGACTATCCTAAAGAACACAGGTAGGCCTGTGGGCTCCAAAGCCCCCTCTCTTCTCCTTGATTAGCTTGAAGACAAACAAGAACAACTTCCACAGGAAATTAGTAAGAATCCTTACTCTGCTGATCAGGATGAACAACTGAACTTCACAGGCTTAATTCCAAAGATGGGAGGAAGAACTTGTGAGTGGTTGGAAACAGTAGCAAGAGAAGTAAAGTGGGGGACAGAGAAGGAAGACAGGTACGCTGGGGACAACAAAGGCCACAGAGCCTGACTGAGATGTCCTGGTGGGTGGAATTTCTCTACGAGCTCGCTTTAAGATTCTCTTAGAGCAGTGGTTCTCAACCTTCCTAATGCCAGGACCCTTTAATACATACAAGTTCCTCATGTTGTGGTGACCCCCAACCATAACATTATTTTCTTTGCTACTTCCTAACAGTAATTTTGCTACTGTTATGAATTGTAATGTAGGCAACCCCTGTGATGGGGTCCGGTCGATGGATCCCCAAAGGGGTCGCGACCCACAGTTTGAGAACCACTGTCTTAGAGGAAACCAAGTGAAAGTGGCAAACAGGTGTGGGGGGGGGGGGGGGGAGGGAGGAAGAAAGGGACTCTAGTTGTGCAGCCCTAACCAACAACAAAAAGTGAAAAGGGGTGCGTTAGATGAGACAGAAACAAATTCTTCTAACTGGTCTCAGTTTTTGTTTTAATCTGGGAAACCTTAGTATGATATTGCTAAAAATGTATACAGTATAAGGGAAAAGAACAAAGCAAAATTCTGAAGCAGTGTTTGCCCCCATCCACTCTACTTAAGAGCATTTTACTCTATGAGCACTACTATCACAACAGAATAAACATTTCTAAACATGGACCTGAAGGCTGTGGTCTTTCTAGGAGGCCAAGCGCAGTCCCTGTGTGTCATTTAAAGGTATGTGTGATAGGACTGGCATGTTCACATCACACCCTCAGCACACAATGTGACAATCTGCCATCAGTGCCAGTATGTCTTCACCAGCACTAAACTCCATGAACCTTTTTATGAAGAAGCAACTTTCCTAAACCTGAGCCACGTCAACCTGAGCACTGTGGCCTGGGCCACTGTAATGCGAGGAACATCCTGGGGCCTGTCAGTTCCCCGGAGCTTCCAGCCTCAGGTAATGAGGCTGCATATCTGAATTTGCTACCTCAGCTTTTTCACTGGTGTTTCAGAATCAACTGGGGCTCCACACATGTGCTTGCCTCCTACATAACCTAAGCTGGTGGCTTAGGTCCTAAAACACACCAAAAGGAGCCCCCCCCCCTCTTTACTCCCCTCCTCCAAGAGAGAAAATAGCACCACCACCACGTTCCAAATCAAAGTTCCAGCCCTTATTAAAAAAGCTAAGAAGTTAAAATGACCTAATTTGTTTGGCAGCTTTTTCATAGGCTGGAGGCTTAGAATACAAACCACATTCCTCTGATATCTTTAGCAGCAATACCATATTTGGTAATCAATATCCTGCTCAGCTCAGTTTCTATCCATAGGGATTAGCCAAGCCCAAAACATTTTAAATGTTCCAAGATGATGAAGAAGAGGCAGAGGGGGTAGAGGGGGGAGAATATGGAAGTAAAGAGGAAGAGATTTTAAAGAAGGCGATAGATAAGAGAGTGAAAAAAAATACCTTGTGCTTTTAATTAAAGCCTAACAAGATTATTTTCTGGCCACAGGGATTTCACATTAAATGCTGTCAGGATAAGATGACTGCCAAGTCAAATCTGTGCCTCTCAAAATCAACTTTTTTACTCTCTCGCCTTTACTTCACCAAAACCCATCTTATAATGAACTGAAACCTTTCCATGTGTAAATGTTGTCTTCTTTACGAGGTGAGGAGAAAGGCCAGTTTTTGGACAGCAATTATCAATTTGAGAACAGTTACTTAGAAACAACCCCACCTGACAGGCTACAGGGACAGCCAACAATCTTCAAGATGGGACTCAAGCATTGTGATCAAAGCAACAGAGGTTCATTTTTTCCTCAAGGGCTGAACTCCCTCCCCAGGGCCAACTCTGGGAGGTATAGACACTGTTGGCAAATATGGTATCCTAAGTAGTCTAGTAAATTTAAGAGTACACAAAAGCAGTTTCAGCCAAAACCGGTTTGGCTCAGTGGATAGAGTGTTGGCCTGTGGACCGAAAGGTCCCAGGTTCAATTCTGGTCAGGGGGATGTACCTTGGTTGCGGACACATCCCCAGTAGGGGGGGTGCAGGAGGCGGCTGATCAATGTCTCTCTCTCATTGATGTTTCTAACTCTCTATCCCTCTCCCTTCCTCTCTGTAAAAAATCAATAAAATATATTTTTTAAAAAAGAGCAGTTTCAAATCCATATGCTTATGTATTGTGTGTCTGAATGTTGTGTCTTCCCAAAATTCGTATGTTAACCCCAATGTGATAGTAATTGAAGGTGGGGCCTTTTGGAAGTAATTAGGTTCAGATGAGGTCATGAGGGTGGGGCCCCTTTGATGGGATCAGTACCCTTAGAAGAAGTAATACCAGGGATCTTTTACCAAGAATACACACCAAGGAAAGGCCATATGAACTCATAGTGAGAAGCTTGTGGTCTGTAAGGAAGGGGGTCCTTGCCAGATACTGAATCTGTTGACAACTTGGTCTTGGACTTTCTAGCCATCCGAACTAAGAAAATGAAATCTCTGTTGTTTGAGTCATCCAACATATGGTATTTTGTTACAGCAGCTGGAACTGACAGAGACATCACATTAAACAGTTTCCTTTCTTGGGCCATAGTTCCTAAAATACCTCATGGTATTCTCCCTGAAACTTCTGTGTTTCCACATAAGCAAGCCTCCCCCTTCTCTACCAATCACATACCCCACCCCACCTTTCACCTTCAGGTGACTCAACCAGCAGGAAGAGTGTTATTTAACAACTTTTATAATGCCTGGCAATGTGATCACTATAAGGCCTCATGATTCAATCTCAAAAGCTACAGAGAATAATTAGAGAAATGAAATAAAATTGAAATTTCGCACTTACACACTACAATGCTCTAAACTCAAAGAAAGTCAATTATTGCATTCAAGACTATTGAGGGAAATTTTTTAAAAATTCCTTTTCACTTACATGTAAATAAAGCTCAAGAACTATTTGTGAATTGAAAGGTTAAAAAGAGAATTTTCTGGACTTAGGTGACTGGAACAGACCAGACATAAAGCAACCAGAGCCTCCCTGGAAAGAGACATTGTTTGGGATAGTTATTTTGCAGGTCCTGGGAAGGGCACCAGAAGCCAATGTCTAGCTAGGTTCTGTGCCCTTACTCCCATGAAAATAGCTATTTAAGGGACAGATGCTACCCAAAGTGACCAAAAATGCTTTTCTGTTCTGAAGATTTTAACCATAAATACAGAGATATAGAAAATGAAGGTGATTGGAGCTGAGTCACATTACTAGTCTTCCACAAGAGAAACATTTATGAACTCCAGCCACTGAGGTTTTCAGAGCCGTCCTGATGTCTGATGGAATCTTGTTGATTTGGTACATCCTTCAGTTCTGTGAGCTACTAGGTATCTCAGTGTCCTTATGAATGGTTCTCTGTTAAAGTTGGTTTATTAATACTGGACAATTATTTTAGGGACAATGGAAGCATTCATTAGAGAGAGAAAAAAACAAAAATAGTAAAGAATAAAACAAGACTATATGTATTTACTAAGAAATATGCCCATGGCAATATTATGTTTTAAAAAAGGTACTTAACAATGTTTAGTAGTCTTGGGGGACCCTGTATATGTGTGAACACATTAGTCTATCTGTGTAAACCCAGAAATGTTTATAACAATAATGGGACAACCATTCTGTTAACAGTGGAAACTTTGGTGGTGGTGGGAATAGGAGAAAGAGGGAATGGGATCATGACTTGTATTATGTTTAATTTTGTATTGCTTGAACTACAATGTATAATTTATAAATTTATGTTTTTTTAAAAAAGTGTGAGAGAGCCAAAATAAGTAATTTCCTATGGAGTACTAGTAGAACCAGAGCAGATCTAAGAGTAGTACAGGCACAGAGTATTCAACCAGCTAGGTTGGTGTTTTTTTGTCAAGTTCTTAAAATACTTTATCCTGTCTAATGAAAGAATAATGTGCAAATTGACTGTACCTCTGCTACACCCACAAGCTGTGCCCACCAGCCAATCAGGAGCGAGTATGCAAATTAACCCAACCAAGATGGCTGTGGCCAAGGAACGAGCAGGAAGCTTGGGTTTCCCTGGCAATGGAGGAAGCCAAGCTTCCTGCATACTCTGGCCTGCCTTAGACTCCCTGCTCAAGGCTACAAAATTTCAATTATAGAAGATAAATAAATCCCAGATACCAGGGCCTCCGCTTGTATCACTGGAGGGCGTGCCGGCCTGCAAACCACCATAGGCCCTCACCTAGGCCACCTCACACCCCAAGGGAACCCCGACCCTGATCAAGGACACCCTTCAGAGCAAACCAGAAGGCCCCCACCAGTGCATCAGGCCTCTATCCTATACAATAAAAAAGTACTATGCAAATTGACTATCACTCCAACATACAAGATGGCTACTCCCATGTGGACACAAGATGGCCGCCACATGATGGCCAGCAGGGAAGGGACCAGATCTGCAAGGGAGAGCAGTTGTGGGCGATCAGGCCAGCAGGGGAGGATAATTGAAAGGGACCAGGCCTGCAAGGGAGAGCAGTTGGGGGCGATCAAGCCTCCAGGGGTGGGCAGTTGGGGGGGAACCAAGCCTGCAAAGGAGGGTAGTTGGGGGTGACCAGGCTGGCAGGGGAGGGCAGTTAGGCATCAATCAGGCTGGCAGGGGAGTGGTTAGGGGTGATCAAGCTGGCAGGCAGAAGTGATCACGGGCAATCAAGAAGGCAGACAGGCGAGCAGTTGGGATTCAGCAGTCTTGGAATCTGAGAGGAATGTCCGACTGTCTGGTTAGGGGCCTCAGATTGAAGAAGGTGCAGGCTGGACTGAGGGACACACCTTCTCCCCGTGCACAAATTTTGTGCACTGGGCCTCTAGTTTTAAATAGTTTCAGACTTTTAAAAAAGTCGCAGATGTAGTGTTCTTATGTACTCTTTGCCCAGATTTGCCACAGAAACTTTTATTTTCTCCTCCCTGAATAGGTTTAAGAATAAGTTGAAAGTATGATGCACTTTTACCCTTTATAGTTTGATTTCCTAAAAACATCTGTTTTCCTGAGCCAAGATATAATCCAGATTTATATATAGCATTCAGTTATCATCTCTTCAGTCTCCTGAAGTATTTTCCTCAGTCCTTGTCTTTAATAACCTTGACATTTTTGAAGAGTACAATTGGCTATTTATTTTGTACAATGATTCTGAATTTGGGTTTATCTGACTTATTAATTAGATTCAGGTTATGCATTTTTGGCAGGAATAAGAGATTTATATCATTCTCAATGCATATCATGACATTTTTGTCTCATTGACTAGGATAATAACTCTGGATCACTTGTCAAGTTTCTCATTGTAAGGTCACTAATTTCCCTCCCCTTTTAATTATTAAGTATCTCATATAGGGGGATATTTTGAGACTATATAAATATCTATTTCTGAATAAACTTTCACCCAGAAATTTTATCGTCTGTTGATGATTCTTACCTAAAGCAAGCACTACTACTGTGGTTGCCAAATGATTTGCTAATCATTCCTTCTGTATTTATCAATTTTCTCCTTTGTTTACTATCTATCCATTAATTTGTTCATTAATTCATTCACACATCAGTAGTGATTCATAGCTTATTTTATTCTAGGATTTATAATTTATTATTATCACTTGTTTTGGTGCTAAAATTTTCTAAGATTTATATGTGTGCACACGCACATGCGTATGCACATACACACACTTACCCATGTACATCTATTTCAATATATTAAAAACACAAGTGTGTACTGATAGCTCCAATTCAAATCTAACACGATTGGGTTAATTTAACCTTCTCTTTCTGTATTTGTAACTCCTCTGAATGTTAGGTCATATTATCAACTATACATTTATTTATTTATTTGCTCAGTACAGGAATGTATACAAAGTAATTTCAGAATTGCAAAACAGTATGTATCAACAAAACCCCTCAAGCTAATAAACTAATTTTCATTATTCATTTACAGTTCCTTTGTCTTTAGCCTAAAAGTAGCAGTCAATATGTATATTAAAGAATGATTTGGGTTAGTTCTCTTGGGCCCTCCTCCTCTGGTTCAGTGTGTATTATTCATTTGAAATAGATTCATCTATTTCTGTTTGTACTTAGTTTAGGGTCCCTCTCCATCCTTGTCTTCACATATTTTCTCTCTACCTATGTATTTACAGCAGATAAAATTGTTTTACTATTTAAAAAGTTAAAGTTAATTCATCTTTTCATTTTATCTTTGTTTACTCATATGACTAATTTTATGTATTTGACTAAAAATCGAGGACCCAATTTTAACAGCAACCCCCCTCACTTGCTGCCACTTACGGAGATTGAAAGAATTTTGAAAGAAAATTCTAAATAACCAAAGGTTTTTAATGTCATTTATTCTAGTTAATTTTTAAATTCCTGACTGAAATATATTAAATGTTTAAAAAAAGGGGGGTGGGGGGTGGAGTTTATAGATAATCACTGCTGTAAACCAACAGCTCAGTGTGTGGCCTGAACCTAGGGGGAACGGGGCATTCTTAAGGCTGAGCTGTGCTCAATGTATGGCTTCTGGTGAGTCCTGGACCAAAAACCGTTCAAAGTGACAAAATGGGCAAATGCAAATGTTTAAGAACACTACTCCATTTAGATGAACCACATGAAACTACTGTAAAGTATCAGACTACCCTTCCCATTCATTGCACTGTCAGTGGACTCTGCCCTCCTTGATGGATAGTCATAAGTTTCCCACCTCTTTTAGAACGAAGAGAATTTCCTATCAAAATCTCCTGGCATTGTATACAGACTCTGTCCTGATACCCTAATCCAGGAGCTCTGAGGCATACCTATCGAACCAGATGAAACTTTTTTTTTTGTAGAATAAAGATATAAAGTAGTAGCAATTTCATAAAGTTCAACTTAATATGCTGAAAGAGATTCTTATAAGCTTCTTACTGCTCCCTTATCCAGGCCCAATTACAAATTAAAACCCACTTCTGCTTTAAGGAATGCGGCACATCCAGAAAACCCTGCCACCCAGGCAGGTGGCTATGCTGAGTATAGTAATAGAATTATGCAACCATCACCACTATATAGCTTTAGAACACTTGTGTACAAGTTTTTGCATGGACTTGTGTTTTCAATTCTCTAGGAGTGGAACTGCTGGATCACGTGGTGACTATGTTAACTTTCTTAATGAACTGTGGAACTGTTTTCTGAGTGGCTATATCATTTCAATCCCATCACCAGTGTGTGAGGATCCCAATTTTTTTTACATCTTGCGAACACTTATTATTGCCTTTTTTATTTTAGCTATCTTAGGTGTAAAGTGGTATAGCTCCTTATGGTTTTGAATTGCATTTCTCAATACTATTTCATTTTAAAACGTTTTGTTAAAGAAGGCTAAGAATAAAAGCCTTTTATTTTCAAATAGTATTTGATCACAAGAAAATAACCTGGGAATTACAAATTTTTCAACATAAAGGAATGAAGTTGAAAGAACGTTTACTTTTTAGAAGTTAAAAACATAAATTAGAAATATAAACTGCTTTCTGAAAATAGATAGATATGTCCTATTAGGAACTATGTAGGTAAATACATACTTTAGAGATAGTCTGAGGTCTCCGGGGACCAAATTATATTTAGTTTTCTAAGTACTGTGAGCTTTCTCTTTTACAGGCAGCATAAAACATCCAATCAAATTAGAAACAGACTCTAGGCAAGGTATATGCAGAAGTTTCCCTAGGAGTCTGAAAACAATTGTCACATTCAGTTGGAACTTAAAATGACTCAGTGGCATGCCAAATAGAAACTCGAATCTGGGTAATCTGTTGCAGTGAGGTGGATGGGGCTTATTCAGACACCAGTGTGGAGGGAAGTGAAAGGAAGAGCTGCATGTTACACATATAAACAGATAAGGTGACAGAGGAAAAGAAATGGGGGATGGTCAATGATGCAATTACAAAAATTCCTTCTAACTCCGTACTATTCCTAAAAATGAGTAAGTAGAAACTTTTTTTCATTTATAAACGTATCACTGAATCACATATAAAAACTTGTGATGCCCAAACATTTTTAAAAACACACACACAAAACTATCTGTGAGTGAAGATGACAGAAGCAGGAGGCTGGCAGAGAACTAGATTCTTTGCTTCTAAGTAGTAGAGGGTTATCTTCATAAAGCATGAAATTCATAGTATTAATTACTGAATTTTTGGGACCTCTTAACCAAGTAGTTTTCAACCATGGGTTACTGTCCTCACTCTCCCCTCCCCCTACTCCCACACTTCTTAGGGACATCTGAAAATGTGTGAGCGTGTTTGGGGGCTGTTATAAGACTAAGGGCCATACCAGCATTCAGTGGACAGCTAAGATGTTGAAGTCCTACAACAAGCAAGGCATTCCTATACAACGGAAGGATGATCTCATTTAAAATGACAATAGACTCCCCGAAACTGAAGACATTAAGATCCAGAAAAGTCAAGTAATCCAGCTAAATTCAGTTAATTGGGGAAAATCCAGAATTTAATTTTATGATTCCTGTGGTTGTGCAGGTGTGTGTGTACTTGACAGTCTATGAAGTTCATTATTTTACAAAGACTATATTATTTTCAGATAATAATAGAGGTCATTGTTCAGTTTCCACTGTACTGAAATTTAGGTAGACATGGGTTCCAACAAGGAATGAACAAGTGAGGAGAAGAATCCGTCAGATGTAAACCGTATTTCATACTTTTCCTAAATAAGGGCATTGCTTGCAGAAACATCAGGACTGTTAATACAACAGCCTGTGCTGCTGGGTCATTGCCCATTGAGAAACTATCAGACCAATTATGCCTTGTTCTTTTTCTTAATTCAAATACCTCCAAGTGCTTGCCCTGGATTTATCTTAGTATAATCTACTTACTCACTGTCCTCCTTGCCTAAGCAGTCTTTGGAAAAGAATGTGTTCTTCTCCATTGGTAATGTATCTAGATCATATTTAAGAAAGAGACCCCTTATCTAAGAGTTCTCTGTGGGTCTATGTCGCCGTGTGGCTGAAGCTGGGCTGAAAGTATAGGTACAGATCCTTGCTCCATTGCCTAATTTAACAGTCTTCCAAGGAACCATTAGGTTTCTTGATGTTTTGTAGCCCCTTATTTTTAGCCCCTGGAATTAAAAAAGTATGTTTGTTTCTAAACCAGATGTTCTATAGAACACAATGAAATCTTATCCTGCTCTGAGAGTTTTACTGACAGAAATGCATGACCATGTCTAGCCTAGAATGTCTCCCGAGGTTTACTTTGACTTTAAGCCTATGTATTTTCTCCTCTGATAATATTTTATAATAAGCTCACGTCTCTGAGTGTTGCAACAGAATCAGCTTGGCCATAATCACAAAACCCCTTATCATCTCTCACTAGCCATCTTGGGTCTGGAATAAAAGGGTTTTAATAATATTTCCTAGTGACTAGGCTACTTCCTAAAATAGTTTAGCCTTGGCTTCACTTTTGTGTGAACAAATGTTAGCACTCAGATTGACACCCTCTCCCCACCAAGCCAGACTCCTATAGTGAAGCCTACAAAGTGGTTAAAATATCTGCCCTAACAATGAAATGAGGAAAACCTTGTTTCTACCCGCCCCCGACCCTCCCCTCTCCCTCTCCCCCCCCACCCCCCACTAATCTAGAAGGCTTAGGAAAACACCTAGGAGATGGTAGATCCCCTGTTACTTACTGGTGAAAGCAGCAAGGAAATGAGTTCCCCAGAAGTACATCAACTGTAGTTAATATAGTAACTATTAGAAAGGAGACATCCCAACTCAAGTTCACAATAATTTTAAGTGGAAGCTCCCCATCTCCCCCAAATAAGAGGCTTAAGTTGTGGTAATTACAAGTGTGGCTTGGGAGTCTGCCTATAATCAAACCTACCTCCATGGTAAATCTTGGATATGTTTTTAACCTTTCTGTGCCTCAGTAGCCTCAGCTATAAACTAGAAATGCTAACAGTCTATACCTCACAAGGTTAATTGTAAGAAAAAAAATGAGCTCTTCTTGCCAATGGTTAGATTAAGGTAGACCTGTGGCAAATACTCCTGTGGTCCAGTGCTCATCAATTAAAAAGCTGCTTATTAAACATGACTGAGAAGAGGGTTTTCTCCTTTGGACTCTGTGGAAAGGTGCTTCTACCACTTATGAAAGAGAAGGATGAGATTTATACTCAGCTCTGAGAATCCCCCAGATGGAGTGCTGAAGCAGTAGGCCTCTGGAGCTGCTGTCTGAGCTGATACTACATAGTTTCAGGGAATCCTTTTATTCCACCTGGTTTCATCTCCCCCACAGGGACTTGAAGCATGTCCCAAAGTTTCTCCTACCCACTCTGTTGATTCACAGAGCCTGAGTAGCTCTTAGGGGGACTAGCTGGTAACTGCAGAGACTTGATCCACTTTGTAGGAGAATTAGGGAGAAGTACTTCAGAAGTTTTGGGGTCTTCATTTGACTTGACCACCCCAGCTAAATTTATTTCTTTTTCACTAAAGTATACTTTTTGCTAGCCAGCCACCCCCTGTGTACACAGCCATGCTGCCCTAGGAGAATCTGCTTTGTATAGGATGACTATAAATTCCTGACAGGGGCTTTGAAGCAGCTATAAACTTAGTCTTTAACATGTCAACAGAATAGGAGTCAAACAGAGTTTATTTTCCAAAAGGTTGCAAGGGCATGGTTATTTAAACTTCTGCCACCATTTTCTCAAACTGTCCTAAGAGAATGACGGGAAGACCTGGGTCCTGACAATGTTAGGAAGGGTATGGGATGTCTCTACTTGAAGCATGGTCAGTTACCCATCAAAGCAATATTTCATAGTGATGCTCTGAAATAGATGGTATTATATGGAAAGAAACAGGTCAAAGTGCAGATGGTATTCTTTCATTCAGGAATCCTGATGTTAACCTTTCTACTCCGAGGACTTGGAAGGTAAACAGGACTCGACAGTTCTGGGAGGGACAAAGGAATCTCTTAGAATCCTTAACACACAAATACCAAATGGACCAGCAGTCCATTCATTATATAGTCCTCACGCCTCCTCTCATGTCTCATCTTTGGATAATGAATGTACCCATAAGCAGCCCTTCTCAGGGATAAAAGGTAGCAGCTGCATGACTGCCTTATATTCCTGCTACCTGCTAAATAAAGGTACTCAAACAAATGGCTCTCACAATGAAAGCGTAAAAGGAATGGTTCCTAAGCAATAGTTTTTGGACCTGAAAAGATCTTTGGGTAATATGGGACAAACCTACAAAACAACTTTTGATAGTCCTCATCTGCTTAACACTGACTCATGACATTCCAGTATGCTGTCATACCAATGGGCACCAGAGAAACCCCAGAATTTGGCAGCTAATTTCACTTACTTGGGAAATCAACAAAGAAAGAAGGTCTGCCACAACCGAGTACTCCTCTGTACTTGTCCAAAGCCTTATGGAACTTTCAGACATTAAAGTGACAGTCTAAAGAAATGCCGAATATAAAACACGCTCTGGCCTTTGGTCAGTTTGGCTCTGTGGATAGGGCATCGCTCTTCAGACCAAAGGTTCCCGATTTCAATTCCAGTCAAGGACACATACCTTGACTGCAGGCCTCTCTCCGAACCGGGCCCTGGTTGGGGCACATGCAGGAGGCAACCAATCAATGTGCTTCTCTTATATCGATGATTTTCTCCATCTTTCCCTCTCTCTAACAAGATCAATGGAAGAATATCCTCAAGTGAAGATTAACAAAATAAATAAATAAAATTAACAAAACATGTTCTGTCAATATGAACATGTGAATAATTTCTAGGGTATGTGGTTCAGCTCTTTTGTAAAGTCCAGATTATGGGTTTAAATCAGCTAGACTGGCACTGAGGGAAAAGAAAACTAACAACATAAGAAATCACAATCCTATTCTTAGCTATAGTATATATTATTAAATCAAGCCGGCGTAGAAAATATACATCTTTAATCACAGAGCGTATCTGATGAAAAGGCAAGGTTGTCTATTATCAACTATAACAACAAAAATCACTTAAATTTTTTTTCCTAGGGATGGCAAAATTGAGAACATCACTTTCATTCATAAAGGTTATCCATGAGCTCATACAGCTTTGTGTAATGTATAAAACTCAAGATTAAACTGGGAAGAAATGCGTTTTTATATACTTACTAATCACATCCAATAGCTCGTTTGTAGATGACAATACAAATCCTTTAAAAATAAAAAGGTTACTGATGTTGAAACGTCAAAGTTTCAAGGATGATGTTGGCACTTCGAGAAAAAGACTTATCCTAAATAATAAGAGTAACATGCAAATTGACCACCTCTTTACCACACCCACCAGCCAATCAGGAGTGAGTATGAAAATTAACCCAACCAAGATGGTTGTGGGCACTGAGTGAGCGGGAGTTTGAGTTTCCCTGGCAATGGAGGAAGCCAAGCTTTCTGCACAACCTGGCTGGTCCAAGCCTCCACTCAAGGTTATAAAGTTTCAATTATAGAAGATAAGTAAATCCCAACAAAAATGGCTGCAGCCATGGAGCAGAGAGGAGGCTTGTGTTTCCCTGGCAATGGAGGAAGCCAAGCTTTCTGCACAACCTGGCTGGCCCAAGCCTCTGCTCAAGGCTATAAAGTTTCAATTATAGAAGATAAATAAATCCCAACAAAAATGGCTGCAGCCATGGAGCAGAGAGGAGGCTTGTGTTTCCCTGGCAATGGAGGAAGCCAAGCTTCCTACGTACCCTGGTCTGGTCGGTGCAGGCCTCCTCTTAAGGCTACAAAGTTGCAATATTAGAAGATAAATAAATCCCAGATACCAAGGACTCTGCTTGGGTCACCAGGGAGTGCGGCTGGCCTAAAAACCACCACAGGCGCCTTGCCCAGGCTGCCCCATGCCCCTAGGGAGCCCCCATCCTGATTCAGGACACCCTTCAGGGCAAACCAGCTGGCCCCCACGTATGCAGAGGGCCTCTATCCTATCTAATAAGAGTAATATGCAAATTGACCATCACTCCAACACACAAGATGGCTGCCCCCATGTAGTTAAAGATGGCTGCACCATGTGAACACAAGATGGCCACCACAAGATGGTCAGCAGGGGAGGGCAGTTTGGAGGGATCAGGCCAGCGGAGGAGGGCAGTTGTGGGCTATCAGGCCAGCAGGGGAGGGCAGTTGGGGGTGATTAAGCCTGCAGGGGAGGGCAGTTAAGGGGTCAACAGCCTGGCAGGGGAGTGGTTAGGGGGTGATTAGGCTGGCAGGCAGACATGGTTAGGGGCAATAAGGAAGGCAGGTAGGCGAGCAGTTGGGAGCCAGCAGTCCTGAATTGTGAGAGGGATGTCCAAGATTAGAGAAGGTGCAGGTTGGGCTGAGGGACAGCCCCTCCTGTACACAAATTTCGTGCACCAGGTCTCTAGCTAAACATAATTACACACTCATCTTCTAATTATTAAAAATAAGGTGGCTGACCTACTTCAACACATATTAGGTGCATGCCAGGCAAAGTAAGACAATGCATGTATGTATGTGTGAAAATATGAAATGAACTGAGAGATGTTGAATGATTAACACTGTGCAATATAGTCTCAATTATGAAACCAACTATTTGTGTCTATGTAGAAAAGCATAAGTCCTACTTGTGATGTAGATGGGCTAAGAAAGTACATTTAGCACACTCTTCTTTTAGCATCCAGTGTTTTTTAGATCATGAGGACCTATCTTAATTTTTCTGTATATGTTTAAGGATCATTTTGCAAAGTTTACTTGGAGTCTTTATTAGTGACTGGTGTAGAAGAGGAAAAAGATATGGGGGGTAGAGAGGAGAGGAAAAACAGTGCTGATATAAACAGACATTGCAATTGAGAAAAGACAGTTGCCTAAACTTTCCAAAACCATTTTTACAAGATTTCCATTTATAGATTAGACACAGGCCACAATAAGCCTTCTAGTATATTTTAACAGCCCTATTTCTGCTTGCCAGCTCTTCAGTGTTTAACACCCCACTTGCCAACAGAATCTAGTGGGATCTCCCACATTTGTGCATGCATAATCAAGTTTAGGTCATCTTAATGTCAAATCTTAATATTAAAGTTAGACTTAAGTTAAATGCCAAGAGGAAATAAAAAGAATGTGTATTCGAATTATTGATTTTTAATCTGCCTAACAGGATAATGGCAATTCTTTAAAAAAAAGTGCTAAATTAAAAAAATTTTAAATATTTTAGATGTCAACTGTTTTATATACTCAACTTTACTCAGTATAAAAACAAGTTCCAAATACACCAAGAAATTATTTATTTGGTCCTCAAAGTCAATAATTAACATCACTACAGATAAATCAACACACAGGCAGGAAATTTGTTCTCTGATGAATGCATTAAATATATAGAAATAAGGAAAAGGAGTAGCATTTATTCCTTAAATCTATTTTAAAATAACTCTAGGACAGACCATCACATGGTTTGCAAGCTCTTTCCAAACAAAAATTTGGGGCTCAGATACAAGTTATTTGAAAAGGATGTAAACAGTGATGTCTAAACTTTGGAAGTTCACTACAAAGTACTTCCTGTGCTTCACAAGGAGCCAAAACAAAGTGAGTCAAAATGGATCACACCTCTGAGCAATTTCAATCAGCACTCTTCCTCCACTCCAAAACATCACCTCTAAGCCACTTGCAAAATTGAGGCTGAATTACTCCCAGTACAAAACAGCTTGTTTAGACGATAAATTCTAAGGAAACTCGCTGGCTGATAAAATAACTTATACAAAATGGATGGAT